>JAJGOT010000155.1:1130000-1287500 GCA_022457155.1 Cladopsammia gracilis
AAGAACGGGACAAAGTAGTGACTACAAGAATTAAAACACAGTAAAATGGCATAGAATGTCTTAGTTACAAGTGTTTCGTATCTTAAAAAGTTCAATTCAGAATCAAAACAAATTGAACACACAGCTACGAACCTAAACATAGCGGCGAAAAGTCGGAAAGAACTGCAGCGTGTACAGTAAGCTTTCAAAAATTTACAGCTAAAGGATACAAGAAACGGTTAAAACATCGTACCTGTAGTTGATTTGGCTTTTTAGTCCCTTCCATAAGCACCAAATTTTCAAAAAACCAAGTACGAGCTGAGTCGATCAATGTTGTTTACAAACTTGGAATGCTCGTTTTTTAGCTCCCACAGCCGTAATGACGAGATCAGAAACTTTTCTGAGGAAACATCAAGTCTATATCATATTCCAGAGGTGATTACCAAACGAATTTCACGATAACTGTGCTCCTTCATTCACTTCTTGTCGAGCGGTTAAACTTTGAACCAGTTTTCATTCAGCTACGCCAAGAAACACTGCGACCGCGACAACGCGAAAATTTCTCCTCTTTTGTCCAATCATGTGAACAGTATTTTTCTCTTTTCTTTCATTCTCTTTTTTCTTTCTTTTCCCTTTTTTAACTAATAGTTCACGCACTTTTTCGCCAAAAAACACGAAATTGCAGGCAGCAGTCATTTTCACTTTCCTTCAAAATGTGAAATTTACCGCCATCGCTGGTTATACGTCATGTAGACATAACGCATATCGATAACTTTTTTACCATATTTGGGCAGTGTATCAATGTGTTGAATCATAAATATATGTATATATACAGCTATTCCAATTAACGTTGTCGGATAAAAGCTTAAAGCCAAGACCGCAAGGTAGTATGGGTTAGGGTAGATAGGATTGCTTAAAAATCCCATACCACCTTGCGGTCTTGGCTTTTCGCCTTTTTCATCCGACAACGTTAATTGAAATAGCTGTATATAGGCTGAGCCTAACAGCATCACTCTCTGAACAGAAAGCCAATGATAAACTTAACTGAGGCAAAAGGTCGGAAGCACAAGAATTAAGATTGACGACTGGGCTATTTTTCAATTTTAGCAATTCTCAAAAACAGAATTACGCGACACTCTGCACAGTACATTTAGACCATACAAAAGTTCACAAAAACAACTTTTTCTGTCTAGAATAACTAGTACGACTAATTTCCAAATAAAATACACCTGTTGCTTGTCAAAAATTGTCCGATAATCTGATTTGGAAATCAAAATTGCAAAAAGTACAAACATATTTGCATAAGGCCACGCAAGTGAAGTTAGAACTATAATAAAATTAAAGTCTTGTTTACATAAAATCGTTTTTCAACCTATGTAATGAATGAACAAACACAAAAATGGACAACGTAATGTTCTTTTGAAAACTTTTATTCAAATCTCCATAAGTTTATATTTAAAAGCAAAACGTGAACCATTGATAGCTCATCGAGGCCAAGCTGTCTTTGATGAAAGAAATCAAAACGACACAAAGAAAAAGTCAATCAGATTGACATCAACATAAATTCCCATCGAACAGGCTCTCTCTGCTGCTTCAACTGAGGGGGCCAGCCTGGTTTCCAGACTGGTGACCCTCTACTATGAAGCTAGCTCCTGGTACACCCAACAGCAGATTCTCTTCCTCTTTGCCTTTGACTACACGATTCAGTGATGGGCGAGAAAACATGCGTTACAGACTAAGCCTGGACAACAAATTAAGCCACCAACTATTACCAGAATGAGGTTTGATCCTGTCAAAGTTGACCATTTCCTGGACTTCATATCCAGTTCTTCGTTTCTACAAGATGTGGCATATGGAAGAAAAACCCTAAAGCTGTCAAGCGGAGAGAATGTGGTGAGAACAGTCATCTTGTGCTACCTCATCCACCTGCATCTGACCTGTTGTATAGAAACCAGCTTGAGGAATGGATGGATTCAAAGCCCCCTCATTCTATAGTTTTTTTATTTTTTATGCAAGAATAAATAAAGTTTATACTACAGGGCCCTAGCAAGGGGAGGGCCCCCCAGTTTTTTTCAAAAAAATTAAAAACACAAACATAAAATGTTGAAAATAAAACTGATTCCAAACTACTACTGAGTGAGATTTGCACAGTTGGTAAGGTTATGGTTGTCATGCCAGCTACCAACTTCATCAGCGAGCGCTCCTTCGCCTTAAAGTGTGTCAAGACCTACCTGTGTAAGCTTATTACAATACTGAATAGTTCTTGATAAAATCTGGGGCGGCCTCACTCCGTTATTATTTGACTTGATCATCTTCCTTAGTTGCGCTGTTACTGACTGTATCTTTTTTCATAATTACCAAAAGTACCGTAAACACCGGTGTATAAGCCACACTTTTTTGCCTAAAGTTTTTGCTCAAAATCGAGGGTGCGGCTGATCTACGGGAACATCTGCAAAAGGTTATTGTACTTTCCGGTGATATAAATTGACCAGACTTTTTGAGCCTCGAAATCAAGATTATATTTATTAAAGGTCTATATAAACGTGGAACAAAAATTCTTTAACTTTAGATGGTGTAGAAAAGTTTCTTGTCTGTCTAACACAGAAGCCAGAGCGTTTTCAAGACCAAAATCAAATTGAACAATTCGCATCGAACACATGCAAGAACGCGAGTGTTGTGTTTATAAACTGTAACATTTAGCCTCAAATTGTCAAAATACCTATGTTAAAACAGTGCTCACTATCTTTGTCAGACATTTCAAAGCTTTTTCCAACGAAGGAACGCAGACGAATGAAAGAAGCCAAAGAAAAGAGTCTGTAAACAAGCGGCCACCTTGGTTAACCTTAGTAACCAGGCTAAATAAAAACGTGTGCCCAAGAAATTTGCATGGCTACCAAGCTTGTTTTGGCCTGAACGAACGTTGGCCAAACGAACGTAACTGTGCTGAAAACTGCTGAAACTGTATTTTTTTCAGTACATGATGATTCGATGGATGGAAGCAAAGTCTAACTCATATTTTGTGGAGCCAATTCTCTGATTTACGTTTTTATTTTGAAAAACTTTTTTTACAAGTTTGAGCTTAAAAACTTGGGGTGCGGCTTATCTACGAGTGTGGCTTATACACCAGTGTTTACGGTAACACTGATGTCCAAATCCTCCTTACCAAAAATTAAATGACAGCAGTCAGAAAAAAGATTATTAGGACAATCAGGAAGGTAATGCTTATCAGACCCTATCAGGTCAACGTGGCTACCTGGTCAGCTTTTCAGCTGCTGAAACTTGGGCTTCAAGAGAGACCAGGTTTCGTAACCCTGACCAAGAAACAATTGAGGTCAATCTCAAACTTGATGGCAGGCCATTGTTTGGAAGGTGTACGATGTCAGATTTTGTTGCATCTGATGGACTTTTAGAGATGGTTTAAATGAAATGCAATTATTGTTACAACTGCCTGAAACCAACAGCAAATCATTCCTTCATGCCTGATGGTATGATTGAGTCAAGACAATATTATTGTGAACATTTCCCAACCAACCTTAACAAAGTTTTTAATAGGACTCAGAGCTCACTTCATTGAAGAAAACTTTCACAGAGTATAATATGCTCTGACTCCAGTTTAAATCAGCTTTATAGACAAGATGATTGGAAACTCAACTCACTTCTCATAAAACATTGATAAACTTTAAGAGCTGTTAGTTACATAAACTGAAGATAATATTCAAACAAAATGCATTGTGCTTTAATATCCCATTGCCGATAGGCAGCAAGTCATGATTGGAATTGTCGCCATTAATATTCACCATGCATCAAGTGAAAGCTCAAACCTATTACTAAACTACTAAAAATAGGCTATTTTTGATGAGAAAATCTTCATTCATTTTTTCTGTAGAATAATGTAGAAAGTAATTTATTTGCCGGCAAATAAAAATTGTTGACTCCTACCCACTAAGTCGACTTAATTTTAAATAAATTATAAAAATTTAACTATAACCCCAAGGCAAACAGTGTAAACGGTGAAAGCCCGTCGTGCCTTGCCAAGGTAAGGATGAAAACCGGCATCTTGCCGGTTTCATGAGGTGTGTAAACGTTCATCCTTGCCTTGAACACGTTTTGTGACCATATCGTACATGTCACAAAGGTATGGCACATATGTGCAATTGATCAGTACTTTCAAAATGGTGGCCGCCACAAAAATGAGTGGAAGAGAATGGTCGCTGGAAGAAGTAGAGAAACTCTTGAATTTGTGGGCTGAAGAAACAATTCAAATGAGTAATGATAATGCAAAGATGCCGAAAGAGAAGACAGCTGTATACCAAACATTAAAAGTCCAACTTGAACAACAAGGTTTAGTGATGAACTTTAAGCTTCTAATTATAAGCTTAAGCTTATCTCTATTCCCGTGTTGATTTCATATTCAAGGTAATCTAATTACCGGACATAAAGTCTTCTCACACTTTTCAACAGGTGTCAAATGCGATTTAAAGGCAATCATTAGTAAAATTCGAAAACTTCGTCAAAAGTACATAGAAACACAAAGCAAAGAGTGGACGTTCTCGTAGGCGAGAGTGAAAGTTATTTGATAAAATGGATAGTATTATGGGCCACAGAGCCAACATCTCTCAACCTCTGGTTTTTTATTCGAGTGCTGACCAGAATGAAGAAAGTGTAATGTCGGAATCTGAAGATGAGAAAGTTTCTAATGGTAATTTCTATTTAACTCTTTTATTTACTTATTTTTATTTATGTTTGAGTAAGAAGATTGATTGGATTACGTTTTGTGGCATGAACTGGCCACAAAACATCTTGAGAACATCTAGTAAGTTGAGGTTCTGAGTTTATACCTTTGTGTTTCTTAGATGGGGTTATTAGTCTGTTGTTTGTGATCGTCCGGGTGAGTGTAGTTCTGAAAAGAACTGTTGTTGTTGACAATGACTGACGTTTCGACAACCTGAGCGGAAGTCATCTTCAGAGTCATGTGAATTGTGAATGGTCAGTTGATGTTATATATGTCTGGTTATAACTGTCATTGGTCAGTTTAGCCGTGATGTTATTGGCTGTAGAGACTCAAGTCAGTGATAGGTGCGTTTCGATCCGCGTATTGTTAGTGTAATTTCTGTAGTCGTATTGTTAGTCAAATTTGTCAGTGAGTTCAGTCTATTGTTCGTCTGTTTTGTTGACAAGTCGTTTGTAAGCCGCAGGTAGCTGTTGGCATCTGTTCAGTGGTGTCTGTTCTAAGTTAGTAAACCAACTTTCTAGAGTGAGTCGTTTGTAGTAGTCCGTACTGTAGGTAACGCATTCGGCAGCGTCCCAGTCAATTCTGTGATTCGTGTGTGAATGGTGTGATAATGAAAGACTTGGTGATGAAATGCAGGGTGACTCAACTCCCCCACCACAAGAACAAAGTGTTTCAACTTGTGAACATGTTAAGCCAAAGCCACCTGGTGAAAAACCAAAATCGAGAAGCATTCCAAAGAAAACTAAATTGGAAAAGTCTCTGGAGATCCTGTGCGACAAAATGGTTTCTTCATCAGCTTCTGAAATGGACAGGTACTTTACTTTTTTACTATACATGTTCTAGAATTATTGTTTACCAAGGCACCACCGTTTTACCTACTAAGTAAAAGATTAAGCTCCAGTTTAGTATTATGGTAACATTAACATGGTGTGTTCACCAGTAGGAATTCGTCTTGGACAATTGTTTTTTCCCCCTTATCCAGGGATACACTTCATCAGAATTGCTCCATATGGACATTGTTATGGTCTCCCTGTGCTTTTACCATATATAGTTATTACATGCGCATGCATAGTTGGAAAAAAAAACATAATGAACCGCCATGTTGTCTGGGTGTGTTCTTAGATCTTTTGTCAGTACATGACAATTTTGGCGATGAGACTTTTTTGAGGATGGTGTAGTTTCGGGGCTCAAAGGACTTAATGTAGAATAATTGGTAAATGAGATTAACACTCCAGGCAAAAATGGTAAATGAGATTAACACTCCAGGCAAAAATGGACTTGATTTGCATATGGGAGAGTGGTGAACGAACAATTAGTATGACAATGAACACAACTAAAGGCAGTGTAATTTAACTGTTCATTGAGCCTGATTCGCGACTTTACATTGGCGACGAGAAGTTCCTCCTTCTTGGAAAATGGCTGGTTTTGATAAAAACCTGAATAACAGAACATTCAACCAGGACGTGGATCCAACTTCGGTGGGTTCGCGCTTCAGAAAATATGTGGAAAGATTTAAAGTTTTCGCATTGGCAATGAACATTAGCATAGCAGCTTCGTATAAACTTAAACAGATAAACTTACTTCGTAACTAGAGTTTTCTTAAAAAAAATTGGCTGATCTCTGAGCATCTTCGTTTTTATTTGGTATAAGGTACTCTGGTAAGTTGTTAACTGAGACGCTGTTTCCATTAATTATTAGTTTTTACCTCTGATAAGTGCCCTTTCGATGTTTAAATGTTTGCTTTCTTGCACACCGCACACAATTTGCTACGTTCTTTTGTCGATTCTATGGATAAATCTTTTCTCTATGGAGAACCACAGACTGTTCGTAAGTTCCTTTCTCTTTGTCCAGACCAAATCGGAGTCCATACGTGAAATGAACTGCACTAATATCGGTCTTGGACGAATCGTAGCTCTTGATCTTTCTTCTCTTGATACACTTGTTGCTTTGGAATTGCCGGATACACTTTCCACAGATTGAATATTTGCACCTGCATTTGATTTCCCTGTATGGTGTATAGCATGAAACTTCAAGTCAAAAGGTGCACCAAGTTCGGATAGTATATCTTTGACTTTTCAAACGCACTAGTCATTGCTCTTTTCTCCTTCTTCAGAAACATAGAATCTCAGGTGTTCTCTTCTTGAGTAATCTTCATGTTTGACTGCCCGTTCTTTGAGAGTTTCTACCGTTTCTTTTAATTGCTGGTTTTCCTCAAGAGACATTCACTTGATCTTGCAAATGTTTGTTCGTACCTTTCAAAGATTCAACTTCTTTCCACTCAGCGTCAAGAGATTTTTTGGTGTCCTCCAATTCTTCTCTGATGGATTTTATGTCTTCCTTTAACCCAGTTTTGAGTGCTAGTAATTCGCCATTGATTTTGTCAAAGCCTGTCTCTATTCTTTCTTGAATGCCCGTGTGCTCATCGAGTATGCTTGATCATCTTCTCCAGCGGATGAACTTGAGCCACAAAGACGCTTTTTTCCTTTACTTTTGCTATCTGTCATATTTTTAGTCAGAAAAGACATTTGCCTACATCCATCTACTCCTAGGAATGCAGAGGCATTACCAAAATTCGTCAATACCTTGTATACTCGCCATCGGTTATGGAGCTCACAAAACGTGTATGGCCGCCATTGTTGTGTAATCGAAGTAATATGCTAATTACAGTAATATGCTAATCGAAGTTGCATGTTGTGATATGACGGTTTATATGCTAATTAGGATCTTATAGCGAACGCACGGGTTCGTTCGAGTCAGTTGGCGATTAAACTTGTTACTACTCAGAGCTCCTTGTCTCGTCCTTGAAAGTTGAACTCAACATGGTGTCAGGAGAGGGATAATTTTTTTCAGCGAGTTCGAAATGCCTGCAGATCCGCCAAGCATCGCAAGTGTTCCACAGAGTACGATCGTTCCGCCAGAGCAATTCAACTTCACCAAGCCAGCAGAATGGCCAAAATGGATTAGAAGATACGGCCGATACCGGATAGCGTCGGGGCTGGATAACAAAAGCGACGAGATTCAAGTGAATTCGCTCCTCTATACTATGGGCGACGAGGCCGATAACATTATGATGAGCTTCGTATTTAGTCCTCCCGAAGACAGCGGAAAATACGAGAAAGTCAAGGAAAAATTCGACAGTCATTTTGTGGTGAAAAGGAACACGATATACGAGCGAGCCAAATTCAATCAACGGGTTCAAGGAACTGATGAGCCTGTCGAGTCATTTATCACTTCATTGTATTGCCTGGTCGAATACTGCGAGTATGGAACACTCCGCGACGAGATGATTCGCGATCGACTGGTTGTTGGCTTGCAGAATGCTAAGCTCAGTGAAAAACTGCAGATGGATGCGAATTTGAATTTAGAAACGGCGGTGAACATGGCAAGACAAAGTGAAAGCATTCACAAGCAACAAGAAATCGTCCGAGGGGCGACCGGTGTGGGCGAACGGAAAGATGTCGACGCCATTAGATTTGCTAAGAAAGGCCCGGCCAAGAAACAAGAATCTGGAAGACGATTACCGAACCCAAGACCTTCCAATTCGGTCCACAAACCGACATGCCAGAGATGTGGAAATGATTTCCACAATCGTCATGTTTGCCCAGCCCGAGACGCCACATGTCACAATTGCGGCCGTGTGGGACACTTCGCACGAGTGTGCAAGTCAACGAAGCTGAATGAGGTTCATGGTATCGAAAGTTCAGATAGCGAAAGCGACAGCCCAGAGATATTTTTGGGCGAAATATCGGACACGGGAAAGGACCAAGGAGCGTGGGAAATCGGAATTGCGGTAAATGGGAAGGTTATCAATTTCAAGCTTGACAGCGGGGCGGATGTGAGTGTCATTCCAAGGGAAATCTACACCGCTATACCGGATCACCGCCCACTGGAAAAAGCAAACAAAAAGCTTTACGGTCCCTGTCGTTACCGGTTGAAATGCATCGGAAAATTCACCGCAACCCTGAACTACCAAGGAGAATCTTGTGAAGAAGAAATTTACGTCATCACAGACCTCGAAAGACCTCTGTTGAGCAGACAAGCTTGTGATGCGCTGCATGTGATTGCAAAAGTCGCCGAAATCCGATCTATGGGTGACAGAGAACAGTACGTACAGAAACACCCCCGGTTATTCAAAGGTCTAGGTTGTCTCGAAGGCGAATACGAGATCAAAACGGACCCGGAGGTACGGCCATTCAACCTTACCACACCACGTCGTATTCCAATTCCGCAGCTTCCAAGCGTGAAAGAAGAGATACGCCGGATGGAAGAACTTGGTGTCATTGAACAAATTGACGAACCGACCGATTGGTGCTCTCCGATGGTTGTGGTGCCAAAAAGCAACGGCAAAGTAAGAATATGTGGTGATTTCATACAGCTCAATAAAGCCGTCCAGAGAGAAAACCACCCGATGCCAACGACAGAACAGACACTCGGGAAATTAGCAGGAGCTAAAGTCGTTTCGAAGTTGGATGCTAATTCCGGGTTTTGGCAGAGGAAACTTGCAGCTGAGTCCAAGAAACTCACCACCTTCATCACTCCGTGGGGAAGATACTGTTATACAAGACTACCGTTCGGGATTTCGTCGGCCCCAGAACATTTTCAGAGAACCATGCAACGCGTCCTCGAAGGACTCGAGGGTGTGGAGTGTCAAACAGACGACATACTGGTCTATGGCGAGAATCAAGCTCAGCATGACGAGAGATTGGAAGCGGTCCTCAAGAGACTGGAAGAAGCGAACATGACCCTTAATCTGGAGAAATGCGAGTTCTCTAAGGAGACCGTTGTGTTCCTTGGAAATTTAGTGGGAAAACACGGAATCCAGGTTGACCCCCGCAAAGTGTCAGCCGTTAAGGACATAAAGGAACCAACCAACGTCAGTGAGCTGAGGCGATTTCTGGGGATGGCAAATCAACTGGGAAAATACATTCCCCATTTGGCCAGCATCAACCAACCTCTGAGAGATCTCCTCAGTCAGAAGAATGCCTGGCTGTGGAGCGATGCTCAGCAAGATGCCTTCGATAGAATTAAAGGTGCCCTTGTCTCAGCACCAGCACTGGCCATTTATGACCCAAGGAGAAAGACAACAGTGTCGGCAGATGCTTCCTCTTATGGCCTCGGAGCGGTGCTCACTCAAGAGCAGGATGATGGAGAAAGCAAAGCAGTGGCGTTCATATCAAGGGCTCTGACACCGGTGGAATGCAGATATGCCCAGATTGAGAAGGAAGCCCTCGCGACTACATGGGCGTGCGAGAGGCTATCAGACTACCTGATTGGAAAGTCATTTCACATAGAGACGGATCACAAGCCTCTCGTACCACTACTGGGATCCAAGAATTTGGACGAGATGCCGCCACGCATACAACGTCTGAGGTTGAGGTTGATGAAGTTTCATTATACCATATCGCACGTCCCCGGAAAGGAACTCGTGGCTGCTGATACCCTGTCACGCGCTCCAGTTGAATCACCACCAAGCCAGAGTGGAGGGGAAGAAGAAATAAATTTGTATGTTGACAGTATTCTGGCCCAGTTGCCAGCGTCAGACATCCGTCTGCGTGAAATCAGAGAGCGTCAAGAGGAAGATGAAGTCTGCCAACAGTTGACCGAATATATCAGAGAAGGTTGGCCAGATAAGCACAGACTTCCAAGTGCAGTTAAGCCCTATTGGTCCGTGAGAGGTGAAATTACTATGAACCATGGATTACTTCTGAAGTCTTCAAGGATCATTATTCCATCCAGCCTGAGGCTCGAGATGCTGGATTGTATCCATGAAGGTCACCAGGGAATCGCCAAGTGTCGCCAACGCACAAAGTCGTCTATCTGGTGGCCTGGTTTAAGTCGACAACTGGAAGATATGATCCAATCCTGTCGCAAGTGTGTGGAGCACAGAGTCCAACGACCTGAACCGCTTATTCCGTCTGCTGTCCCAGACCGTCCCTGGCAGGTACTTGGAACGGATCTATTTACCCTGAAGGGTCGCACCTATCTCTTGGTGATTGATTACCGGTCCCGCTATGTTGAAGTGTCAATCCTGTTGTCTTCACAAACGTCTCACGAAGTCATCCGAGCCCTAAAGTCGATATTTGCACGTCATGGGATACCGGAAGTTGTGCGTTCAGATAACGGGCCCCAGTACGACTCTTCCGAGTTCACGAAATTTGCCAAGGAATGGGGATTTCAACATGTTACGAGTAGTCCTCGATATGCTCAATCAAATGGCGAAGTCGAAAGAAGTGTGCAAACTGTCAAGAATCTCCTCAAGAAGGAGGATGACCCCACAAAAGCCCTGATGGCGTATCGCTCAACACCACTGGAGTGTGGCTACAGTCCTGCACAATTGCTATTTGGACGCAAGCTACGCACTACAGTTCCTACTACACCAGTGGAACTCGCTCCTAAGTGGCCAGACTTCGGTGAGCTAAAGCTGTGCGAAGAGGAGTCGAAGCAGCGACAGAGCGATCACTTCAATATCCGCCATCGTGCTCGACCCTTACGAGAATTGTTACCAGGAGAACAAGTATGGATTCGGGACATGAAGGTACCCGCTACTACAGTTCAGACGACATGCCTGCCTCGGTCCTACATTGTCCAGACTCCTGTAGGAACGCCAGTGAGAAGAAACCGTCGTGATCTGATTCCCTTGAGTCCAGCGACAACACCGGATGCAGAAAACCACGTGCAGCCCAGCCCCATCAAACCAGTGACCAGCCCCGTCAGACCAGTGAGAAGAAACCACCGTTGTTTGGCTTCCTTGGATCCAGCAACAACGGCTGAAGCAGGACACACCGTGCAGCCCAGCAAACCAATTGTTCGTACCAGCGTGTCAAGTTCTGGACTGGAAAAAGCCCCAGCTGATCTGAAGCCTGTTGTCACTACGCGAGCTGGCCGGCACGTAAAGCCGCCAACCAGACTGAACCTATAACAGCACCGTAGCTTAAGACTGATTTGTCCGACATGATTTATTTACAATAACAGTTAAGTCCCTTGTTGTTAGGGGAGATGTTGTGTAATCGAAGTAATATGCTAATTACAGTAATATGCTAATCGAAGTTGCATGTTGTGATATGACGGTTTATATGCTAATTAGGATCTTATAGCGAACGCACGGGTTCGTTCGAGTCAGTTGGCGATTAAACTTGTTACTACTCAGAGCTCCTTGTCTCGTCCTTGAAAGTTGAACTCAACAGCCATCACAGTCAGTCCCAGACCCCACAACAAAAATATGTGTAACATGGCTCTTGCAAGTTGTTTCGCCACTCTTTTAAATCAACCAATCAGACCTGAGAGTGGGGAACAGATGCCCCATTTTCCAACTGATATTCTTTGGTGGGGAAAAGACTGTGAATTATAACTCTTTCTACAACTGTGATTGGTTAGTTTTCTTTTACTTGATCCTTTGTTTCGTTTAACTTTACTTTCTTCTTTCTGGGTTTGTTTGCTGAAGGAATCTTTGCGGATTGAGTGGCCTTCCTCTTCAGAGCAATAGGATCTGCCATTGTGAATGGAATGAAAAACAATCTACTTGTTGGAGGGATAAATATTTGAAAAATGAATGATGTCAACTCAACCTTGCATTGTGATGGTAAATAGATTGCATCAGCTCGTCAAAATATGTGTGAGGACTTAAAAAGAATGCCAGGAACAATGAAGGCACGTTAGGAACAAAATAGGGCATGATGTAGAAACAAATCAAGGCATGATGTAGGGACAAAATGGGCACGATGTAGGAATGAATTAGGGCACGATAAAGGAACAAAATAGGGCATGAATGGCACGATGTTTGGGGGCAATTGAGCAAGGGCATGATAGGAATGATGTTCCTTGTTTGTTACACCGGAAGGGCGGAATTTTGACTATGATTTGCAATTCATTTTCACTATACTATGCCCGATAAATTTAATGTGCTTGGAACAAGATAAATAATCCACTTTCATCTTCTGCGCAAGCAATCTCGAAAGAGGTGATCATGTTTTTCCTATCATTCCCAGTATTGTTCTGGAATGACAGGGAACGATAGTGTGCGATAGCTCACGCCACCTTTTCCTCTATAAGAAACCCTCCCACTGTCAATTTTTTTCCACCACTCAAAGATGGCTGCAGTCAGAAAATGTTTACACCTTTCCGGACAAAATCCTGACATTTCTGAGACCAAGTTCAAGTGCCACTTCTTAGTTGACAAAACAAATTTCCCTTGAAAGACAAGAGGCATCAGCTTTTTTTCTTTTTAGTCTCGCGCTTTGTCATTTTTTTCATTCTCTCATTCACACAATGCAAAGCCAGATAGTTGCTCGGAAAAAGAAAGAAATGAGATGCAAGGTAATTGTAAAAACTTGGGACAAGAAAATTTAATTCAAACTCTTTTATTGGCGTGGTCTGGAACCGTGTGATGGCGTAAGCTGGGTTTTTCTAGGAAAAAACTGTTCTGAGAGGGACAAGAAAGATTTTTTCACAGCATGAAACAAAGATGGTTTATCGCTAAAAAATCAGACAACTCTTCGTGGAAGGTTTAAGAGAGGTGGCTTTGGAAAAATGACATCCTTTTCGGCGAAAGAAAGGGATATTTTTCTTTGCAGGTTCGTAGTTTCACATTTCTTCTTTCAAACGAGTTTTCTGCGAGCATTGAAGTCAAACTATTTTTTTCTTTTTCATTCATGGAATGTCCTGAGTTTTTTCCTTTTTCATTTGAGTAATGTCCTCAGAGGCGAGCCAAGCTGATGGAATTAAAAGAGAAAGAGAACCTAATTTATGACACGCCTTCGCTGAAAATCTCCGCCTTTGAATTTTTTGCCCTGAAGGTTTTTTTAGGCGGTCTAATTACGAAGTGATTGCTGGTATTTTTTTCTGCAAAAAGAATTATTCAACGCTCAATGATAAAAGTTCAGAAAATGCAAGTGCTTTGATCACCATTACATCCAGATCCATGAAAATGCTTTCCAGAGAATGTCAAGGAGTTGACTGCGTTCCACGACAATTTGCTTGTTATCCTGATTTGCAAGAACATCTTGAAACTCTTGTCAAAAATACTTAAAAGTTTTGCCCAAACCCCAATTGGAAAGTTACTCATGAAAAGAAGAAAACGTTAACCACTGTACTTCTTCTCTTTATGAAGTGGTTTTCATTAAAATTAGTTGTGCACTTTGAATCCTTGTGTGGGCTTCTTTTCTTTCCGTGCTGGGGGATAGGGGATTTATCCTCAATTCATTCCCCAGGAGGATTTTATATAGGGAAATTTGACCACTTCCCCAAAAAATTATCGAAAAAATTTTTGAAAAAATATGATACCCAAAATCACCTATATTGATAAAAAATTCCAAAAAAAAAAATAATTATTAAAATTCTTCGCTCCAACAGACTTTACAATTTCGTTGGTAAGTGCGTGTACATGTGAAGAGTAAATTTAGCATCAACACAAATACACAATATAAAAGAAATGGTTCCTTTGACTAAGAAAACTTATTCAAAGCCAGTTTCGTTCAGTATATTTTAAAAGTCATCAAAGGGTTTTTCGAAATCAATCCATTGATCGTTCAACAGACTTTGTAACTTTGTTGCTAAGCGCATTCAACAAATCTATGGTTCTTTAAGTGGCTGATAAAACTTTTAGTCAGTTTATATTGCAAAAAGCCATCAATGATTTTCAGGTTTTTTTTAAAATCGATTGATCAATCAAAAGGGACTAAAAAAGGTTTACCATTGACCATAAATTTTATTAAATGTGGTGGCTCGTAAAGGAGCCATTGTGTCTCTTAGAAAAGAGCCATTTTTGTGCTAATACCCTGAGGGAGTCCTTCACGTTCTATTACTATCGGGACAACCTTCTTCAGGTGGTTGATGTATGTATGACACTTCTCTGCTGTCACCCTCTTCCTCCGAGAAGCTCTTGGTTTTTGGCTTAACTATGGTTCGTAGGAAATGCTTCAGCTCATGCCACAACATCTCGATTGGATTAAGGTCAGGGCTTTCTGGTGGGGTCTTCCACCAGTTGATTGCAGAGGATTCCACGAACTCCTTCGCCAGCCTGCTGGTATGCTTCGGGTCATTATCCTGTTGAAATCTGTGGCAGTCAGGAAACTTTTCTTGAATGAATGGGATTTGGGTTCTGCGGAGAATTTCTTCAATATAAAATTTGGCATCCATGTGGCCGACAAAGACGAGGAACTTCGTCGCACCTCGCTTCAAAATACCAGCCCAGACGTGAACTTTGTACAGATGCTTGGCATGACCCTTGAACTTGGGTTGTTC
This sequence comes from Cladopsammia gracilis, assembly GCA_022457155.1. Classification (NCBI taxonomy): domain Eukaryota; kingdom Metazoa; phylum Cnidaria; class Anthozoa; order Scleractinia; family Dendrophylliidae; genus Cladopsammia; species Cladopsammia gracilis. Next base: position 1,144,951 of record JAJGOT010000155.1, read on the forward strand.
CCACTTGCATCGGAAACAGATCTTCACATGCTTCTCCATGTGGACAGAGCATTCGTCTGTAAAGAAGACGTTGTCAAACGTCTCTCTGTCTTCCTCGCACTTCAAGCAGCACTCCAAGCGTTTCACCCTGTTAGGCTCTATTATCAGCTGGCAATACTCAGTTCTGGTCTGCACCCAGCCAAGATTCTTCCGAAGGCGCTTAACTTTACTCTCCGAGAAGTTGATCTGGAACTGCTCATTAATCCAAAGGTTGGGTGCTGTCAGCTCGTCATTCTGCTCCATCTGCACATCTATGAAGATTTTCAGCTGTGGCGTCACCTCCTTAGCTGGTCGGCCAGGTAGCGGGATATTTTCAAATGACTGCCTCTCTTGAAAATATCTCAAGAAACGTCTTACACTGATGCGACTGATCTTACAATCGTCTTCTGCGAGACTCCTAACTATTTCAGTGATGTTCGTATCTCGTTCTCGAAACCTCAAAATTTTCGCTTTTTGTTCGTGCGTTAAACGACCCATGATTAGGAAATGATCTTAGAGTCCCAGAACAACTCAAGCGAACAGATTCGAGACAAAGGGACACTTACAGCCAATGAGTGAACAAAAATTTAAATTAAGTAATACATCGTGTAACAAGGAAAGTGCTGGTGCACAACGCATGTGCAATTGCAACTCGCTTTAATGGAATTAACTAATTAAATTTGGCTTCCCTGATTGGTCAAAAAATTTTTTTTTACGATATTAAGCCGAAGATTGTCGATCTGGGTGGAAGTCTCTCTTAGCCCGTGGCAGCTGATTACCACAGTTGCCAAGACAAAGCTGCAACAAAGCCATCCAGATGAATTCTGCAAGGCAAAAACAAAGAGTTTTGATTGGGAGCAGTTTGAAGGGGAGTAAAATCTCCATCAGTGGTGTGACATCTGATATTTTCAAGTCACATGTTGAAGCAGCACAAGATCTGGGCAGGATACAAAGTTATTCAGATGAGAAGAGGCGACCTTTGTCAATTGTTGCGATGGATTTCTCTCATTCAACATTGTAGTGATATTTCCAGTGTTCCTCAAAAACCGTTACAACAGCAAGGGTGCACTGCATACTGTTTGGTCGTGGAGGTGTTCTCTCAGAAAAGCACAAGTACTTGAAGAACTCTCGGATTTCTTTACGGAGATGATGGTACTGGCAGGACTCAATCAAGGGACTTGTGAATGGAGTTAAGAGGACATATATGAACACACAATTGCCCACCAACTTCCGTACGGACACAATGCTCGCAGGGTTGTGCAACCTTTGCGATGATTTTGGACATTCAAATTTTGAGGACTTGTGTGCACTTATTGAGTAGGTCTCTACAAGGTTTCCTGGCCTATACTGATCAGCCCTGATCAAAGAATGTGCGAATCTACCAGAAATGTTTGAAAACCAAGTTTTATAAACTGGCACAGAAGCATTCACCATGCCTTGAGTTGTGCATGTCGTATCCATTTGATTCCTGCCGGAAGAGCATAAGGCACTGTGCACAGATATGTCACCAATGTACACCACACACAGCTCTCTATATCATGGTTCGTACAACTTCAAACAAATAAAATTCAAGGACTTTTCAAGGACAAAAAATAGTTTTCAAGGACTACATTTTATTTACGAAATCAAAACTCTTTGTCCCCTGGTGAATGAAATTGAGGCAAAGATTACAATTTTGCTTCATGTACGCATTCACGTATTATGCCGACATTTTCGCTAGTTATTTCCGGATTTTAAAAGTCGCTGGTGGTCACATTTTTCGTAGCAAAATCATTTAATTTATAAGAAAAGTGATAACGCGTACACAACATCCAAAATTTCAATACTTTTAGAGACCTAATAAAGAACTCAAGTACTTTCAAGATGACTGCTAAAATTCAAGACCTTTTCAAGATTGTACGAACCATGTCTATTGGAACAGATTGAATCGCTTCCAGCTGGTGCTGCAAAGATGGAGCTGATATCAAGGTTCAGTGAATTGTACAACATTCACTGACTACTTGTCCCACCTGTTTGGAACGAAACACCAAGGTGATTACTACAAGTTTGTTCTGAAGAGTCTCAAGCCAGGAGTGTGTGTCATGATCATTGACTATATGATCAAACGAACTAGGAAAATAAACTAGAGAGATCCAAAGGAATTGGTATGTAAACATTTTTTGGCCATGGAATCAATGCATAACCAATCACACAGGTGTTGCATGCCAAAGGAGTGGTGCCAATATCAGTTAGGGTATATTGTCTTGATATTGTCTTGTCCAAATTCTCATAACTAAAAACATGTGGCAGGTTGAAGAATCTGTAAATTATGTCAACTTGACTAAGAGTGAATGTGATTCATCTTTGGTTTTTACCAAAAATATCATGCCACACCAACGCAGCTATATTTGGACTGCTGGTGTGTCCAGAGAATGATGGGTGGTGCTCCAGGAATATACTGCTATACTATATTCATATATTCGTTCTCCGTAACACCAAGTTGTAACCGCTTTATTTCAGTAGTGACCAGCACCAAATTTCTTCTTACCAATGCATGATCAAGGGTACAACTCATGGGAATTAAGAAAATGATAACCACAGATGAACAACTCCCAACTTGTGCTATAGGAAATGTATGGACATCAGTAAGCAGTGTTTTAAGGGTTAACTAAAAAACACTAGATTATATTTTGCTTCAAAAAATAGCTAATTTATTTTGTAAAATAGTAACAAGCCTTCCAGTCGGCTCCTGTGAACACACTGAAAATTCGACGGGAGACCCGTGAGCCATAAAGCCTTAAGTTCGGCTGCATTGTTGTGTGGTCAACACATCGGCACTAGAAAGTCGGGGACGTGGGTTCGAATCCTGATCAGGACAATTTTTAGGGTTTTCACTTTGTGTTTTATGTATATGTATATGTATATGTATATGTATATGTATATGTATATGTATATGTATATGTATATGTATATGTATATGTATATGTATATGTATATGTATATGTATATGTATATGTATATGTATATGTATATGTATATGTATATGTATATGTATATGTATATGTATATGTATATGTATATGTATATGTATATGTATATGTATATGTATATGTATATATCTAACTGGATTTGTTAAAACATCTCTAGAAATTGCTCTGAGATTCCTTTGTCAACTCTTGTTTACTGTCTCCTCTTAAAAGCTGCAGTAGACTGTCCGGTCATGAGTTTATAAACTGGCTTAAACCCAGCACCTCCCCTCCCTTCCCCTCCAAGTGCAAAGATTGTTGTTACTTCCCATGATTCTCTACTATGACAGAATCAAACGTTTCAAAACAGCGCGCACGCTACGCTGGAAATTAGTTTCTTTCTTGGTCGGTTATTTTCAGTAGATTTCCTTTTGGCTGCCTTGAACAAAGTTTTCCCGAGGTCATCATTATGTCTCGCGAGGGAAAGAAAGCCGGCAATTGGCACAGTCTGTCCTCGTCCAATATCTTACTGTATTTCGTCTCTTTTCAGGCTACACGGGTAACACTTTTGATCTCAGGTCAAGACGAAAAGGTTATGATATTGTGCGCTTTGTTCTTGGAGGTAACAAATCTTTGGCCTCTAAAAGTAGCCTCCACGGGTCATATCTATTAAATGGCAGCCGAATTGTTGGTGAGGCTTATGTTCCCCTGTCAAACGCGAGTCTACATCCGGGAACTCGAATAAAATTACTGTGAAGACAAATGTTTGTTTGCCAAGAGCGTGAGTTTTTTCGAGTTATTTGATATTTTGCTTGTGAGAAACGTGGAAAGGCTATGGGTAGTTTCCTGGAACTTTTTTACTGCCGCAAAAGAATTTTATTGTGTGATCTCCGGCATGCTCAAGTTGGTGTTGACAAATGGTATGTCGATCGAGCTGCTTAGTATATTCTGTGCAAGGCATAAAACAGCTTCTTCTGTGTTTAGTTAAAGCAATAGTGCCTTAGATAACCCATTCTGGGTACAAGGAAGGCAAATTCTAGATCTATCTTCGGCGAACGTTTTGCTATGGACCGTATCGTTTAACATGCTAAAAGTTCACTATTTGTGCTTTCAAATGATGTTAATTTCATTGCAGTGTTGTCACTTTTGCCGAGAGCAACTTGTCGTGAGTTGCCGGCAATTTAGATGTCATTTTAAGCCATGACCAGATACTTTTAAATGTTTTTATTCGCCTTAAGTGTCAAATTGTTTAAACGCACTTGAAATTTCTAGAGCCATGTTTTAACAAATTCAGTGATATATATAGCTACAGCTATATATAGATATAGCTCTTTGGCATACAAAGCTTTGCTTTCATGTCCAAATTGAGCACTGTATTACGATGAGTCATTGCTGTAGCATTGCGCATTGCGCATTGCGCATAGCTCACTAGTTTTCTAGTTTGAGCACTCTGGCATGGCTTAGATGTTACCACATGTGTGGGACATTTGGGGTGGCTTTTAAAGCTATACCTCCATCCTAGCATCAGCACTGCACTGATGAGGCCCAGAAGGCCGAAACAGTACTGTCTGCAGTTATGTATATACACATACATGTTAACACAATAAAGGAAAAAACTAGTTTGATTAAATTGCACCTATATTTCAACCACTTAAAGTGGTCTTCATCAGGGTGACTGGAGTAAACCGTTATTTACACGTGTTTTTATACAAACTGTTGACGCACACAAACATAATAGTATATGCGCAATTTAATCAAACTAGTTTTTTCCTTTTTTGTGTTAACATATATAGTTTTAGGAGTTTTTTCAACTAGTGGATACATGTGAGGAATATTATGTGCTGTATCAAGAATATGGATCAATCGGAATCACACGATTTCTTCAAATTGCTGAATCTACACAAGAAAAAAATGCGTTATCTACACCATCAGGTTTTTCTTCGTTCATGCCAAGAAAATAATGTGGTGCCTCAAGGACTGCAGGTACGGAAAACAGCAAATATAGTCAAATGTTCTGAAGATTTTGAGAGGAAATGGGATGAAGTACTGTTAAATGCGTCGAAGGAAATGAGAGAATTGGTATTCAGTGAAGTGGAGGTTACGATAGAGTTGACAGCGCGTGAAATTTTGGAACTGGAAAGTTCTATTGCAAATCGATGGGGACATGGTACATTACAAGAATTTAATCAGAAGGTTGCCGTAATATGTGATAAAATGAACCTTGCATTATCGAGAAAAAGAGTTAATAAATTGAGCCATCTATGTACGAATGCTGATGTGACTGATGAGATAATACAACCGATAAACGGGAAGGACGAAGAACATAACATTCCATTGGTTTCTCGGATCGTTGATTTTGTTGCTGATATTAGAAATGAAGTGGAAAGTAAAAGACAGGATTCTCATGTAGTATTAGTGGAGGATTTGGGTGCCGAGGTAGATCCATGTGGTACCAACCCACTTCCCGTCGACTCGCCTATCTTATTGGTGGATTTAACAGACGTTCAAATCACGGACACTTTGTTAAACAATAATAGAATGGACATTACATCGGTAGCGGAGGTTACAGAGAATGTATCTACTGAAGAGTTCAGACGAGAGAACCAAGCGGCACCTATGGTAGAAGTAGTTGGGATGGCAAATGGTACAAGACAAGAGTTATGGGAAGGACAGTTGGTCGTGGTTAATTTATCTGAAAGAACACTGGATGAGGCAGAGATTTCTTTACTATCGAAAGGATTGTCATTCTGCCCTACTCCGGAAGAAGTGGATGTATTTTCCTTGAGGAAGGATATTTTAGAATACGTCAGGAGAATACGTCTGAAAGAATATTTCTATTTGTGACGATGAAGTACATGGAGATTTCTCAGACATGCCGTCATTCCGAAAAAAATCCACTTGGTGTTCGGACAAAAACAGAGACTTGGCCTTGGAGGCTTACGCTGTTGCTCTTGAAAGAAAAATTCTATCCCACGATTTCAATAAGATGTCATAGGAAATATTAACAGAGAACAGAAGGCGTTATAAAGATTGAGAAGTTATGATGATATTGTCATTAAAGAAGCGGACAAGGGATCAGCAACAGTGATTTTGGACAGAAACAGATATATAAATGAGACTATGAGACAGTTGAATGATAGAGACGTTTATGTGTCACTGGAACGAGTCCCTACGAAGGAGAAGATTAAGAAAGTCAATGACAGAGTCAAGAGGCTATATGATGAAGGACATATAAATCACTCCACGTTGGATTACTTATTAATTAACAATGACGCTAGAGCGGGAAAATTTTATCTACTACCAAAAATTCACAAAAAAGCATGTCTGGGGAAACCGGTTATCTCAGGGTGCAACACACCGACTGAGAAATTGTCAGAGTTTGTTGATGCTCAACTGAAACCGTTGGTCCGTCGTATCGTGTCTTATGTTCAAGATAGTAATGACATGTTATGCAAGCTAAAGGACATGGACAGGCTACCAGAAAGTGCTATTTTGGTTACTATTGACGTGGTGGGATTATACCCTCACATCCCACATAATGAGGGCTTACAAGCGATTAGACGAGCATTAGATCAAAGAGAAGACCGCGGAATCCCTACGGAGGATATTGTCGATTTGGCCGACATAGTATTGAAGAACGACAACTTTGTTTTTGAAGAAAAACATTATGTTCAAAAGTTAGGCACTGCGATAGGCACTAAAATGGCGCCATCATATGCGAATCTGTTTATGGATGATCTGGAAAAGAATCTCATTTCCGCTGTAAGATTGAAACCCTATGTGTGGCTTCGATATATTGATGATATCTTCATGGTATGGACGCATGGTGAACAAAAACTTCTTGAATTTTTGAAATACATGGGTCACACAATAACATTAAATTTACTTGGGAATGGTTGTGGAAGAAAGTAAACTTCTTGGACATACAAATAATAAACAGTGAGGGACAGATCAACACAGATTTGTCTGTGAAGCCTACAGACAAGCATCAATACTTGACGTATAATTCCTGTCATCCACGTGGCTGCAAAACCAGCATCCCCTATGCCCAAGCTATGAGGCTGAAACGAATTTGTTCCACACAAGAGGCGTTTGAAAGACGGGTTAAAGAACTGACGGAATTTTTAGTAGCCCGTGGTTACCACAGAAACATGGTACGAGAACAAATACAGAGAGCTAGAGTGGTACCAAGGGAAATAGCTTTGACACCTAGGAGACGAGAAAACGGCAACAGGATTCCATTTGTGGTATTGTATCACCCTGCCTTGCCAAATATCGGAGGAATCTTGAGTGAACTTCAACCCATCTTGGGGAGCTCTGACAGGTGTAAACAGGCAATAAAGGATCTACCTGTTATGGCTTTCCGACGACCTAAAAACCTGAAGGACTACTTGGTTAGAGCTAGACTGAAGCCCGCGGACTCAGAAGTGAGAGTGAAAGGAACTGTTAAATGGGGTAATAAGCGTTGCATGATTTGCAAAAATTATCTCAAAATAGGACATTCGTTTATCAGTACAAGGACAAATAAATCCTACAGTATTAAATATAAATTAGACTGTAACTCAGATAATGTAGTGTACCTAATAAGTTGTAAGGTATGTGGACTTCAGTACGTGAGATCAACTGTAACACCATTCCGTTTTCGCTTCAATAATCATAAAAGTAGAATTAACACTCACGTTTAAGTCATCGAGGAATTACAAGGAAATGGATGATTTCATATAGAAACATTTCTGTTCAAATGGACATCATGGAGTCAGTAATGTTGAGGTTATGCTAATAGACAGGGTTGATAACGAAGAGAAGTTAAGAGAGAAAGAGGGCCAGTGGGCTTATAGCTGGACTCATAACAACGGCTCCAGATGGACTTAAGGTTACAGTGTACCTTCGGGGGTGTCTCCAGTATAACAGCTCTAGCGTCTTAAGATTACACTTAATATGCCTAAACCCAGATATCAAATTAAAGCTTATAGAGCTGGCTATCTAAATACGGAAACTATTTGGTAATAAAATGAATTGTCGAATTTTTTACGACGTCTAAATTCGAACGTCCGAATCATCTTTCAAACGCTATAACTCAAAGCGATTATTATATTTTGCTTATTTGATTTGTTCTCGGGTTTCCGGACACGAAGCGCTAAAAAAACGTGTCGGCGATTTTCCATATTCAATTGCAGTGAAAAATTACAGAATATTTTCGAAAAGGAGAGAAAAAAAATTGGAATGATCGCACGGAAATGGCTCTTGACGAAAAAGTTTTCGGAATTAAGAAATTCGCCGACACGTTTTTGTTGATTATATGTTAGCCTAGCTTCTGTCCAAATTTAAGGAAAATCGAACAAATTCCCTTTGAGTTGTAGCTCTTTAAAGTGTCCCCAACAAGCGAAAAATTAACTTTGAGAAAACGGCGCTTAAAAAAACATATCGCTTAATAAACAAACTCCGCCCACAAAAGTTATACCGTCATTTCTCCGTCAATTTTCATTATTTTTCGATAATTTATTTTTTTGGATGAAAGTTCATTCTGTAAACTTTATTTTAACGCCAAAAAAAAATTTTCAATAAATTTTCGATCTGAAGGTACACTGTAACCTTAATGCTAATGACTTTTTCTATTCTCAAAATCGCAGGGCGCGCGAAAGCCATTGATTTACTTGTATGTATTTTCTTTTGTATTCTATTCTACACAGTTTCAAATGTGCGTGCAAAACAGTTTGGTTTTGCGCGCGCATATACTGTTATGTTTGTGTGCGTCAGCAGTTTGTATAAGAACACGTGTAAATAACAGTTTACTCCAGTCACCCTGATGAAGACCACTTTAAGTGGTTGAAATATAGGTGCAATTTAATCAAACTAGTTTTTTCCTTTATTGTGTTAACATATAGTTTTAGAGGAGTTTTTTCAACTAGTGGATACTTGTGAGAAATATATATATAACAATCACAAACTGGAAAATTCGACTTTGCCAATTTGTGATTGTTTTATAAGTTTTATAAGTTTGTCTGGATTTAATATCACGACAAGGATATTTTTGATGAATTATATATATATATATATATATATATATATATATATATATATATATATATATATATATATATATATATATATACACCCGTTTGCAAAAAAAAACGACATTTTAAAAAATAGAAATATATATATATATAGCTATTGTGTTCGCATCACAAATGTGGTGACAGGCAGTAGATACCTTTTCACAGTAACTACGATACCCTTTGCCAAGTGTTCATTAGAGCAGGCGTCCGTTAATCTGCACCATTGTTCACGAAAAACATTATTGAATATTTTTACAGATTAAATTATTCAATGCCTAAATATAAACAAATGAGCCACAGACAATTTATTAACTCGAGCCTTTGCTTCTTTTGAGGCATTGGGGATAGCAACGATCTTCGTTGGAGACTGTGAAGCAAAAAAGTAGTGGAAAATAGACGTCCTTGGATACAAATATCACAACAATTTAAAAAGCATAGGACAAAGATTATATATTTGTTCTCTTTTTCAGAACATATTGGGGGCTTATTGTAGCCTTTACAACTTTATTGGCGATTTTTCATGTTTCTTTTTAACCAAGATTAAAGGATTTGTACACAACATTCAGGTTGTTGTACTGCCGCCTTGATATAATGAATTTAAAAAATATATCTATCAAAAGCCACCAATTTAGCGGCAAGTTCGTCGAACAGAGGAAATATTTTTTACATAAAAGGTCGCTAAATTTGCCAACATTGATTCCCCCTTTTTTAATTGCAATCAAAGGATTTGTAAAATAATCGTAAGGGTCGTGAACGACCCCAAAAATAAGCGTACACTTAAGACGTTTGATGTGGATTACCCAAACTATGGAGTCCGTCGACGAAATGATTAAGCTACTTATTGACACCTACTCTCAATAGGTGCTTTTTGCAAACGGGTGTATATATATGTTGTTCGGGCGATCAGTGCTCATAATGATAATAAATAAAAGTTTTGAAACTGACCTGTTAAAAAGTTTAAAAGTTTTTTCTAAATTTTCCGTCGCTCACTGCGGCCTTCATCAGAGAATAAATGTTCTTTTTGTGGGAAACAAGTTATTTAAAATCCTTGACAATTGGTAGGTATACTCTTGGGAATGGCTTCCGTTCGTTGACACAATTAGGGTCGATGGTTGAATGCCACGATTCTAAGAATAAACGTTTGGACAAGTTGTTTCACCTCTCTCCAGAATATATATATATATATATATATATATATATATATATATATATATATATATATATATATATATATATATATATATATATAATTTTTACTTGTAAAACAATAAGCTCCGACTCCAGTCAACACTTTTGACAGGTTTATTCTGAACGTTTCGGCCTCACGGCCTTCCTCAGGAGAATTATTGCACTATTGAATTATAGCACGGAGCTTATTGTTTTACAAGTAAAAATTCTACAAAGACTTTCAATACTCCAAGATCGTGCAAGTGACCCTCCATTCCTGGGCTCAGAGGAGCACTGATTGAGGGACCAATCACAAGTCTTCAAAACGTATATATATATCTTACAGGTCAAATTTATTTCAACCTAAGTCATTTTTTTTAAACTAGGTTAATATTTTTCACCTAGGTCATTTTTTAGGTTAAGTATTTGGGAATAAAGGGTTGGGTAGGTTTAGTATTTCAGTTAGGTTAAGGATTAATGTTTTTAGGATTAGTGTAGGGTTAGAGTTAGTGTTCTTGTAACACTTTGAATTGTATTAATATTAGATCATATTTTTAATTATGACATTTTATTGGCCTAATTACATTATATTTTCAATTATGTATAGCTGTGGTAAATTTACATCTGCATGTTCATTGTTCTGCAGCCTTTTTGCATGCAGTAGAAAATGTTATTTCTACCAAATCATTATGTACATCCGGGTTACCATGAGATGTGCACGCACCATCGCAGGTCAGTGCACTTATCGATCGCCGTGGGTTCGGACGTGTTTGTCATCGTGCTGTGGGTTTTTTTTACCGCTATTTCACGGTAAGTTTACCTGATTTCTGTTTATTATTTTGTCTTTCACTTGCAGTGGACGCATTCCACTGCTGTTTCGGGCATAAATGGCCTGAATTTCTGTGTATTCATTTCGCGAGTCTTGTTACGTGTTACAGTGCTCGACTTGGCAAAATTAGTGACTGCAGGACGTGTCCTGAGTCGAACTAACGAGGTATAACGCGCTTTATACCTGTTCACTCTTGAAGTTATTTGGGATTTTACGGCCCATTACTTTTATATCCGTTTACAACAAGATTGTAAGCAAAGTTCAGGCGTTTGTTGAAACCGGCTTCGAACCACGTGGCGGACGTGTCCGCCATTTTGGATTTCAAGTTATCTAATCCTGTCTTCACCTCTTCGTTTTGTGTTATAGACAATGGGTGACAAGGCTAAGTCTGATCTGTCTGAAAAGTCAGGCCATTCTGGACCCCCCACGTCTGCAGAGTTTAAGGCTATGTTTACCGAACTTCTTGATGATGCTAAGAAGGATATCTTAGCTCAAGTTAAAGACTTGTCAAGTTAAAGATTTGCCGATTTCGAAGCTGTTGAAGCTGAGCCTGAGGGTGCTCAAATCAGCTCAGAGAATAGCCCAGATGCTGTGGTGGAAAGCAACATTAACGAGTTTATTCAGCCAAAAGAACCTGACGCCGGTCAAGGTTCAAGCAATGATTCATTCGAATCACTTGCACAAGAGTTCAGTATTGGGGAAAAGACATCTCCAGCCATAAATACAAATTTGGCGGATATAGTGAAAAGTCTACTTACAGAAAAGCTCTCGAAAGAAAAGCTCAGTGAGGTACAGGGAAAGTACCCGAGGCCTGAAAGCTGCACCAACTTGGTGGCTCCCAAGATAAATAAACAAATTTGGCAACAATTACATCAGGAAACCAGAAACACTGATTCTGCGTTCCAGAAGACACAGTCATTGCTGATTTCAGGTTTATATGCAGTCCTCCAGGTGTGCAACAGTTCTAGTGGGGATCATAAAAATGCCCTGACTCATGCAGCAGTCCTATTGTTATCAGCAAATAGGGATCTCAACCCGAAGCGCAGGGATCTCATTCGCCCTGATCTGAATAAACAATATGTCTCACTGTGCAATCCGTCTACTGCTGTGTCAACCTTAACAAGGAGGTAGAAGAGCTTACCAAATCTAACAAGCTCAGCAATAAAGTTACTCCAAAGCAACGCATGGAACCTTATAAGGTCCCATCTGGTAGAGGCATGCGTGGTCATGGCCGCTTTAGCCAGAGTAATGGCAGGGGAAAGGGATCAAGGCTTACAAGTCGTCCTTTTTTAGCACCAGGCCGGGGCCAAGCACGGTCCCATCAGAATCACAAGACCCCATCATCCAAGACCCAATAGTTTCTACAGAGGTAAGTCAGAGTGCTATTGCTAATATTGTTTCAAATCAGCCCCCTTTTAAGGCAGAAGGGCTCAAGATTTCCTCCATGTGTGGGAGAAAATAACAACTGGTCCATTCATCTTGGATGCAGTTTCCCACTGTCACATTGAATTTAACCTGGTACCTGAGTCTCAAATTTATGCCATGAGAACACAGTTTTTTACTGCATTTGAACAACAGTCATTGACAATGAGATAGAGAAATTCCTCCAAAAAGGAATAATCATGCTCTCCACACCTGAGGATGGTCAGGTAGTATCCCCCATCTTCACACGACCTAAAAAAGATGGGTCTCAGAGTAATTTTTAACCTTAAGAAACTGAATGAGTCAGTGTCTTATCATCATTTCAAAATGGACACATTAGAGACAGCTATTAAGCTTATGAGACCATTATGCTTTATGACCTCCATTGACCTCAAAGATGCATATTACTCAATACCTATTGCAACAGAGCATCAGAAATATTTGAAATTTGTTTGGAGAGACCAGTTATATGCCTTTACTAGCTTGCCTATGGGCTTGTCTAGTAGTCCTAGGATTTTTACCAAAATTATGAAATCTGCCTTTGCTTTTCTGAGAGGTCAGCTTGGTCACACTTGTTTAGGTTATATTGATGACTCCTACCTTGAAGATAGTAATGTGGAATGTGAGCAAGCCACATTACATGCAGTGCAATTCATTGTCAGCTTAGGTTTTAAAATCCATCCTGATAAGTCAGTTATCATACCGACTCAAACTTTAGAGTTTGTAGAATTCGTTCTGGATTCCATTCACATGATAGTGACTCTTACAACTAAGAAAGCTGATACGCTCTTGCAGTTGTGCCATAAGTTTTCTCAGCCAAATAGACAGTTTACAATCCGTGAGGTTGCATCTTTTCTTGGCACACTAGTCTCAAGCTTCCCTGGGGTGGATTTTGGGCCCCTCCATTATCGTCACATTGAGACTGATAAAGAGAGAAACTTAAAATTGAATCAGGGGAATTTCAATGTATTCATGAGTGCTTGACAGAAGTTCACTGGTGGTCTGCTAATGTTCATTCGGCTTCAAGGAAGATCCACCACCCCAGTCCTGATGTAGTAATTTACACTGATGCTTCTCTAACAGGCTGGGGTGCTCAAATTGAACATGGCGACCATACATGTGGTATATGGTCTAAGCTTGAATCAGCCAAGCACATTAATTATCTAAAGTTATTAGCTGTTAAACTTTCATTGTCATCTTTGTGCGATGACAGAAGTAACGTTCATGTTAGGATTATGTCGGACAACACTACTGCTGTTTCCTACATTAATGCCATCGGGGGATGCAAGTCATTAGGTTGTAACTCCTTTGCACAAGAAATTTGGGATTGGGCCATTGCCAAGAATATTTGGCTTTCAGCTGCCCATATTCCAGGATCTAGCAATGTTGATGCTGATCAGTTATCTCGCAATTTGAATTCCGATCTTGAATGGATGCTTTCTGCTCCTGTATTCAAGAAAATTACCTTGCTGTTCGGACAACCAGACATAGATCTCTTTGCTAGTAGACTTAATGCGCAAGTAGAGACCTATGTATCGTGGAAACCACGTCCAATGGCAAAGTATGTAGATGCTTTTTCCATTGATTGGTCAAATTTTTTCTTTTACGCATTTCCACCGTTTTGTCTTATTTCCAGATGTGTGCAACAAATAATTCACAATCAGGCAACGGGAATCATGATAATACCTTTATGGACAACACAGCCATACATTACAGCTGTGCTGAGTCTATTGATAGAGACACCACGGGTTCTGAAGGCTTCTGCTCAGAATCTCATTCATCCAACTCTGGAGGGTGCACATCCACTACACCGACGACTGGAGTTACTGGTATGCAAATTATCAGGCAATCCTTGCAGAAGTCAGAGCTTTCGCCAGACATTGTTGAGATCATCATGCATTCCTGGCGAGATAGTACACACAAACAATACAAAGTGTATATCAACAAGTGGTTGCAATTTTGTAGTGAAGGGTCACATGATCCCCTGCATCCCTCTGTAAGGGCCGTGCTCTTGTTCCTACACAGCCTCTTCAAGAAAGGTTTAAGCTACTCTGCTCTAATACAGCCCGTTCAGCAATCTCCAACATTGACATGAATGGCAGTGATGATCAGGATCGTACACCAGAAGGGAAGCATTTCCTTGTGTGCAGATACCTTAAAGGGGTGTTCAACAAACTCAAGCCTATGCCAAAGTACAACAACATTTGGCCTGTGGACACTGTCCTTGATTACCTGAGTTTATTTTGGCCTCTGGATAAGATCAATTTGAAAGAACTCACCTTGAAATTAGTCATGTTGATTGCACTGACCACAGGGCAAAGGTGTCAGACACTGACATTTTTGGATATATCAGCAGAATATATGCAAAGAAATGAGCAATGTTTTAATTTTGCCTTAACGGGACACCTCAAGCAGGACAAACCTGGCAAAGTGTTTGGAAATGTCCGCTTGTACAAGTACCCAGTTAAGGAACTGTGTGTGTATGAAACTTTAGATTACTATATTAGTGTTAATGAGAAATTAAGGGATTCCACTAAATCGCTTGTATCATTCATCAAACCACATAGGGCGGTGACCTCGTCCACTATTGGACGCTGGATCAAAACCATGTTAGGTCAGGCAGGCATTGATACAGAGTTATTCTCTGCTCATAGTACTAGATGTGCTTCAACTAGTAAAGCACTAACGTCTGTTTCTACTGATGTAATCCTACCTACAGCTGGTTGGACTGAAGAGTCCACATTTCGTAAATTCTACAACAAACCAGTTGCTGTAACGGACCAGATGAGTGTATCAGTTCTCAAATAGGCTTTTACATGTAGAATGTGTATTGCAGCTGTGTGGAATTAAACTACGCTGCAACATAGACTGAATTGGGCACTTTGTCATTTTGTGCTCTCATGGTAACCCGGATGTACATAATGATTTGGTAGAATTGAAAATTAAACAAGACTTACCTGTAAGTTGAAGTTTGATGATAATTCTGCCAAATCATTAATAGTACAGAAGGGTTAATATGAGATGCGCACGCACCACCGCAGGTCAGTTTTTAAAGACATTTTGTGATCACCTCAGCACAGCCTGACTGGTGCAGGAAATCAATAATGCTGAAGTGACAGGAAGGCATAAAGCCATGATAGGGTGGGTTCCTATAAGGGTGTAATGGGCATGTTAACCCTTCTGTACTATTAATGATTTGACAGAATTATCATCAAACTTCAACTTACAGGTAAGTCTTGTTTAATTTTCAATCCTTTGTCATAGTCAAAGACAATGTTTGTTGCTGTCAATTATCCAACCTGTTTGTTGAAACGAATGTTTTTAGTCTTTCACATTTGGTTACAATTTTGACATAGTCATTTTCAACTTCAGTCGATTTTTTCAACCAGAATGTTAGGATGAAGAGGAGAAGTTTTGTCTACTTTATCAATTTTAATAGATACGTATTCATCCGTGTGAAATGAGGGTCCTTTTCTTCTACTTGCTTTCATTTTGTCATTATATTTGCACTGTTTTTCATTTATATCTGTTTTTAGTTTTTTTTTCTTTGAGTGTCATTTTCCCCATGCTTCCTTTTACTTTGAATTGGAGGATCAAGAACTGGATCTGCAAGCTTATCTTCATCTTCATTGGCAGCATCTCCTTCAGTTGTATTCACACTGTGCACTTCTTTTCTTGGCAGAATTCCAAATACCACTTCATATGGTGTTTTACCTATGGCACTGTGTAGTACAATATTTTTCTTATAGGCCGTTTCAGGTAATATTGTACACCAGTTGTGCTTTTCTTCATTTTGTTCTTTTAGAATATTTGCCATATTTTCTTTGATTGCGCGATTATTGCGCTCTACAAGTCCCTGTGTTGTGGTGGTTCTAGGGAAACCATGAACTTGTTTTATTTTGTGTGCGTTACAAACCAATCAAATAAAACTGTTGTTCAAGGGCCTTCACAACTGGTTCAGTTTGCTTTGAATGCAATGGATAGTGGAGATGAAGATGGACTGCAGATCGAGAGGTTGGTGGTTCAAAGCTCGGTAAGTACCATGTTTAAAAAATAAAAAGGAAAGTCAGGGGGGATAATGGATGGAAGTTGCAGGGGGGGTTAGAAGAGTGAGAAGAGTGAGAAGGGTGGTGTACATAGGAGGGGAGGCCACATAATTTTTTATTGTTTTTGGTACTATTTTTTTAGACAGCCCCTAAAAAATAAAAACCAAGCCCCTATTTTTCAGACCACACCCCATAAATAAAATCCCTTTTTAGACAGTTGACACCCTGGATAAAAACAACCTAGGTTGAGTAAAATATAACCTAGTTTGAAAAAAATCACCTGAAGATAATTTTGACCTGTAACATATACACTATCAAATGAAAACAAATTGTAATTTTTGTCAATACCAAATAATTTGTAAATGTTCCACCACCACTTGCAGAAATGTCTGCTAGCCGCACATGGTTGATAGGTGCCCCCACAGCAAATGCATCTACTCCATATCTGTGGCGTAGCTTCAGCAACATGGGGGAGTTCAGAAATGTTTTTGAAGTCTTTAACACTGATAAATTCTTGCGCTGTGTATATTTTACCATCAGAGTTTAGGTTCTTGCTGTATAAACAAAGTAGACTGGCTTTCTACAAAGCAACAAAAAAAAAGTGAAGGCGTGGCAAGCACTGAGAATGTTTACACAAGACCGAATGCAACACACAACATGTAATATTTCTGTTATAGTTTTACTTATATGGATCTCAATTCGGACAGAGTTTCAAAGAAGCAGATTTTGCTTACTGAGGTCATAAGTTTCGCTCTCTTTGCACCACCGGAACTTCCTTCCCCAGCGATGTCAATGCCAAGGTATGTTTTGTAATGGAAACTAAGAAATCCTCGTACAATTGCAAGATGTATTGAATTCATTATGCTAATGTTTTCTTACCGATCAGCCATTATTCCTAACGTTGAATAAGATTTCTGTGTGGGAGAAAGCTGGAGACGTGATTGTAATCAATTTACTGTCTGTCGAATAAGCAAGCTAAAAATGATTTTTGAAAAGGTTCCACACATTCGATTTTCTTGAAGATGCGCACAAGGGCATAGGATACAAAACAGTAAGCTCGCCTCTATTTTCATACAGAAAGTCTTTACTAAAATCCAGCATTTTAACATTTCCATTTGAATTTTGTGCTAAATGATCTCAAAGCCAATAAAAAGCAAATAGTAAATTGGATTAGCCTGGATACTCAAACGGCTCCCGCTGTACCCTGTCTATTGTTTTCACGGTA
The DNA here is from genome assembly GCA_022457155.1 of Cladopsammia gracilis. Lineage (NCBI taxonomy): Eukaryota > Metazoa > Cnidaria > Anthozoa > Scleractinia > Dendrophylliidae > Cladopsammia > Cladopsammia gracilis. Next base: position 1,162,659 of record JAJGOT010000155.1, read on the forward strand.
GCTGTTATCTGAACCATTAATTATATATTCAATTGAAACCTTTTAAAACAAAATTAGCATATAACACAACCAATGAATGACAAGGATTTTCGATCTGCCGTTAACAATAGCCACCTAAGCTTACACTATAAAAGCTGCCTTATCTTAAACAGTAGAGCACAGTCAATCAGTTAGATTCGTTACAGTTCACATTGAATCAAAATGACTTTATGAAAGTTATGCTGTGAAATGGCAAATGCCATCATTGGCACTCTTTTATTTCACCGATGAGGAGAAACAGGTATTGTTCCAACCTGCCTTATTCTCGAAAAGGATAGAGTAGCTGTTGGCAATGAGGTTACCATCAACTGGGCGGGTAAAAAAGTCCCCTGCTGAAATGCTGGCACTTAGTGGTAAGTAGATTTTATGTCGTCTTGAATTAGAGCTTGTCGCTGAATAAATTCTTTTATTGATCCAATACTTACCTATTGCTTGTTCATGTTTTACATCAAATTTAAATCAGAAATCAGATTAAGAGCGTGCACTAAGTTAATTAGTTTGATTTGAGTATGTTCGCATCACTTTATGACAACAAATTGAAAGAGCGTGCTTAAGAGTCAAACGATGTGACGTTCAAAACGAACTTAGCCAATGGTCACATGTGCATGTTACATTTGGTATATCTGGAGAATGCACACTGTGATAAGAACCGAGCACTAACTAAAAAGGACTCAAAAGTAGAATGCGCACCACGTAAAAGGAATTTTATTAGTGAAATGAGAAGTATCACCGCACTCGGCTTTGTTGACAAAGTGCTTTGAAATCAAGGCGAACTGCCTTTAATTAGAGTGCTATTGTGCACATGATTGTATGACAACAAGTTCCAAACTGAAGCACGCTTAAAGCATGCTCAAAGGTGAAGAAAAGAAACAGCTACACAGTTGTCTTTGTTAGAGGGGATGGAAATTTGAATGTAGGAATGATTGTCTACTTTGTGAAAGTGTTGTTGCTGGAAAATGCTCGTCCATACCACCTTGCTTCTATGCAACCACTTCAACCCAATCAAGAAGAGGACATTGTGGCAGGAATTGATGTGACCCACCTTGAATAAAGATCTCGGACACCACATGAAGCCTGTTCAGCATCCTAGGTTTGTTTAATTTGCAATGTTCACGATTGTAAACTTAATTAAATTGAATTTATTTATATTTATTTGTTTATTTATTTAACTACTGTTTTTCTCTAGTCTTTCTTGTGTTCTGTCTGTATATGTATTACATACGTGTAACCACTGCCCGCCTCGACTAGCTAATCTGCTAACTGCGGGCAGTGGATATTGCTTTATGTAAAATTTGTGACTATTACTCATGCGCAGTAAGCGCATGAGGTATAAAATCGGTGGCGTTTCTTCTTGTTTTTGTCACATTAGTGCATGCAAATTTATGCAGCATATATTATTACTAACCGGGTCGCAGGTCACATAAAAATTCTACAAAAATGTCTGCCGCGCTCGGCATGTGCTTGGTTTTCTTTGTCTTGTCGGAATAATAACACACATTCAAAATACTCAAAATGGAAAGAGAAAGCTTTAAAGAATACTCAGAAGCCGCTGTAGTGGAGAAAAAGGAGAGCTGTAAGCGACAAGCGACGAAATCTTGCTTCAAGTTTTATCAGTGCGGGGGGCGATCAAATCCGAAGAAGCGGAGTTTTGAAGAATTTTCAAGCAGGCGAGGGACTTTACTATAAAAGAAATTTCATTTTTCGGTGAGAATTTATGTTGATATCAATTTGTGACTGACTTTTTCTTTGTGTCATACTTGTTATTCTAGACCGAGAAAAAGTTGCTCTTGTGAGCTTTTGTGCACTCTAAACACAGAGTCAACGGACTGTCGCGTAATACAGTTTTTGAGAATTACTAAAATTGAAAAATAACCCGGTCGTTTACTGATTTTATTGCTTTTAAAAGTAGTCTTTTCAAATGTAACAGAATGCAGTCACGGTTTGGGAAACATTAGATGCAAACTTGTTCGAATGTTTTCTTCGTGAAGTCAATAATCACGGTAAAGGGACGCTAGTATTTAAATATAATTAAGTTAAATAGCGCTTTCTGAAATAAAGTTTGCTTTCAAGATTTTTTGATTCGCGAAAACATTATGCGAATCATCTTTACGGATAAGAATGGCATTCTATATACACAAGAAAAGTCGGAAATTTTAGAAAACACTAGATATAATATAGCAGGTTGCTGAATGTAAATATTATTTTGTGATGTTTATAATATAATTCGCAGACGCCAGCGCTGCGCACTGCAATGAGGATAAATAAATCGCCAAGCCTTCCGGAAGCAGAAAATCACTGAATTCTGATAAGCGTTTAACTCTTTTGTTCAAGGAAAAAACATTTTCATTCAAAGAAATACGAGTTTCATTAAAAAGTTTGGACCTTTAGAACAAATATTTTGGATTCATGATCATGTGAAAGCATCACGCGATCGAATTACATTCCACACGAAATTTGCATATATGAAAGAAGTGTATTTGCGACAACACTTTGAAAAAACTGTGAAGCTTGGAAAAAACTAATACATGGCAAAATCAAAGCAGTTATTTAAAGGGCTAGCTTTATAGAAAAATTTCATTTCGATTTGGTCTTGAAATCAAACGGGGGGGTCAGGATTCATGATGTGTCACGCAATATTTATTTTTATTAAAATGTTTCACCAATTTATAGCAATCATCACCACAGTTTTCACATTATAAAAGTATAATCTCGTGGATCCGATTACATGTATTTTTATCATTACCTGTAAATTTAGGGCTTCCACAAACTTATTGGAAATCCGGACAGGAAAAGGGGTCTCTTGGCTTGGAAATCCAGGCGGGAGAGGGGGGGGGGGGGGGGGGGGGAAGGGGTCAAACAATCTTGCCATCCGTCGGTGGGGGGGGGGAGGATTCTTTCTGGAATAACCCAATGTAATAGAAATAATTCACGGTTAACGTTTGGGAAGTATTACACTAGTGTGGGTTTGATCAGGAATCATAAATTAAATATTCAAAGCGACTACAGAAAAATTGGTAGCTTCAATAAACCCGTCTTAGAGTCTCATGCGCATGAGTATAGGCTATGTTTAGCCTCTTGTTAATAAACAGTTGAACAGTTAACTGCATGTAGACCCTACATCAAAAACCCTATTAGTAAATAATGCATTTAATGTACCGTATATGTCACTGCTGTTTTAATGAATGGCTGTAATGGTGACTAAAAGTTCAATATTGCACATTTGAACAAGGAAACGTCTTAAAAAGGAAATAATACACTCAAGCCTCCCCTTACAGACACCCATAATGTGGACACTTTTCTTTATAGACCTGGGCCGAGCGACCACAGTTCAAATATTATTTAACTCTTAACCTCTGTAATACAGATGCCTTCATACTACAGAAAACTTGGTTCCTGTGGTGCCCATTAATGTACATTGTATTTTTTCATTCTCAAAATTTGATATTAGTTATTAACAATAGATTATTTCAATAATAATAGCAATTGAAAGTGAAATAAAAGTAAGTTCTTTCATCTTTTAAAAAAAATTAAGTACTTATGACACCCTGGATTAGTTTAATTTACATTTAAGTTCTAAATTGTTGTTTGACTTTTTTTCACTCTTTTTTGGCAGCAAAGATGACCCGTTAATATTTATACACATCGAGGATATTCAGTCAAAACAAGTTGCTATCAGCTGTCTGTCAAATGTACTGTACATTTGTAGCCACCAAACATGTGGGAAATGGACTGAAAATTGTAATGTATAAATGAGATACTTTTGGCTGAGTTTACAGTCTTACTTATAAGGCATTTAGTAAACGGGTAGAGCATGTTGAATTAATCAGACTTTGTAAACTTATGAGAAATAGAAAATGAGAAATACTGAGAGATATCTCTTGTTTACATAATTACTATTCTCAACTTTGTAACTATTTTTGGCAATAGGACAATTTTAATTTGTTGCTTATTCTTAAAGTTTGCAAACACATAACCACATTAATTTTCATGTCAGAACTCGTTTAGTTTGATAAGATTTGATAAGGTAAGGTACCATAAAATCCTTGTTACATAAAACTTCATGAGTTTTTGTGAAACATAATTTTCATTGATTTAGTGATTTTATTTTAAATTTAATTTGTTACGATCCAATTTTTGATCATTCTGTGAGCAGTCAGTAACACATAAAGTCAACTGATGGAAGATAATATATTAATTAAAAACAATATTATTAAAAATAATTGATAGTTTTTGTACTAGAGTTTATTTCTAGATTTATTGCTTGAATCAAGAATTGACAGTCATGAAAGGTGAATTTCAAATACATTCTGTGTGAACAGTTTATAAGTGAATTTATCTGCATGCATTACAAGAATCTCATGTGTTCTTGCATGCATGTAGTCTGGATTTGCATGCATGGTTGCATGCATGCAGTAAGATTCTGCATGCATGCATGCTCAGTTTAGAAGGGATGTTGTTCATAGGTTGATGTATTCTCAGTAAGAAAAACCTAAACAATCTAATGTGGGGAAAACGAAATGCCGCAGAAACAGAGAAACAAAAGCTATATGGGTAGTATGCAAAAGAGCCTAGGGCCCCATACAAGGCAAACCACTGAAAAACTAGCATAAATATGAAAAGTAAAAACTGATCCAAAAAAAAATTCATGACACACGAAAATGAAAATTTAGGAGGAACCTACCGGTATTTAACATCCAGGGATACAAATTTCTTAAACCTGATGACGCATAGGAAAATACAAGAAATTATAACTGATTAAAACCAACAAGATCAAGTAAAACAGAGAAGCTTACTCTGTTTGAAATTCCTTGATGGTCCTTAGTTCAAACAGCAAACGACGATCAATGTAAGCTTTAATATTATGCAAAAAGCATGTGGAAATCAATACCTTTACAAAAGGCGCGAGAGCATTCACATATCATTTCAATACTCAATGTGTTGAACCCCCAATTTCTCCCATCTAATGCCCCACATACATCATTGGGTCAGGATCGATAAAGAAAAATTGCCAACCAGATTGGAGAAAATTCTATGTCAAAAGCACAAAAATGCGTCACTTTCCCCCACTATTTCCTGAGGTTGGGGGTCGGGGTTACAATTGACAGGTGCATTACTTTACTGTGGATTATGCAGGAGCCTCCATATCCATGTTTTATTTTTTTGTCATTATGTACACTTCAAGATCGGGTTGACAGGTGAAAATTCACTCCAGTTCTTACTTTTCCTTCCGAAGATAATTATTGTCATGGCTCTTTATATAGTTCACCTCTCTATTGTAAATCACTAAAGTTTGGTTGCTGCATTTTCTTGTTTCATGTAGCGCAAGATTGTGTACAAATTGGCTCTCAGAGAATCTAATACACAGCAGGTAAAGACATTTTATTGTATTCGCTTTTCATTGGCCTTGTAAAACACAGCTGCTTTTGTTTTTAGGGATAGGGGCAATGTTTGGGTCATTGATCTATTGTTTAGTGAGCCAATAAAAGAACTCGTTCCGCGAGGTGCATACCACCGCAACATTTTATCTCGTTGCTACATGATGAAAACACATGCCACTAGTTAATGAGAAGTCAATTTTTCGATTTTTAGGGGAGAAATTTGCGGGAAATGTATTCTCCAGCTAGTACATTGTCATTGGAGAGTAGCAATGAAGAGTTGCCACAGGAGTCACCAAGAGAGCAAACACCCAGTGTCCCAAAACTAATGAGAATGAAATCATTTTGTTAAAGGGCCAACAGTCAAGAAAAAGCCCAGTGATGTCAACTAAAAAACCTCCAAATTTCCAATCTAAAGATCTTATGAAGTGTGTTAAGAAAGGGAAGCCTCTTCCTGATGACGACAGGTGTCAACTTATAAGAGATTGCGTGTCATGTCTTAAAGCTGAATGTGGGAATGTTATATCAAATGATGCATTCACAATGGCCAGCAAGATGATTTGCGAAGAAGTTCCTGTGTTGAAAGATACAGAACCTCCAAACTGGCCAGAAGATGTCAAATTTGAATATTGGTTAACTACTGTTTCTTTACCTAGTTATTCATTTAAGATGAGCAGGATAAGTGTCAGTTCCTTTGTGATACAAAAAAAGAAATGCCATTGAATAGAGGTCACATTGCTTCATTTTCTCCTCAAATGAAGATGACTAGGTGATGACATTTTCAGTTAAATATGTAACGGGATTTTGATTTTCAAACTTGCATTTGTTTGAAAACTCAAGTAGTGTCATAACAGGTGACATATGACCAGTATGTCTTGAATAAAATATTATATTGGGGTGTTCCAAGAACTACGACCTACATGTAAAATCCCATCTCGTTTTTGTAAAGTAAGACCCTCACAAAGATGAGAATCATTGAAATTACGAATTGTCTCAAACCTGAAAAGGTTTCACATGCATGCATAAACTAACTTGGTTATTGTTGGGATTGAAGTTAATGCCAATCAGGTCAAGCTTGTATTATTCATTAAAGCATATTTTTTATAAATTTATGTCGACTTCAGTGATGTAGATGTTCTGAGATAGGGCTTCCGATGCGTACAAAGTGTTCCTCGAAATTTCACTATCAGCTAAAGTTACAGTAGCAGAGAAAACTATTCTAGTTTTTTAGCACAAGACGACCTCTGTTGTTTCTTTGGGGTTCTTTGTTGGTGGGCTGAACTTTTATTTACGGTTGTTTCTTCTTGTTTGTTTGGGTTTTTGCATATTGGAAATAAACTTCCTTTCCCAACTAATTATGTGGTGGTCATCTTGTTCCATTGGGTTTTATAAGCGAGAATTGTTATATTTTTAGCCCGGCTTAAAATAATTAATTTGAGCTAGGTTGACCTTTGTTCAGTTATGGCTTACTTATTAACGTACGGTTGGTATATCCTTTCAGTGCGAAGAAGGATACCCAACAGTTACTAGTTGAGTCGCACAGATGCATGATATTTACATATTAATTCTCCCTTCCCTCCCACCCTATGTGGGCTGAAGTTTTATTTCCGGTTCCAGTTGTCCGGTTGTTTTTTTCTTGCGTACTGGAAATAAACTTACTTTCCCAAAGAATTATGTGGTGGTCGTCTTATGTTCCATTGGCTTTTATAAGCGAGAATTAAAGGGTTAAGCCAGGTATTCATTTCAATCAAAAGCAGGAAATTAATGTCTTTCTTTTAATTTCCGGGGCAAATAAGAAGGCAGTACAAGTGAACTGATGAAGAGCTGGAAAAAAACTGGAATGGAAAGAATGGCATTCAACAAAAACTTGCCGATAAGTGCAGAAATTTAAATAAAGCCAACAACAAAAAATGAAAAAAATTGATTGGATTGGTCCACATTGCATGTGCCATTCATTAGTTGTTATAACTGAAAATCACCGCAAAGACGTGCAACCTACTTTTGACAAAATAGCCGAAACTTCAAAGGAGCCAAAGTCCTACCTTCTGGCAGGACAACATGCCTGTCAGGTACATTCCAAAGCACCAGGCGAATCCAGATAACAATGCCATGTTGATTACCCATCATGCATAAACTATGCAACATGTTCCTTTTTATTCAAATTTATCACATTTAAGTTTAATTTAAACCAATTAATCATTTAAATACACTGAATATCTATGGCTGTTTTGTTGTTGCGTACTAGCTAAATGGAACCCACAGGAGTGAAGAGAAACCTCCAGCTTTGCCCTTTTTACAGGAAAAGCTAAAAGGGGTAAAACCGAAAAGTGTGGCGGAAACCTCTGGGCAGTCTACTGATGATGCTGCTGAGCGAAAGGTAAACATCTAGTGTAGCAAACTTCGATCAATCTGTGCCTCTAAACATGTTAAAAATTCTTAATTAGCTGTCACTTGCTGTCACTTTCCTATCCGTAGATCCATATACAAAGCACTGTTTTGCAGCAGTTGAGACCTCAAGGCTCTGAATTGCGATGGCATCCTTTCAGACGACGAGTTCTGTAGGCAAAAAGAAAAGCTGCTCAAAGAACTGAATACAATGTAATTAATTCAAGAAATAAAACTTTCAGTTACAAATAGTCCATGCGTTGGATATAATTTCTTACTTCTTGGTCTGTAATTTGAAGAAAGGCTTCTTCAACCAGTAATCCTATTTCGTTACAAAATTGCCATGCTGCATCATTTTCTCTGATCCAGTGCTGTATGGTGGCAAAAAGACGATAATAGCTCCAGTTGCATGAATTGCATCAACAACTTCCTGTGTGTGGTGGATAGCTGCATTATCTGAAAACACAAACAAAATAAAAGTGGCTGGATTGGATTTTTGAACACATTTACCTTTCTCAGTCTAGGCAAATGATTCTCAGTCAAGTGACCAATAATCGTTACTAGCAACTTTAGAATGTTGTAGATTTTACATCTGATGCTTGATTTGGGTGGTTTGGACCGGGCCTACTCTTTTTGTGATGCATCACACTCACACATGTCACAATCTTGTCTTCATCAATCATGTGATCTCAAACTCTCTAACTTTGCTCAGAATTTATTTTGGACGCCCTTTCTATTGTAAATATTGTTCCCTTATTTCATCATTAAGTTTTAAAATAGTTGAGGTTCCCAAGAAATGTCTTCTAAAGGCAGAGGTCGCAGGCATACGCGATGTTCAGGCAAAGCCTTTATGCATGAAATCCAACAGGAGGTACATAGTTCTTTGACGACCGAGAAGAAAGTTTCAGAAGCCTTCCGGCAACTCTCTTCTGCCCAGCTGAGCATGGAGACCAAAAATCTGTGAATGCAGGTTTTGTCTGTCCTTCTGTCGGCAAAGTATGTGTTGCACTTCGTCACCTCTTCCTTGACAGACCTGTCATCCTTCCAACGTCACTTCTTTTGGTAACATTGGCGAAGTTCACAGGGCTTTCTCTTAATAAGGCGAGTAGGGTTTGATGTGGTTATTTATCTAATAGAAATATGTCTCGCAGAACCTCTCAAAGCTCGGGGAGGATGCACTGCAAAATTTTAGCGATGTGGGAGGGAGAGAATTTCTGATTTGACTGGAGAGGTTGGGTTGCTTGCTGGCAATGGCCCCGAAATTTAAAGTTGAGACATTTTCGTTCCCAGTCGCTTCCATTTAACTTGTACTTTGTGCCCTGTCTTCCTAAAATAAAATAAATGGAAATTGGTACTGGTCAGTTTTGGGTTTTGAGCTGTGGGTCGCTGTAACTGCTATGGGACTGGGTACCAAAAGATCCTCAGGCCCTTCCTTACCGGACAATATGCAGTGGTGTTCTGTTTATTTTGTTGTCTCAATTAAATTCCATTTTTTAAGCTTGTGAGTGTTATCTCCTAAATTAACCTGTTCCCTTTAGATAACATCACTTTCAGCAGCAGTAAACTCCTGTGATCCCAACCATTCAAGCGAATAGAGAATTGGGTTACCAATTGTTTGATACCCAGTACATAGAACAAAAACTATAGCAATATAACAACAACAACAAACAAAAATTTATTAGACATATAAACTTAAATACAGTTGCCCTGCAAACGCTTCAAACGCTTTTTTAAGATCAATAAAAATTCTGCACGTGTATTTTCTTTGGTCCATATTGCATTGTATGGTGTTCATAATATCAAGTATTATAATTCAACACATTGATACACTGCCAAAATATGGTCAAAAAGTTATCGATATATGTTATGTCTACATGACGTATAACCAGCGATGGCGGTAAGGATTTTTGAGGGAAAGTGAAAATGACTGCTGCCTGCAATTTCGTGTTTTTGGGCGAAAAAGTGCGTGAACTATTAGTTAAAAAAGGGGAAAAGAAAGAAAAAAGAGAAGAAAAGAAAAGAGAAAAACTTTTGTTCACATGATTGGACAAAAAAGGCGCGAAATTTTCGCGTTGACGCGGTCGCAGTGTTTCTTGGCGTAGCTGAATGAAAACTGGTTCAAAGTTTAACCGCTCGCAAGGAGTGAATGAAGGAGCACAATTTTCGTAAAATTCCTTTGGTAATCACCTCTGGAATATGATATAGACTTGATGCTTCCTCAGAAAAGTTTCTGATCTCGTCATTACGGCTGTAGGAGTTAAAAAACGAGCAAGTTTGTAAACATTGATCGACTCCGCTCGTACTTCGATGTTTGAAAATTTGGTGCTGATGGAAGGGACTAAAAAGCCAAATCAACTACAGGTATGATGTTTTAACCGTTTCTTGTATCCTTTAGCTGTGAATTTTTGTAAGATATACTGTCCACGTTGCAGTTCTTTCCGACTTTTCGCTATGTTTAGGTAAGCTTACGTAGCCGTGTTTGTTCAATTTGTTTTGATTCTGAATTGAACTTTTTAAGATACGAAACACTTGTAAATAGGACATCCTATGCCATTTTACTGTGTTTTAATTATTGTAGTCACTACCCTGTCCCGTTCTTTGAATTGATGAAAGCTCTTCGTAGAAACTTTCAACTGATTGTGTACGCTAAATAAATTTTTGCGATTAATTTTAACTTGGCAAAAGTTTTGGTATTCGTTGCATGTTGATTAAGAAATGGTGCGAGGTAAAATATTGTTGCGAGCCTTTTTACTTAATGAAAGGTTGTATATCAATGAATTTTTTCTAGAAACTGTGATTTGTTATCAATGTGTTGAATTATAAAACAGTTATAGTGTTCAAGCTTGCGCAATATTGACAAAGGCGCCACTTTCATTCATGAACTGTGTGATGTTGCAAGTTTCATGCGGTAAAACATATGTAAGCTTTTTTTAAAATAAAAGGCTTGTCGGCGATACTTTTTCTTCAAACTGTGCTTTCTTATCAATGTGTTGAATTATAAAAATGGGCCTTGCGTCTTGGGGGGACTCCTTTGACGCTTTGAAACAAGCCTTTTTCCTGCCTTTGGCTCTCTAGTTTCAAGCCCACGGCTAACAAATTTTCCAGTGGTCCGCCTCAGCCTGCCATCCCCAGGAATCAAATTTGTGACGCTTGGTCTTGGTTCGACATATGCAAGGCATCTGATTGCCCTCTTCGCCATATCTGCGTGGTCTGAAAACGTGACCATCATGCTTTCCATTGCCCTAAACAGAAATATCCCGTCCCTCCACACCGTTCCGATGCCCCAACACAGGACTGACTAGAAGTCTACACCAACCCCAGATCAGGACCGTGCCCCATCATTCCTTCCAGTCATCCTCCCCACCCTGTCGATACCCTAGAACACTCGCAACATGGTCTTCCCTCCCCTCCCAGCTTTGACTTACGACCTCGTTTCCGAATAAACAGGAGCTAACACGCCAATTTATCACACTATACGCCATTTGAGACACTGACACTACTTCTAGTAGCTGGTATTAATAGATTAAAAAGGGTGAAACCCGTACGAAAAATTATGGCCTGACATAGCGAGAATCCGGCCTGAAGTTATTTTTATGGCCTGCATTAAACAAGACAAAGTACGCCTAAAATGAACCATTCTTCTCGGTCTTGTCTCGGCGATAATCTAGCCTGCATAACAGGCGTTATTGGGGGCGCTCAAGTGGGTTTTGGGGCATGAGTGCATTTCGTGAGACAATAGCGCGAAGCACGGGAACAAAGAAGTCTCGATTCAAGTTGATTTGTTGTTACTGCCCGAGTTCTCTTGTCTGTTATTTCATGGTTTTAGTGGTGTGAGGAATTCAGTTTAGTATCAAGTAATTGCGGAATTTCTGAGAGTTGGGGCAATTCACACGGCATTACAAAACTACCTGGAATGATTGCGTGCACAAAAGGCAGTGTTTCTATGTTAATTGCACTATTGGGCAAAAGCAAAGTTACATATCTATCTAATGAAATCTTAAGAATGCCTTAAGAACCTCTCCAGGCTAATTTCTCACTATGCATCCTATATATAAGAAATGCATCAGCCTGAACAGAAAATAACTGGTTCTTTTATGCAAGTGTTTATTGTAATATTTATAACCAGGCTGATCAAATTTTATTCATAATTTGTTATTTTATTTTAAATTCACTTTAATTATTTTCCCTCTCTATTTTAACTCAGGCTTTTGACGACACTGCAATTCTGTTAAGAAAATGCTCTGTCCAAGCACTGAAAAGCCTCCTAGAGGCTGAAGAAGCGAGAAGAATCCGTCTCTGCACAAGTTACAACAAAGAAAGTGAAACGTTTTGTAACTCTGGCAAACAAGATAACAAAATAATGGTTGTAGCATTTTTAAAGGCTATAAATGAACCTGTCGCTATGGCCCTTTACAAGAGGAAGGCATATGAAGTGCACCATCTAAGGTTCATGCAAGGGCACCCCCTTAAAAGAGACATGTTAAACGCCAGCAGAGAACTCATGTGGGAATTAAGCGTACATAGTTCAGATCAGCGTTCTGTGTTTAGGAGACATCTGCATCTCTTCTGGAAATGAAGAGATACGTTCCAGGGATGCTGATCATCCCAGCACTATAATCTGGCTGATTTTAGCTGGTGGTTTCATGAATAACCCTGCACTATGTCTGTATTTGGCACATGGCTTCCAAATTATTGGGTGGTTAGGTACTGCTGTGATGATGGCAATATGCTACGTTGACAGTGACATTGTCACAAGGTCTATTAAGCAACTGACGACCAAACTGGAAGGCAAGTTTCTGTTACCTATCTTGAAAAGTGAGGCCCTTGCATCAACTGCTGGTAATACGTCTTTAGAGACTGTGGGGCATGCTGCAGAAAAATTTTCACAGGAAAGCCAGACTACACGGGTCAGCCAGGCTACACGGGTGACCCAGTCAAGGGGATGCTGGAAGGGAAGATGGTGACATCTCAAGTGAGAGTTCAGAGGTAAGAAATGTTAAATTTTATTGAAGATGATGTGAGAGGGATGTAATGGGGAATATTTGTCATATCATCTTATGCAAAGAAAACAAAAGTCAAGATTCAATGCTTCTTCAAATTACTATAGCATGAAATTATTGAAATTTTACTTTTTATTCTATATCAGTCTAGTTTTTATCCTGTTATGATTTTATTTTTTAACCATATATGTTTTTGAGTTTGTAATTTGGAAATAAAGTCATCATTATTATTGCATGACTGTTTGAAACACAGTTTGTAAAAAACTTTTTGACCTCCACAGGAAGAGGTTGATGAAACTCCACAGAGACCCAAGAGAACAAGGGTAGAACAACCAGAACCCACGAAGCTGGCAGTGCTCGGTCATATAATAGAAGGGCGCACTCAGGATGGTACAGAACGGTATGTTTCCACTATGGAGCTGTGGACTTTTGAAGAAATGACCAAAACCATGCAGACCAAAATGTTTTGACATGCAAGGAGGGTCCCGGGCAAGAAGAGATGGTAATACAACTTCAACAGATGACCACACAGCTTGCTGCAGGTAGAGAATATTGCAATTTCCAGTGAACATGGTGCAGGGCCCTGTTACTGATAACATTGAGAAGAGAAGCAAGCTCATTGGCTTTGACACACAAGAGGCACCAAGAGAAAGAGGTAGAAGAGTGTGACATCCTCAACCTAACTGGAGCGAAAGTAGGGACTTTCTTGTACATGAACTGAATGAGCTAAGAGCCGAAATACCTGAAGAGCAGGCACAGATTATTGCAGACTGCAATGGAGATCATTTGTATGACCGATTGCTCTTAGACATTTGTGGAGTAAGGTTTAAGGTTTGGCAGAAAGGAGCTGTGATCATGCATGCTTCCTATAGTCGATTTAATTATCTCAACGTTATACCTGCTGCATGCAAAGTCAGGTTTCACTTACATTCTAAAAACAAAGCAAACAAACACTTGTCGAGCGGAGTAAATTTTACCAAACCAAACACTTTTATAACATACACCTCCAATTAAACCCAGCTTTCCATTATTGTCAAAGAGCACTATAGTTACCTTTAACAATTATTAACATTGCCACTTTGCAACAGTTCTCATAAGAGATTGAGCATTTCTATCGACTGGTCCACAAATACTGACAGTTTTTTAATTCTGCTTAAATGTTTCATTAGGACATTTAGACTGTCCTAAGCCAGCAAAGGAATAGGGAAAAACAGACATTAGTTATCTTATCACATTCGCAAGATACTTTGAACCTTCAAAAATAGTTTTGACTGAATGAGAGATTTTGTTAACCCCTGGGGATAACTTTAGAATTGACAATAATCTTTTCAGAGTTAATGAGCTGTGTTTTGCGGTCATTTCGGCAGAGTAGTACTTTGCTGTTGTGCTTTTTATTATGCTGTAGAAGAGAAGAAACTGCAGAAAAGAGCAAAACTCTGTCAACCAGCCAGAGACCATACACAAATGTGGCCACTGCAACAGGGACTGCCATTCCCGCATTGGCCTCTTCAGCCACATCCGACGCTACTCCAGCCACAGTGAGACCAACAACTAGGGCGCATCACCCATGGTCGATTCGGACTGACGAGGCCTACTATAGAAGGTTCTAACTTTTAAGTCTGCGGATCAGAAATCCTAATTGCTTGATTTCATACCATGGGGAACTGGAACTAATTACGCTATTTGCCGGACGGAAGTGCCGCCATATTGGAGTTCTTGTCAATGGCAGACAAAGAGCAAGAAAGGTTCTGGATGGCACTGGAACTGTGCAAACGCATTGTGCAAAAATAATTTCCGTACTGAAGGTGTCACCTATTTTACGTTACCATCTGACCCGAACTATGAAAGGGCTATGCAAAAGTGCTTATGAACGAGAATGTAAACTGGAAGAATCATGTACAGTGGAACCCCGATTTAATATACCCCAATTTAACGAAGTCCCTGTAATGGTGCTCAATATGACGGTGATGCTATTTTAGGCGGTTACTATGCCTGCGTCATGCTATCTTTTTAGGTGTATCAAATTTCATTGCTTGATTTATGCTATTATCGATGCGATGTTACAGCACATAAAACATCATGTATTTGAGGGAAATGCTAAAATAATAACGAGAGTTATTTATTAAATATCCCGCTCGGAAACTATAGCTATAGGATCCTTAGAAGAGCAAGAGAGCAGGAGAGGCATTTTTTTATTTTTTAGGTATTTAGGTTGCTGCTTGATCGGCAGTTGAAGGGTGCTTTTTACAGTTTTTATCGGGCGTTTATCTAAGTCGGAACTTCTTGTTTTGTGCAATATTGTGCGATTTTAAGATGATGAAATGTTACCTGAAACAACTAAACATAAGCTCTGGAAACAATCGTTGAAAGGAAAAGGAGATTGTCCAATTTCTGAGAAAGTTTATGAATAACGTGGTGTTGAACCGTTGTGTCTTGTGTGTGACAGCCGTTTAGCGAAGACATACGGAATTGGTGAAAATAGCCTCTGTTTTTTGCTCTGGACACATCACTTTTTATGGGCCAAAAAAGACATTTTGAGACCTTGAACTACAAAGATAAAGCTCAGACTTCACGTGTTGTTTTATTTAGAAAGACATGTACTATTCGTTATATTCAAACTATATTTTCTTGCATGACAGCCGTTCAGCAGGCCGCATTGGAATTTGTTGAAAATACCCTGAACATTTTTTATTGTTGCCATGTTGCTTTTAGCGGGCCAAAAAGATAACTTAAGACAGTGAACTAGAAGGATTAAGCTTCAACTTGACTAACAGTATTGTACAGAAATTTATGTACTAGGATTTTTATAGGCCTCCGAAGATGACCCAAATTTTACCTCGAGTAAGAACACCCAAAAGTCATAATTTGCGACGGGTCACTAAGCGGACTTAAAATTAAAAAAATTACATGTATTTTACATTGTTGGGAAGATTAAAGGATTGTTTACTAAGTCAGGAAATGGCAAACCGGGAAGCTTCTCGTTGTTGCGTACGGGCTTGCAGAAGTTGCTCGATTTTCCATAGTTTTTCCGGGGGGTCAAGCGATCGTGTAGCCGTATCTTGAACTTTTTTATTTTTTGCAAAAACAAAAAAGCGGTGGAACTTTTAAATGAGATTTTTGAAAACAGTTCACCCAGGCAGTCTTTTAGGTGAAATAAAATGAATTATGAAATTTTGGTTCTGTCACCGGATTCTTCATATTTATGGGCAGGAGCTCTCAAATTGTTTAACGGCTGTTTTCAGATGTTTCATTGCTGTTCAAGCTAGTTTTCTTCTGTTTTCAGATAAGGTCTTTTGTCTGTCATATTTGTATGGACGAAGGTAGTTTAAAACGGGTCATGTACCCACATATGACTTTCTAGGAAAGCCGGAGAATAAATGACGACCAGAAGGTCCAGAGGAATCGCCAGTTTCAAGGACAGGAGTAAGACGAACGATTTCAGATGCTTTTGCGTTTAAGACCACAACAAAGAACCCTCCTCAAAAGCTAATTAGGCTGTATCAGCTTAATTTGTTTTCAATTTCCTATACCACATTAACAAGAAGTATAAAAATAAATCTTAAGTGCATTTATTTAGCTAAAATATCAGAAATATATTGAGTTGTTTGGTGAATGATTTTTGGATTAAGATTTGTTATTCCTTTGTTAGGCTGCAAAGTCTTTGTTGAAGAAAGCCAGAAAGAAGGCCTCTCCATTGAAATTTTCAACTAGTACTCCCGTAAGACAAAAAAAGGTCTAGGCCAATCCCATGGACGGTAGCCGAAGATACTGCCCTTGTGCAGTTTGTAGCTCTACATCAGGAATACCTTTCTGGATACTGGAAGGAAGCAGCTACTTACCTGAACCAATCAGTGAAACATGCTTCTCATACTCGTTCAGGTAAAAAGTACTAAAATAGTAATCAATGATTATTGATTAGAGTGGATTTTTACTTGAAAGAAGATACAGCTTTGTATATGAAATATAAATATTTGTACAAAATTTTAAGAATAAAAACAAAACAGTGAAATAAGTAGCAAACAACATTTTGCTGTCTTCATGATGTTTCTTGTTTATTTTCGCTTGTTATTATCTTAAAATTGTTTATCAGAGACTTCTCTAATTTAAATTGTACAAAAGCTCTTGCATTTTTATATACAATTTCAAGTCTACATCTACCGGTATGTAAGTCACATAATTTCAATAACAACTTTTATATGCAAAATGTGCTTCTGATTTGTAGTCATTGAAATTCTTATAACAAGTGGTAATGACCCGCACTGAAATGGTTGTCCTCTTAAAAATATATTTTTAATAATAATTATTTTTGACACTGAAACCTCAGAATTAAAACTACCATATTATTGCTGTTTTTTGCTGAAAAACAATTTCTTACTTTTTCCAGCTGCTGCTGTGAGGCAGCACATGATGGTGGATATAACAAAGAAGTTTAAAAAGTATTGACGAGGCTGAAGATGCACTGGGCTTAACAGTGGAGTCATATATTGAAGACTGCAGCATAAGTACAACTCCATCACCTGCTGCATTAAATATCAGCCAGTCACTGCTTGATAAGATGATCGACTCATCTTACACCATCCCAGTTGAAAGATGTACCGGTAGTCATCGAGTCATTGCAACTTTTGTCAAAGCTCCACAACCCACCATCAGGAAACTTTCTTGGAAATGGAGTGGATAGCCACACATGTCCAGTTAATTGTATCTTGGTTTGAAAGAACCGATTTACAGGACACCATCGGCTGAAAATAACATGACCCACCCCCCCCCCAGATCATGGATAACACGTTTTTTATCTATATCCTATTAATTATTTAGTTAATTTCACATGTTAAATATGCACAGATATTATTAAAATACTACAATTTGATCACACAATATAAATTTACAAATTATTACAGCTGTATTAGATACTATAAAATTAAAATGACCACTTTTATATTAGATACTTTGCAGTGTGCCGAGGAGCACATCACTGTCACTTTCCCCATCAGTGCCTCTACAGGCTCTACTCTTACAAACAAGAACAGAAAGAGGCAAATTGTCTTCCTCTGAACTGCTGCTTCCAATTTCTTCCAATACTAAATCTTCATCTGAATTGCTGTCAGTGATGGTTGTTGCTGACTCTGCTTAAGTGGTTCAGGCAGGAGAATCTACAATAGCCTTGGGTCTTGTAAAAACAAAGTACCGATCACCATTAGAAACCAACTTCTCAGAACCATTGACAATCACTCCTTCTTTGTAAAGAATTCTGTGGGTACAAGGTGCCACAAAAGCACTGTTCTCAGCAAAGTCATATTTGGGTAGTTTTCGTTGCTTAGTATTATCTGTGGGCATCAGTACTTTTACATTTCGATTTAATGCATTCTTCACCATCATAACATATATAGGGTGCAGTAAGCTCTTTCCAAACACCAATCAATCCCTTCAGTTTTGCTATGTCTCCATTGTTTCCTGACTTCTCAGCCTTGGACAGTTTATCCCTCAATAAAGCATCTAGATTGGCAACACCGCACATTGAAGAGATGCAGAAACACCAGACGAAAACTTTGAATTTCTCAAAAGCTCTGATCTAAAAGCATTCCCTGAACGTAAACTCTCTTCTTCCTTTCTTGGCCGTCCACTTCCACTGGAGATAGATCGGGCTAGGAGAGTTCCAAGGGAAGAAACCCTTAGGGATAAGCAGCCAGTAACTAATCAATGGATTCCGTTTGTGGCTACTTTTCATCCGGCGCTTCCCAATATTGCTAAAATTTTGCACAGGCTTCAACCAGTTTTGCAGTCCTCTAGACGTTGCCAGGGAGCAATAGGGCAGGTGCCCATGGTGGCGTTTTGCAGGCCCAAGTGCCTTAAGGACATTTTGGTCCACTTGGATCTTAAAATGCTAGAACCTGATAGGGGTTGTAGAGGTTGCGGGGATCGACGTTGTAGGGTTTGTGACTTCCTGGTCGAGGGCACCGGTTTTAAAAGTAATGTCACTGGGAGGGAATTCGTTATTAATTTTAAGTTAGACTGTAATTCAGATCACGTTGTTTACTTGTTATCATGTGCAAGGTGTGAATTGCAGTACATAGGATCTACCATTAATAAGTTTAGAACTACAACCTAAGACAAAATTGGTTGGGAAGGCTTGTAAAACGCTAAAAAATGACACTATCTTTGGGTTTCAGCTCAATTAAAGGCGCGCACAATGCTTTTTATAGCCCCCCTCTCCCCCAAATCCAATGTTGAAGACGTCTATACAAAAGACAGTGTAAGTTAAGTATTTGCGTTAACAGCAACTTTGAAAGAGGGGGGAACAAGGGGGGACGAGGGGGGAGGGGTGAGGAAAAAAAGGAACCTTCCCAACACTTTTGTCTTTGGTTGTAGGTTTAATAACCATAAATCTAGACTTAATGCACACAGAAGGCTATCTGCTGATATTAAGTCAAAGGATGATATTGTTTATAAGCATTTCAATCAGTTGGATCATAATGGTTTGGATGATGTTAGAATTCAGCTAATTGATAAATGTACGGTGGAACAACATCTTAGGGTGCGAGAGGCCCAGTGGGCTTACCGGCTTGGGTCTATTTACCCACAGGGTTTGAATAGTGACGACTTCTTTTGTAGGAACCCTAGAAGGGATGTATTTTATAATCATTTCCGCTATGTTGTTGTAACGCGCGCGCTTAATAGTGCGCGTGCAGATTGAACTGTATTGTAACATTAGCGTCTCACATCAGCTAACGCGTATTTAGTAACGGTTTTAACTGCTGTAAATCAGTTGCCCTGATGAAGTCTTTTGTAATAAAGACGAAATATCGGCAAAGTCGAATTTTCCAGTTTGTGATTGTTTTGTAAGTTTGTCTGGATTTAATATCACGACAAGGATATTTTTGATGAATTGAATATATATACATACATACATATATATATATATATATATATATATATATATATATATATATATATATATATATATATATAAATGGAAATAGGAGAGCAGTGAAATCAAATTACACATTGGGTGTTTCAAAGGTACAGTTTGCATTGTTTGTAGAAGCTATTAAACGGGAGGTTTTTTTAACTTAGAGGGAATTTCTTCCCAGATTTTTGGCCCAGTAAAAGCAAAAGTGGCAGCTCCATAATTATACAAATCTGGTGTCATAGCTATGAACCTCAGAGGTTAGGGTAAGGGTTCCTTTAAATATCATAGGGATGTTAGCTCCATTGTTAATAATTTTATGTGCGAAAAGAGCTACTTTGAATTTGTAAATGTTTTCAAGTGTAAGAATTTCTAAGATTGAAGTATGGCATAGCACTGTCCCTGCTATAAGCAAAGAACATGCTATGAACAAATTTATTCTGTTTAATTTTAATCTTACGAATCCTGGTCTTACAAGCACTACCCCAGCTTGATCACCTTAGAATTACACAGGGGTTGCATGATGTGATCTCTTAGCTAGAAAACGACATGAGGAACACAATCTCCCGGTTGAAAAAAAGGTTTTCACGAGTAGATACACAAGCATCAGAGCACAAATGGAAGCAGCGCTGGAAAAAAGAGCAGCCAAAGAAAAGGAAAAAGAAAACAGAAAAAGTTGCATTAAAGCAAGCCCAACTAATCCTTGATTCTTGCTGTCAAGACAAAACAAAAAATAATGGTAGTTTCTTGGTGTTGCAGATGGTGTTATCACCAAATGACATAAAACAAAGGATTCAAAAGACACTGAACAATACCCACACCACAACACAAAAGCTAACCAACAATGGCTTCCGCAACACCAAGAAACACCCAAAATAATTCAATGTTGAAAGAACGAAAATCTGTTCTTAAACTCTCAGAATAAAATTTGCTGTCACTGAAACTTTCTCCCAAAGTACACTTAAGATGAATGATACTATGGATACTAGATGCCTAGACAGTGATGCCGAGAGAAGACATTTAAGCAGTTTGAAAGTATTCTAATCAGCAGAAAAGCAAAGTGGACATGTTATATGAAGATGGATGCAAGTCAGGAGTCTCATCAGTCTAGCGACCAATCAACTAGCCACAGAGATGCTGCTGAGCATTTAGATGAACATGTTTCCTGTGATTGGCCAGAATAATTACTTTGGTTTTGGTTTTACAACACTCAATTGGCCGTTCTGAAGTTCAACGGGAGCCTGGGGACCAGGTTTTTAATTTTGATTTAATTAAAAATTGGAACCTATCACAAGAAAGATCATATAAAAATTAGTCAGCGTGAACAAAGGCCAAGGCTCATCTGGACTTGTGTTTGCCAAATCAAAGTAAACAAGGGACAAGGCTCGTGCACACTTGCTTTTTTAAACCAAAGTGGCCAAAGGTCAAGGCTCGTGCGCACTTGCATTTATTAAACCAACGTGGACAAAGGACAAGGCTTGTGCGCACATACGTTTATTAAACCAACGTGGACAAAGGACAAGGCTCATGCGCACTTGCGTTTAGTAAACCAAAGTGCACAAATGACAAGGCTCGTGCACACTTGCTTTATTAAACCAAAGTGGCCAAAGGTCAAGGCTCGTGCGCACTTGCGTTTTAAACCAACGTGGACAAAGGACAAGGCTTGTGTGCACTTGCGTTTTCTAAACCAAAGTGGACAAAGAACAAGGCTTCTGCACATTTGTGCTTATTCAACCAAAGTGAACAAAGAACTCGTGCGGCAGTTGCGTTTATTTAACCAAAGTGAACGAAGGACAAGGCTCGTGCACACTTGTGTTTACTAAATCAAAGTGAACAAAGGACAAGGCTTGTGCACATTTGCACGTATTCAACCAAAGAGAACAAAGAACGCTCGTGCGCATTTGTGTGTATTAAACCAAAGTGAACAAAGGACAAGGCTTATGCGCGCTTGTGTTTATTAAAACCAAAGTGAACAAAGGATAACACTTATACCACAACCTGACAACGACCTACCATTGAATGTGTATTTTTGTGTTAAATTCACCAATATTAATTCTATATACCTGATGTTCTTTGGTGCTATAACAGGTTTGAGCAGTTATTATGGCCAAATGACAACTGTTAGAAATTTTACACATGGGAAAGTGGGGTGAGACCTTCTCTTTCTCCATTAATGGTCGTGATAATGGCTGAACGTGAATCGGTTCCTAATTGTTGTTCGGAGTCAGAGTCTGAAGAGGACAGTGGGCAGGAAAAAAGTCAGAGGACAAAAAGAAAGCGGCGAAAGGCCGGAGAGCTGTTAGGCAGACAACTGGCACTCAAACACTGGGAAAGGCACGATGAAACAGTGCAGACACAGTTGAAGATCCCGCCATTTTCTTTAAAGACTGTCCGATATATGAGGGTTATTTTACTTGACTTCACCAATGGCAGATCTGAAGAATTTAGTGGCAAGGAGGCATCGGCCATGATGATGATAATAATAACAATAATAATGATAATACTTGTATACAATGTTAGTGATGTTACTGACAAAAGTTAAGGTGGCTCAATAGTCCAAAAATATATTTTGCAACGTTTGCTTTTTTGAAAATGGCAAAATTGGATTCTTTAAACACTTGAGAATCCCATTTTGAAAGAATTTCAGTAAATATGTAGCACTAAACAAGTGAACTATAAGATAACTGAATACTGGTATATAATTCTCCCATAGTAACGGACCTAGCAACTATTGTTTACATTAGTTAAATGCTCATAAAACATGCTAAATGATTGCTCCCACCCCTATAATTGATCTAGAATCGATTGTTTTACCTTTAAGTCCATTTTTCTCAAATGTTGGAATTTGACTAAACACGTTACAGCTCAACACTTCTCTCTGAAAGAGTATTTTACCTAAAGCAATAAATTTTGCTAGTCATTTTTGAATAGTTGCTCTATGCAATGAACTAACATCAGAATAATTTCCAAATTCTAACATTATCCAATAATATGTTAATAGGGTGTGGTAAGAAATGTCTATGTCAGTTTGCACCCTTGTAAAACGAAAGAAGACTGATGTAGATTGTCATGGTTTTAGTTCATTGCACAGATCTATGTGTGCTAAACAGACTGAAATTTTCAGATCCAAATGTTGCATAAATGGAGACTTACTGCTGCTGGCGTTTTGGTAATACAACATGGAGTATAGGGCGTGGCATGGTTGCCATGGAGACCATAAACCCCATAACACATTTCAAACAATTTCTCTTGATGAGTGTAATAACTTGGCAATAAAGGACAATGTCTTGAACTTAATACAAAATTTTCCATATCTGGCCTATTTTTTATTTTAAAAAATAATGTAAAATACATACAAATCAAGAAATCAAACGTATCAGATACTTCCTCTGTGACGAATGCCTATCGTGCATTGTTGTATTTGTTATTCAGATTAGGGTTACGTAATGTGTCAGCGTGAATATTTAATAAGCAGGATATTTAAGTTACTGGTTGATTCATTAAAGAGAGCTTATTTCCCTCGTATTGCTGCCTCTCACAAGTGT
The DNA here is from genome assembly GCA_022457155.1 of Cladopsammia gracilis. Lineage (NCBI taxonomy): Eukaryota > Metazoa > Cnidaria > Anthozoa > Scleractinia > Dendrophylliidae > Cladopsammia > Cladopsammia gracilis. The sequence goes on from JAJGOT010000155.1 coordinate 1,185,907, forward strand.
CTCACCTCGACTGAGTTTTAAAATCACTAAAAACTACAGAGTTCCTTATAGCAGAGGGTAATGAATTAAAAGCATAAGAGGCACTGTCTTGGAAAGTACCCGACTCAAGGGGTACTTTTAACGTCATTTCTTTCAAAGACCTCAATATCCGCATTGGATTATGAATGCATAGCTTAAGATAGGACGGCCAGTCATTATAATACAATGCTTTAAAAACAGTGTTAAGTAATTGAATCTCTCTGCGTTCCTCTTTTGGCATCCATCCTAGTTTAATTAGATCCAGTATATGCATATGGCGCCCAAGAACGAAACCTGCAGCAGCTAACTGGACACGTTGTAAGTGCTTTGGTATTCCAGGATTGGATGACTAACAATGTCATTGTAATCAATTTTCGATAAAATCAAGCATTCCACCAGTTGATGAGAATTTAGAGCCAAAAAATGTGGCTTAAATACCAAGGTAAGTTTAAATAGTTTTTGGCTCTGTAGATGGTTAGCAATTTTTGTATGTGATGGGAAATTGAATTTAAAGTGATGTTTTTCTCTTTCTTTTCATTTTTACTGGAGGAAAAGAGTCTTTATAATGGCAATTCGAAAACCTCTGATGGTTGCTGTAAAAAATGATATTTAAATAGTGAGGTGCAGAGTTGATGTTAAAAATGAACGTTGTCGTTGTGCATTTTCCATATTTCAACCTCTTCCCTGTCTTCCATTGACTTTTTAAATTGACTGGTTATTATTCTTTGGTCGATGTAAAGCCTGGTTCTCATATTCCGTCGATATGTCTGGTACATAGCCGCCGGCATGACCTGGGCCAACCTTCCGGCATATGGGAACATTTATTGCCAGCATCCGCCGGAATCAGAATGTGTCCCAGGCATTGACCGCCGGCTTGCCTGCGAAGTTGAACTCAGTTCAACTTCGCAAGCAAGTCAGCAGTTGTCTGCGATAAAAATATTCTATGTGAACGTCTTCTGCGGTGGCCGGCGAGAAAATGTATGACGCTCTTACTTGATTTTTCCCACAATACCTCATGAAATTGCTCATTCAAAATGGCGGAGAGCGAGGACGTTACACCAGAGGGGATCACTATTTCGCCCACTGGCAATCGAACGTTGATGGACACCAGTCAAAATTATCGTGCAATATATGACAAAGGTTGTCAGGAATACAAAGACAAGAGAGTAAAGAAAAATGCTTGGCAAGCAGTCGCTAATACACTGAAGATTGATGTTGCTTCAGCTCAACAAAGATACAACATCCGAACAAACTTCTCCAAGTATATAAAGAGCTTGAAAGGAAAGTCGGGTTCTGGAAGGGATGATCTAGTTAATATAAGGCCGGATTGACAAGGATTAGCAAGGGCCAAACCTTACTAGGGTCCCAAAACCATTGAAGATTCACCCATCGTTTACCGTCCCCAAACTCGTTCTTTAATGGCCAACTTTCGTCCCTACCTAGCCAGTGTTCTTTCTCTTTCCAACGAGAAAGCATTTTCTTGCACATAGTTTCACAGCATGAAAATTCAAATTTACAGAAAATTAAAATTTGCTTAAATCCGCGTAAAGTTGGTAAACAAACTTTACACCAACTTTACATGTCCGTAAAGGTGTATAAAGGTAGCTTTACGTGATCGGAACGTAAAGCCTGTTTAATGGTAGCGTAAAGTTGGTTACTCAGCTTTACGTTTATTTATGTAGGATGTAAAGTTTGCGTAAAGTTGCATTTTACTTAGTCAAACGTAAAGCTAATGTAAAGCTAGCGTAAATGTGTTAGTCACACTAACAAATGTTGACGTTTTACGTACATTAAAGTTGCTTTAACCGCTCTTTACAGAAACAAACGTAAAGTGAAGTGTGAATAGTGTGTGAAGCTTTGGCCGCGGCTACACTTACGATCGGTTCATATACGTGACCATCACATAAGATCTTTCTCCCTTCTGTTCTTCCGCTGACACCTAGCACACTACCAAACTGCTTAATCGAAAAGCTTGAACCAGTGCGGTATATCTGACTAATATAGAAAAACCCTGATCAGTGTTCGAACCGGTCAAGGCCAAGACAAAATTTAAGTTGAAAAAAATCAGGGATACTTAGGGAACAGTTGTCCAGAAATTCTCCTGATGTAAAACTGTAAAAAAATTAAATGTTCTTACGTTTGAAAACGCTTCGAGTTTTACAGTTGTTACTCGGTGAATAGATAGCCCAAGAATAACAGCGTCGCACTTTGAACAAGCTTAACTAAGGTGAAACTTAACTAAGGTGAAAGGCTGGAAGCACAAGAATTAAGATTGACGAACAGGCTATTTTCAATTTTGGCAATTCTCAAAAACAGTATTACGCAACAGTCTGCACAGTACATTTTTATAGACCGTACAAAAGTTTACAAAACAACTTTTCTCTGTCTAGAATAATTAGTACCACTAGTTTCCGAATAAAATACAGTTTATGTTTGTCAAAAATTGCCAGAGAAACTGATTTGAAAATCAAAAATTGCAAAAATACACAAACATATTTGCATAAGGCGATGCGAGTGAAGATAGAACTGTACTATAAAATCAAAGTCTTGTTTTGTTTACATAAAATCGCTTTTCAATCTATCTAATGAATGCACAAACACATAAAAATGGACAACACAATCTTCTTTCGAAAAATTTATTCAAATCTCCATTAGTTTACGTTTAAAAGCAAAACGCGTACCATGTAATTATAGCTCATCGAGTTCAAGCTTTTTCAATTTTAGCAATTCTCAAAAACAGTATTCAACGCGACCGTCTGCACAGTAGATTTTTATAGACCGTACAAAAGTTCACAAAAACAACTTTTCTCTGTCTAGAATAATTAGTACCACTAGTTTCCGAATAAAATACAGTTTATGTTTGTCAAAAATTGCCCGAGAAACTGATTTGAAAATAAAAAATTGCAAAAATACACAAACATATTTGCATAAGGCGATGCGAGTGAAGATAGAATTGTACTATAAAATCAAAGTCTTGTTTTGTTTACATAAAAACGCTTTTCAATCTATCTAATGAATGGACAACACAATCTTCTTCCGAAAAAATTTATTCAAATCTCCGTTAGTTTACGTTTAAAAGCAAAACGCGTACCATTTAATTATAGCTCATCGAGTTCAAGCTTCCTTTGATGAAATTCAAGAGATCGATAGAACTGAATTTAAGCACGTTTTAAAATCAATTCTCCAAAACTAACAATAACACTAATAAAAAGTCACTCAGATTGATATCAACATAATTCTCATCGAAAACTGTAATCTGTTTTACCTTTAAGTCCTTCGCTTGCTTGGAAATTCAAATCTCCACTTCTGGTTCTGAAATCCGTAGCAAACAAACATCTCCCGCATTGATAAAAACGTAATACATGAAGTTCCTCGAAGCAATATTTTATCCCTGAAAGCTCGTGTTTTTCCACTAAAGCGGCTTCTGAGTATCCCTTAATTAGTATCCCTGTCTTGAGTAGCAAACCGCGAAAAAATGCAGGAAAATAACGCTTTAATTCTCCGCTAGACACAACAAAACAACTAAAGTGTTTACCGAGCTCATGGCTGTGTGGCCGTGCGAAAAAAAAGCCTTGCTTTCAAGATCCCGGATGTTGTTCCAACACGGCCACGGGCGGACGGACGGACGCACCCGCAAAACATTCCACTAGCCATGACCATGAAAAATCACGGCACAGGTTCTATGAGTATGGAGCTGCGCAGCCAGGCCTTCGGCCTGGCAAGTGCTCCGCTATTATCGGAACTACTCTTAGTTTAATAGGGCCTGAAACGCCGGGGCGATCTGCTGGATAGTGATTTATCCAGTGGATAGCACTCCAGGCGCTATCCATCTTTTGAACAACCGGGGCCTGGTGACACTCAGTGACTGCATTGTGTCGAGCCAGCAGTTTCTCATTTGAGAGAGCGTGCCGCCATATTAGAATTGAAAGGTGCAATATTTTGTCCGTTGCTGGTGGAAATGCCGTGATCTCCTTTGCTTTTATCCTTCGCTAAAGAAAGTAGTTGATATGAATGAAACTTCTATTTCTTCGCCTTACTTTGCATCATGTATATTTGAGCGGATGACTTTGGTGCTTTCATACCAAAGTCATCCGCTCAAATAGTCTATTTACATGATGCAAAGTAAGTTCTGCTCTAGACTGTTTTCAGATCCATGGAGTCAAATAGTTGAAGAAACGTTGGAGGTAAGCCACGACGTTTGTTTTATGTTGTATGGTCTTAAGTTGTCTTCGTTATGTATGGCAAGCCATTTGTAGCTAAATGTAATCTTAAATAAAAGCTTAAATGTTCAATCCTTTAAATAAAGGTTTAATTTAAAGTCATAAAAGGCAGTCAATGCAATCAATGCTACCAATGTTGGTTCAATTCAAGCTATTTCTTATGATTCAATCCAGTCCTTAAATTTTATTTGCAATTCAATGCCGCATGTATATTGATTCAATCCAACCTTTAAATTTTATATTTAATGCAATACCACGAATATTGATTCAATCCAATCCTTAAATTTTTATGCAATCCAATACCGCATATATTGGTTCAATCCAATCTTCTGTTCAATACAATAACACGAATATTGATGCAATCCAATCGTTAAGTTTATATACAATCCGCAAATATATGTTCAATCTTCCTGGGATGAGCAGGGCCATATAGAACCAGGGTAACCTGTGCAAGTTATAGAACAAAAGGTGATGGCAGAGTGGGAAGAAGAATTTGACATTGAGTTGAGTTTCCCAAGTTTCTAGGAAAAGTTGTGGATAGAACCGAGATAATACTTGAGAACTTTGATAGAGAAGCTGCAGAAATGCAGGCCGAAGTTCTTGATCAAACAATTAGCCTACTTAGGTCGATGAAAGAGGGCTGCAACCTTGACACAAGGGATAAGGAAAATCTCGATTCCGTCACTGAGGCCTTAGTAGATGTGCTTAGTGTGCTTCGTTGCCGCACTATCACTCCATTTACTGTGGCTGCGGATTCAGTTACGATAGATAGGGAAAAAGGAACAAATCCTGGAAGACCATCTCTCAAAATTCCTGTTGAGATGCTAGAAGAACTGCAAGGACTGGGATTCACTCGGACAAGGATTGCAGAGATGCTCAGAGTTTCGAGGTAGACAGTTCACAGACGAGTAGCAGAGTATGGTTTAGAGAATATGAGGGGCTTTGACGACTTACCTGATGAACGACTCGACTGGACATTGGTAGCATTGATTGCATTGAATGCCTTTTATGACTTTAAATTAAACCTTTATTTAAAGGATTGAATATACATTGTATATACAGTATATCTAAGATTACATTTAGCTACATGTACAAACGGCTTGCCATAGTTATGTCAGGTTATTGGGTTCTAATAGTTAATAACGGTTTGTATACAAATTTGAAAACTAAGCTTTCATGACCACAATTTTTAAATTTAATGGCAGTTCAAGGCAGAGGTTCTGTGGTAAAAACAAGGGCTTTTAGTTCATCCTATAACATTGTATACTGTAGGTTTCAAAATACTATGAAAACACATACTGGTATATACTAATTGAAAATTTATATTAGAATACAGTATTATCACCGGAATACTGGGTGTGTAGTTTTTGGTAAAAGCAAAAGATACCAAATGAGTGACATCATTGGCCTGCTCTATAGCTGTCATTAATAACAATTTGCCTCTGCTAGAGATTTTGCAAATTACTTCCTCCTGTTTGACATTTCAGGAGGTTGATTTCACATAAATCGTGACAAGAGCAGGAAATCCCACTGTCTCTCCAGGCATGAAAGCGTTCAACTTTCGTCAAGTTGAAATGTGGTCGAGCGATCCATCTAGAGTGGTTTCTTCTTAATTTGGTTTTTTGTGGTAGTTCTAAATTTTTATCCAGGAGCCCATTAGTGGCAAGTCTTCCCTCAGAATTTACATACATACATACATACATACATACATACATACTTTATTACCTTTCCCCAAAGGGGCTTTTCAAAGATAATTAAAACTAACTAACAAGAATAATCGAATTTGCTACGGTGAAGACTTAAGGCAGGCTTTTCATTCGAAGGTCATTGAATGGAGACGAAGTTCTCGTGGCATCATCTTTTGGCATTGTTTCTGTGATCGTAAGAATACAAAAGCAGATGAACGTGAAAACTATACTTAGCTGATAGATGCAATCAACTCGCTCAAAATCGGCGACAAGAAATACAGAACCTGCTGTGCATGAAGCTGGTTCAAGGTCAACCTTGCACATGAAAATGTGAGGCTTCCAGACACTGACGTACAGAGAATCCAGATGGAAAACCTCAAGCTGAAGGCTGATCTTTAACTGGCATTATCTGACTAAGAAGCAATTCGAAATGAATTGAAGAAATCTGGGAACACTACAAAACCAAATCAGGAGTCTGCAGAAGTGGTTCCGCAATGTGTGGACCTTGATCAGCGATATTTGTGAAAAATACCACATGCCTCTTACATCAGCAATCGTTGATCAGGCCCACGATCCAAAAGTTGTGAATATTATGAGTGATATCGCAGAGCAGGAAATTTAAAAAAGCGAGCCAAAACGAGCTTTTGATGCCTGATTGGTGACAATGGTCCATTACACTTTCACTCCCTTTGTATGCCCGACTTGACACTGTTGTATTTTAAGCTACAGTCCAGGATTCCAGATCAAGGCTGCCAAAATGGGACAAACAGGGGTAAAATTACCTCTGATATTTTTACTCATGACTGATGCTTTCTTTTTAGCTTCCTATTACATTACTGTATTGTTCTTGATAAAATCTGGGGCAGGGTCACTCCTGGTTATTATTTGACTTGATTATCTTCCTTAGTTGTGCTGTTACTGACGATATCTTTGTTTTTTTTTTCATAATTATCAAGAGTAACACTGATGTCCAAATCCTCCTTACCAAAAATTAAATGACGGAAGTCCGGAAAATGATTTTTAGGATAATCAGGAAGGCAATGGTTATCAGACCCTACCAGGTCAACATGGCTACCAGGTTACCTTTTCAGCTGCTGCTGCTTGGGCTTTAAGAGAGACCAGGTTTCATAACCCTGATCAGGAAACACTAGAGGTCAATCCCAAACTTGGTGACAGTCCATTGTTTGGTAGGTGTACGATGTCAGATTTTCTTGTTCATCTGATGGACTTTAAAGATGGTTTAAATAAAGTGCATCATTTTTTCATCTCATTCGCTTTATGCAATTATTGTAAGAACTCCCTAAAACCAACAGCAGATCATTCCTTCGTGTCTGTTGGCATGGTTGAGTCAAAACAGTATTATTGTGAACATTTTGCAACCAACCTTAACAAAGTTTTTAATAGGACTCAGAGCTCACTTCATTGAGGAAGAAAGCTTTCACAGAGTATAATATGCTGACTCCAGTTTAAATCACCTTTGTAGACAAGATGATTGGAAACTCAACTCACTCACGGCTCATTTCTTCTGATAAAACATTGATAAACTTTAAGATAATATTCAAACAAAATTGCTAAGTCAAAATGCATTGTGCTTTAATATCCCATTGCCGATAGGCAGCAGGTCATGATTGGAATTGTCCCCATTAATATTCACCATGTATCAAGTGAAAGCTCAAACCTATTACTAAACTACTAAAAATAGACTAATTTTAACGAGAAAAACCCTCATTCATTTTTTATGTACAATAATGTAGAAAGTAGATTATTAAAGGAAGGATTTTATAATGCTTTCTGTTTGCTATATTCATTAATCAGACTTTGGCCCAACCTTGTACCCAGAATTGCAAGGAAAGCAGGACCTAAACTGATGATAACAATTAATAGCTATGTCATGTGCTGTAAGTATGATGGTTGCCTGGCTGGGTTAGTACACTAACTAGAACACTTGGAAGCTTAACGTGTTTCACCATGACAAGGACACAGATGAAACCTGGAAAGACAACAACTTTCCTAACATCCGCTCCACAAGCAATTGGATGCCTCCCAAATCTACCTTTCCTGAAGTCAAACTTTTCATTAACAATGTCAGAAAAGAGCCATAGAACTTGAGAAAACCGAGAGACAATCTCACTAAAGAAAGGTTAGTAACACAAGACCAAGAACAACAACAACAACAACAACAACACACTTTATTACCATACTTTGCAAAGAACATTTTACAATACAGAACTATAAACAATCAAAGTGCCCTCTGGCTATCTCCCGTAAGTTTTTCCCCATCATGCAATGCTGTCATTATGTCCAAATATTGTTTTTGATGTTGCAATTGGATATTTAGGTTAGAGTGCGTCGTTTCTTGAGTTCAATTTCTCTTTTGACAATTTTGTTTGTATGTAATTGGTAATGGTTATGCAGTCCTCTTGTGTTGTATCTGGAGCAAGTTTCAGTACTTTCATCTCATCTGGATTTTCACCTGGTTTATTATTAAGAGCCTCATACAAACACTGTGTTACTGTAGCCTTCCCTAAACCCACGCCACTACTTAAAAAGTGTCAATGGCCCTTATCGTAGATGAGTACGCCACGCCAACATATCAGCGTTTTTTTGCTTTCTTGACCCTATATCCAGGTTGAAAATATGCATGCTCAGCCACTTCAAACATCCGACTTGTACTCAGCTAGAATATGCCAGGGATTTTGGTAGCAGCATGAAAGAGTCTCTTAAACGAGCAACAAAGTGGTTGGCTTTCTACTTCACATATGCTGACTCCTACTATCCAGTTCCCCAGACAAGACATCCCAAAGATAAAGCGTCTTCCGGTAGGGGCGATGAGTAAACATGACCAAGATTCAATGCGTCAGTGGGCCAGGGAACATGGCAAAGCCGTAAGACAGCTAACAGTTCGTCAAAACAACACAAAGTATGTGGCAGGAACTCTTCCTCTAAACATGTACAGAAAAGAGCTTCCTGTTGGCGAGCGAGTTGATGATCAGCTGTCGGAGTACGATTCAAACTCGAGTGACGAGGAAGACGGCGTCACCAACGAAGAAGCAGTTGATACCGTTCCTGTTAACTTTCTCTCGAGGACAGTTCGGACACGTACAGGAAGAGCGATCACGCTGTCTCATCGAGCACTTTCATCGTATTAACTAAAGGTAGGAGGAGCTATTGTATTTACAGTAGCCTAAATAAGCTCAGAGCGGCTTCGCAAAAATTGGAAATAAAGCGCTAGTCAACCTTCTTTTTCGGCTTTGTTACATTTGTACTTAATCTTTCCAGAAAAGATGTTTTCTTGAAAAAAAAAACCAGGATTCGGGAAAGCTATTTTAAAAATCACGGGAAGCAGGATTTTCATAAAATAAGTGCGGGAATGCGGGATCAGGACCCCCCTTCCAGACCCTGTAGAATGTAGAACCGAAACTGCAGTCTTGAGATTTCCTATGGAGAGTCAGATACTCAACAGCATTATGGCCACCTTGTGCCAAACCAATCACCATGGAATAGCCAAACAAATTAAACGACACCGAGATGAAAGATGAATGATTGAACACACTGCTCTCAGATTATCCAAGTTCTGAGGAAGAAACAATCAGCAATGCTGAACCACCACGCAGAGAAAGCCGTAGACGCTACCATAAAATGCAGGCTGGAAAACAACATCACAGCAGTGAACAAAACAACTGCGACAGAAAAAGACTACCATATTATATGAAATTTAACATGCTTATTTCTTCAGTTAAACGTCAAGAAACCACTGTATTGAAATTATTGAAATAGCGAGAGCTTGAATTTTTGATAATACGGCCAAATAAATTGCTCCCTTTTCTAACGTTATCTAAAATCTCAGTTAACTAAATCAAGGTATAAATACACCTAATTGAAGAAACATTGACCCGTGTAAAGAAACCATGAACGATGAGACCGAATGGGATTTTGGGTAGGCTGCATTGGTAAGCATACCAATATTCCATTTCTTGATAATCAAGATGTTTTCTTGTTTCAGACATTTTAGAGTATGATTTATGCATCCTGTGGTAATATGTGTATTCTGTCACAGACGAAGTTTAATTTACCCAACTTCCCAGTAAACCTTTGGGTCGCATCTTTCATGGTTTATGCTTTTCACCCGACAATGTTTCTTCAATTTGGTGTATATGGCTTTGTCAGGCCACAAACGTGCGCTCGCTAAACCGCTTTCAAAAACTATGCTACTCGACTCTTGTGTTCTTATTGATAGCATCTGACAAAATTGCGAGAAATTTTGCTAACAAAAATCCGAAAATTGCAACAAGAATTTCCCCACAGATTCACTAGAAAGTCTATTTGAATAGTATCAAACAAAAATGCGAAAAATGCGAAAAAAGCAAGAAGAATGCATGTTAGACCCCAATATTCTCCTGTAAGTTAATGTTTAAGCCCGGTCCTCACTTGCGACGCAAGCATAAGCATAAACATAAGAAGCTTATGCGCTAGTGAGGACGGCCGTAACATAAGCATAAGCATAAGCATAAGAATATCAAAACTTGCGTTCTTCTTATGCTTATGCTTATGTCGCTGTTATTTCCAGTGGGGACATGTTGGCATAAGCATGAGCATAAGCGTAAGACTGCTGGCCAATCACTAAACACTGGGTCCTAGACCACTCCCTCGGGAACAAAATGGCGGGCAATGCAATCATGGTTGATGAAAAACTGGCAGAATCTGTAAGAAAATACCCAATCCTTTATGACAAATCGTCCAAAGATTTCAAAGATAAACATAAGAAGGAAAGAGCATGGGAGGATGTGGCGAAGGAAGTCGGTTTTCCGACAGGTAAGTCATTTATGAATTATTTTGTTTCTTTGATCAGGTTGGATTTCCCTACCGGTAGCGCGTTTGAACATGCTGGACTTTGCGTGTTTAATGTTTGTCGGATTAGTTGTCTTAGCATTATATTTTTAAACACCACCAATGACTCAGACTTAAGAAGGTAATGCTCCGGAATATGATTTCTCCTCAATGAACAAATATAATCAATGTGATTGAAATGGTCTAAAGGAAGTTCTCCACTCTATGTTTATGCCATGAGTAATAATCTAATTTTTCGAGAAAAAATGAAGATGACTGTGACTTTAAATATGTATGAAATGCTCACGTGAACCTCGGATGAGCGATTTCATGGCTGATAAATGACTCTTGCTTGTAGTTACGAATATATGAAAATGATTTTACATTCATTATAACTTAGATATGACTTCTATTTGTTATATTTATACTGACTTTTTACTGCGGTTTTTGTGGTTGTTTATAATCTTTTTATAACAAACCCTTGATTAGTACAGTTCACAGATTCAAACTCGTCATTCATTTGATTGCATCTATTGTTATTTTTTAGGAAAAGAGGCAGAAACGGTATTCAAAAATTTAAGAAACAGGTACAGTCGAGATAAGAAGATCACGAATGCTAAGGTCAGTGAAACAGGAACAGATTCTGTGACAGATGCTAAGAGAGAAACATCAGAATTGTTTTCCTATTTGGAATGGCTTGAGCCATACATACAACCACGAAATAGTACAGGTAATTTGGTAGTGATCAATGATGAGGGTGACGTCACAGCTGATGGCACTGATAAAGATGATGATTTTGACTGGTCATCAAATTCAACAGAACCTGACAACAAAGTGATGTTCAAGTCTCGGGTTACTGGTCGTACAAAGCACACGAAGCGTAATAGGGCGAAGGAGGATATTGATAGTGCTGAGCTGGAATAGACAGTTGGAGATAGGCTCAAGGAAAAGGCAACACAACCCCAAAGAGACGAAGAAAGCATTTTTGGGGTTGTTCCGAAAACTAAGACCCCGAAAAAGACCCCCGTCTTTTCACTGATTTTCACTTTTCCGGTGGGTCTTAGTTTTCGTAATTACGAAAGCTCATTACGAAAACTAAGACCCCATCTCATTTTTCTTATTTATCAATTTTTTGAAGGTGAGCGGGAGAGTTTATACATCATGGCTTGATTTGTTGCTTTTCCGGTTAGATCGAAGAACCTGGTTGCTTTAAGATTAAGTGGGATTTTCTCACCTTCAAAAAATTGATAAATAAGAAAAATGAGATGGGGTCTTAGTTTTCGTAATGAGCTTTCATAATGAGCTTTCGTAATCACGAAAACTAAGACCCACCGGAGAAGTGATGAATCAATGAAAAGACGGGGTGTTAATTGCTGTGTATTATTCGCTTTTTACATTTCAACATATTCTATTTATTAAAATAAAATAAAATTGATAAACAAGTAAAATGAGATGGGGTCTTAGTTTTCGTAATGAGCTTTCGTAATTACAAAAACTAAGACCCACTGGAAAAGTGAAAATCAATGAAAGGACGGGGGGTCTTAGTTTTCGAGGTCTTAGTTTTCATAACACCCGGATTTTTGGTGATTTGATAGCATCTCAACTTCGTCAGCTGCCATACCAGGAGAGGGTGATGGCCAAAATGGAAATAAGCAGTGTGCTCTATTCTCGTTTGTTAAGAAAGAATTCTGCCAACCCAGCTTATTTAGCTGATGGATTTCTAGCTCAAGAGCAAAGGAGTCATGAAATGCCACAAGTTTACAGTCAAACAAATGTCAGGGAACCAACACCACCTCCAGTTCCATCTTTTGCATTAACAGAAATGCAAAGTGCAGATAATCATGTATTTCCCCAAAGATATTTGTTTCAACAATTTAGACGGTCTGAAACCTGATAAAACACGCTCACAGTTTCCAATCCCATTTTAAAAGTTGTTGTTATTTCTTCTGTTTAAATGTGTTGCTTTGTACTTGCCTCACAGTTGAGAACACAAGAATAATCAAATTATATGGAACAGTGAACGTTCATTAAACATTTCTTTTTCTTTGGCTCTTATTTGTCTGCCTGATATTGTATCTACAGAATTGTATTCAATTGATTTGTCGAGCTCATAAGCACATTTGTTCGTTCTGTCATAAAGTACCAGTGAGCAAGATAAGTAAAGGTCTCTGATTTGTTGATTTACATTAATTACGGACTTGTCAAAAATTAGCAGGCAGGGGGGAGAGGGGTTATACCCTCCCTAGGTAAGGGATTGAAATCTCTTGAACCTCCCCTAGAACTCCCTTGATAAATAATGAGCTCTATCACTTTAAACAGCAAATTGATGAGATTAACAAGTAGGTAACTCATTGATGAACAAAGAAAATCCTGCTGCAGCAGGGGCTGTTCTTGACAGACTATACCTTGAATCCTAGTGATATTAGAATCAACAATAACATGCAGAAAGCATTAAACAAATTATTTCAAATCTAAGTTCCACTGATAACAAAACAAAAACTTTAAACAGCAAATTTTTCAGTTCCACTGGAAAACTGAAAAGTGGAGAAGAAGCTACCTACATAAATTCTTTGAAAAACAGTTGGGAGAAGTTGCCCTTCTCCACAGGAGGTGAAGGAAATTAATAATCAGTTAACAGCATTACAAGCAAAGTGCACTCGTCTCTTTAAGGCAACAAACTCTAAGCCAAAAAGTAGGAGACAATTACAGAAACAAAACAAGAGGAAGGCCAAGAAAGCAAAACAGAACAGAGTGGAGGCTAACTGTAAACTGATAATTAGAACCATTGCACCTCAATGTAATGATAGTGATGCAGAGCTCATAGGCCCCTAGAACTGCATCATAAAGAAAGTAGCACTCTAAAAGAGAAACCTTGCCTTACTTCCAATATGCTTTTGACAAGGGACGGTTCACTGTGGCTGCGAAGGACACTATCAAGTAATATATGAAATTTAACAGAGTGAGATTGAGGATGATGATGATGTTGGTGATGATGATGATGATAATGTCGATAATGATCATGATGGTAGCAGTGCTGATGGTGATGCCGAGATCCAAGTTCTTCTGAGATATTTGACAATTATTGATGTTTTGCAAATGCAAAACATGAGTTGTTTTTAAGTTGGGTCGTTACATTTATGCTTTTATAGCTTGTCTTGTTATGACAAGAAATATTTCGTATGCCGTGATTTTCGTGCATGGTTTGTATTCTTGTCATAACATGATATTATCTAACATGATATGGTCTATTTTTTTTCATGACCCTCCCTTTTGACGGGCTCAAAAAACTACTGACCCTCCCCCGTTTTCCATACCCCCTCCCCCTGTTAATTTCTGACATGTCCCTTACTATAAACTGGAAGGAACATTAATTTTATTTTCTATTTCTTTTCTGCTTTTCATAATCTCCTAGGTTTAGGAAACTTAAGAAAGTTGTGGAAACACTGCTCATGGTTTGAGTTTGAATAGGTTTTCTTTTTCTCCTAGACTCCTCCATGTTACCGTAAACTTAATGTAAATCAGTCTTCTTTTTCTTAAGCATGCCACAGAAAAGAATGTTCTATTTGGTAAATAACATCAGGTACCACTTTGCTTTCATTCTGCTTTCATTCTGTGCTCGGTACTACAAAATGAAAGTTACATTTCTGTTGACATGTAAAAATGGATCTATTAACCCTTTCGTTGGCAAACAGACGAATTCGTCCGCTACTTACCCTCCCATGCATAGGTATACATGGGGACCCCTACTAAGTCTTTTTGGGGCCACTAAAGAGTATTATAGGATATCCAGTCACGTTTCTCCTTCGAAGCGTTGCACAGTCGTTATTTTCGAAAGATTTAGCCCGTTTATTTCGCCAAACTTACCTATTCGATTTGTTTGTGCTTTAAAAATGGCGTGCGTATACATTCCGTTCGATGAAGTAGTGGCACGTTGCACAGAAGATGTTCCTGGTGAAGTTTTTTCAGATTTTTCCGATGAAACTGAAGGAGATATTTCAGACCGCCATGAGAGCGGAAGTGATGGTGGTGTTGGCGAGGAAGAAAGCCTTCCTGATATCGATCCTTCGAGCACTTTTGAGGATTCAGATGTTGAAAGCGATACTAGCAATGGTATGTTTTGCATTTTATTTGTCTTAGTAACCTAAGCTAGCGTTTTCTTTTGGATATGGATGTTATTTCCAATCATTTTCGCTCGTTCAAAAACAAAACAAACATTTTGCTTTCAGTGGAACTAAGTTTCAAATTTGTTGTTGTATAACAGATGATGACACAACTCGCGATCAAAGCCCATTACGCAATGTGATTGGAAATAGAGGTCGTGGAAGAAGAGGCCGTATTGTACAAGGCCGTGGAAGGGCTGGTCGTGGACGGGCATGTCATGGAAGAGTAGGCCGTGTAGGACGCCCTCAAGATCCTGAATTGCAGTGGTCAAGGACTAACAATCCACCTGCAGATCGACCATTCGCTGGGCCAACTCAAAGATATCCAAATGGTGCTGAAATCAGGGAGGGAACAGTTTTTGACCAAATGTCTACTGATGAAATTTGGAATCTGATGGTTACAGAGACAAACAGATACCATGATCAGCATGCAGCATCTGAGCCGAACAAACACAAACGAAAGTGGAGCCCAGTTACCAAAGAAGAGATGCAAGCATTCATTGGTATCATTATTTACATGGGAATTGTGAAACTTCCAAGACTCACCATTTACTGGAGTATGGACAACCTTGTGCGCCAGGAAAGTGTAAGTTCTGTGATGACCCAAACTAGATTTTTCCAGATTTGGAGATACTTTCACGTGGCTGACAATGCCAGAGCTCTGCCTAGAGAAGATCCTAATTTTGATAAGATTTATCGGGTCAGGCAATTTTTAGATCTGGTCATGACCAATGCACAGCATCTGTATCGCCTAGACCGAGATGTATCTATTGACGAGACCATGGTGCCCCATAAAGGTCGCTTATCATTCAAGCAATATATTAAGAACAAGCCTGTGAGATGGGGTATAAAGCTGTGGGTGTTGTGCGAGGCCAAGACTGGATATGTTTTCAAATTCCAAGTCTACCTTGGAAAAGAAGGAGGAAATGTAGAACACAACCTAGCTCGAAGGGTGGTGAAACACCTCATTGCTCCAATTGAAGGCAAGTTCCATAACTTGTATATGGACAATTTTTATTGCGACCCGCACCTTTTTTTGGAACTTGAACCGAAAAAAGTGCTTGCCTGTGGAACTGTAAGGCCAAATCGTAAAGGGTTCCCCAAAGATATTGTGATTACTTCTGCTGCCAAAAAGAGAATGAATCGTGGAGATTTCTTATGGAGAAGCCATGGCTATCTATGCTATGGCATGGTATGATAAACGTCCAGTCTATTTGATCTCCACTATCCATCCTCCAAACAGTACTGGGGCACCAACCACAGTTCAGTGTCGTTCTCAAGCAGGCCCACGTGAAGCGATACCTTGCCCTCCAGCTCAGTGTGCCTACCAAGAGTATATGGGTGGGGTCGACCTGGCAGACCAGATTCTTGAATTCTTTTACCATTTTCAAAAAAGTGAAGCAAACGCCTCAGGATTTCCTTTCATATCGCCTTTCAATTGTTCGGCATTTGCTGGAGGGAAAGTGTTTCAGAGGAAGACCTGGTCGTTTGCCAAGTCGACCACTAGCTGACTGATGTGGATGCATTGAGGCTGAACAAGCAGTATCATTCTGTCGCAGTTGAGGAAAAAAGGCGAGACTGTGTGGTTTGTGCCAAGATTGTTTCGGTACAAAACCTGAGCAGAAGCATGAAGTCAAGAACAAACACTGTTTGTGTCACATGTGACAGAAAACCACTGTGCATTCTTTCCCATCACAATTGTTGGGAGAAGTGGCACAATCTTGTAGAATACTGGCGATAGTGGTGCTATTATGCAACTGACACCAACAAGTGGACTGAAATGTGACTTCAAATACATTTCTCTACAGTGTATCTATATTCACTGGAAACTGAGTTTCAACAATGTTGTTTTCTATCCCGTGGGGGGGGGGGGTACTCTGCAATGTTTTAGGTGGGGGTGTTCCACTGAGGCCTAAGAGCCCCTACCCCATCTCAGACCTAAAATTTCTATTTGTACTCCCCCATCTCAGACCAAACGGTCAAATTTGGTACCCCATCAGAGACCGGAAAAAGGAGTTTGTTTACACTA
Organism: Cladopsammia gracilis; assembly: GCA_022457155.1. NCBI lineage: Eukaryota > Metazoa > Cnidaria > Anthozoa > Scleractinia > Dendrophylliidae > Cladopsammia > Cladopsammia gracilis. The sequence goes on from JAJGOT010000155.1 coordinate 1,202,849, forward strand.
ATTGACAGAATTAGGTGTCAAACTGCCATACACGCTCATTGAATCGAGTGAAACTTCCACAGGCACGGTTCCAGATGAAAAATGTACCGGAAAAAAAATGACTAAAACACTTAATTCGAAAATTGAACAGGAAAAGTATTCCCCATCTCAGACTAAGTGGGCGAAACCGAGACCCCATCTCAGACCTAGAAGGTCAAAAACCCGACCCCATCCAGCGGCACATACCTGTATAGCTTATATATGGGAGTACCCCCCCCCCCGGGTTTTCAGTATTGGACAGCAGACTCTACTATATGTTGGAAAAGAGTATTTTTATTTCCTTTACACTTTACACAAGTAAAGGCTGTGCAAAAGTGATTCCAAGTGAATATTTTTTGCTTTTGGAACATTTATGTCATATTTTTTTGTATGCGTCAGGAAAATGTAAATTTCCCGAAACCCGACATGATATTTAGATGAAATAAAAAGTCTCTGAATCCTTACTTCTTTATCTTTTGCAAAATGCTATACAAGTGTGCTCTTTTCTAAAGGTATGGTGTGTTTTTAGATTGAGAACAATGAACAACAGACAAGGCAAATTTCTTGGTCAAACTTTTATTGGCTCAAAATATTTATGGTAGCACCTAATAACTTTTAAATGTATTTTGGATGAAAGGATTTTTTCTCCTGTGAAAAATGATATATGGTTTATGGGTGGGTAGCAGTCATTGCTGACCATCTACAGCCAAATTTGTAACCCGCAGTCGGGAGAACAATTTGGTTGCCCAGGAAACTGCCAACGAAAGGGTTAAGGCCATGTATTTCACAGAACTAGGAGTAATAAATAGAGAAAAAAAAACAATGGTAACGCACAAGTTGCTGACAGACAATACCATTGTTCTCCACAGTTATAAAATTCTAGACTTGTATATTGATTTTGTCCTTCTAACTAACAATTTGGCCTCTACTTCTTACATGATTCCATTGCCAAGGGAGGGATCCAGAATTGGAAACAAAATATTCCATCAATGCCTCTCGGACTTCAATGGCTGAGTTGGAATATCTTCTACCCCTCTGTGGAGCAATGTCTAACAGTGCCCCTCTACTGTCATTGCGGACAATTTGGCGCCACTCCCCAGGTCTTATATTACCACTTCCGTCTTCACTGTCAACAAATCCTGATGGACAGTAGGATGCACTGTTAGTTTGTCTCAGGTAGTTATGTAGGCACACAGCTGCTTCGGTTATTTCTTCTGCTGTTTCCACTGAGGCCTGAATAAGACGGCTGAAAACACGCCATCTTTCCCTTAAAATGCCAAAACTATTCTGTATGACGCGCCTAGCTCTTGACAAACGATAACTGAAAATTTGTTGTTGCCTGGGAATGAACGTTGTAGCCATGTTTTCAATGCAAAGATGTCATCCCCGACAATGAAGTAAGGAAGTGGTATGTCACAACCTTCCACTGGTTCTGGATCTGGAATACCTAGATTATTATTAGCAAAGGCTTTTCCCATAACTGAGTTTTGCAGTACTCCACTGTCGTTGTTGCTTCCATAGTCTCCTATATTAACAAAGTTAAAAATATAGTGAGCATCACAAATGACCAATAAAACGATGCTGAAAAAACCTTTGTAATTGTGATATAGAGAACCACTGTTGACTGGGCATTCGATGGCAATGTGTTTAACATTGATGGCACCGATGCAGTGGGGAAAATTCCAGAGTTGCATGAACTCTTCTGCTATGTTCCTCCAGTCATCAGGCAAACTTGGTGATCTCAAATACTTCTCATTAAGGACCTGCCAAATGGCACGACAAGTTTCCTTGATAATGCTACTGACCGTTTGTCTACCAACATGATAAGAGAATGACATTGACTGTTGACTATTCCCAGATGCTAGGAACCTCAAAGTCAGGGCCAGTCTTTCTGCAGCTGAAATTGGCTCCCTTAATTTGGTAGTATGCTTTGAGATGAGTGGGCTCACCAGAGAAAGAGGGTAATCAAAACTTTCAGGTGACATGCCCATGTATCTGAAATGTAGTTTGCCAGTAAATAATATTAGTCTTCTACCCAGACTCACACTTAATAACCGTTATTGCTTTTATATTTTGTTTTTTCCTTGGTACATTTCATTTTGTGAAGTTTGCTTCACAGTAATTTCAAGAATTCAGATCAACCACATCGACTACTTGCCTTATTTAATTACCGTCTTACTGATTTGTTTTCCTTTGGACTATTACTTACTTATTTCGTTTTTAAAGATTTGTAGTGGATATATTAGAGGAAGTGGACAGGAGATAAAATAATTGATTATTTTAAATACGCCATTATTGGTCTTGCAGGAATTTAATTTAACAGAAATGTAGTTATTGGCTAAGACCAGGCAGACACTCCTTGATAACTACTTGTTTAAAGGCAAAGTCCGATAGCTCACCTGAAATACAGCTCACGATCACCAAGTCGAAGTTCCTGAACAAGATTGTGAAATTCCCCAAAATCTTTTTTTGTTTTACATTATGTCTTTTCTGTCGTCTGCGCCTGAGTAAAATAACAACAAGTGAAAGAAGCAACAAATAATCCTCTTCGTCCGCCATTTTGAATGGGTGTTCGGGAGAGAGGGAATGGACACAAAAATACACTCTACGCATGCGTATATGCTTATGCTTATGTTATGGCTGTCCTCACTAGCGCATAAGCTTCTTATGCTTATGCTTATGCTTATGCTTGCGTCGCAAGTGAGGACCGGTCTTTAACTTACAGGAGATAATATATATAGATAGCCTGAGCTTAACAGCATCGCTCTTTGAACAGAAAGCCGATGATAAACTTAACTGAGGTGAAAGGTCGGAAGCACAAGAATAAAATTGACGACCGGGCTATCTGTTAATTTTAGCAGTTCTCAAAAACAGACTTGCGCGACTGTTTGCACAGTACATTTAGACCATACAAAAGTTCACAAAAACAACTTTTTCTCCGTCTAGAATAATTAGTACGACTAATTTCCAAATAAAATACACCTGATGCTTATAAAAATTGTCCGAGAAACTGATTTGGAAATCAAAATTGCAAAAAATACACAAACATATTTGCATAAGACCACGCGAGTGAAGTTTACATAAAATCGCTTTTCAACCTATGTAATGAATGAACAAACACAAAAATGGACAACACAATCTTCTTTCGAAAAATTTTATTCAAATCTCCATAAGTTTATGTTTAAAAGCAAAACGCGAACCATTAAGAGCTTATCGAGGCCAAGATGTCTCTGATGAAAGAAATCAAAACAACTGAATTTAATTTAGCGCTTTATAAACAATTCTCCCGAAAACTAGCGAGAACACAAAAAAGTCAATCACAGATTGATATCAACATAAATTTCCATCGAAAAATGTATTTTGTTTTACCTTAAAGTCCCTCCACTGCTTGGAAATTGTTTAAATCTCCGCTTCTTCAGTTCTGAAACCCGAAGTGACAAACATCTTCCCGCATTGCTCCCATCCTCGAAGCAAGATTTTATCTCTGAAAGCTCTTCTGTTTCCACTATAGCGGCTTCTGAGTATCCCTTAATTAGTATCCCTGTCTTGAGTAGCAAACCGCCAAAAAATTCAGGAGAATAACGGCTTTAATTTGAACAGTTTTCTCCACTAAACACAGCAGTGTTTTCCCAGGTGACGTGAAATTGCAAAGATCCCGACAAGACTAAGCGGCGCCGGCGGGCACACAACGCACCCGAGAAACATTCTGCTAGCCATGACTATGAAAAATGACAGACATGGGTTCTACGGTTCTCTGGTTCTATGAGTATGGCGTGCAGAGCTCCGCTAAAAATAGGTAATATTACCCAGAATAACTAAAAAATTTAATCGAACTGAGTAACAATAAGTAATAAATGGGAGATATAGGTTGGCAATAAAGCTTATCAAGGTAATGGTAAATGTGTATGTATATCATATGTTACATAATTTAAAATCTAGTGAAAACGTAATTAGAATCCAGGTTAAGGGTTCTAGGTTTGTCATTCTCAGTCAACAAGGGTATCAGACAAAATGTTAGGACAACTTAATATTAATTTGCATTACGATAGGACAGATTCAGACCCACACTTGATCATTTCAAAGAAGTTAAGGATTGGGGGCATAAGTTGATTTTGCTACCTCAAAGGATCTAGTAATGAAATTGTTGCCAAACTGCTCCGCTTCTGTGCAGTTTCAGATGTGCTACTACCTTACACCTAACAGTGCAACAAACTTAACTAGGGCCACCGAAAAAACACACTTTGGAATTTACCGAAATCTTCGCATATTTGATAGGAGAACTAACTACCAAAGTCAGACTCCCATGTTTTCATTGATCAATGTTTAGTGGTACCGGTTGAGTTTTTTTTACACAGAATAAATGACTTCTCGACAAATTACATTAGTTTTCAAGAATGCAACTCTACAAATGTCCGAAATTACAGTTGTTTTCACATAACTTTACTGCATGGTGTTGGGAAATTGGGTACTAGGCTACGAACTAGCCAATTACTTTGCGAAGTGCAGAATGTAATTCGAAACTTAGAAATGAAGTTGGCAATTTAATTCCCGCCGAAGTAGCCTATGTCTGAGCTCGAGAGTTTCATAAATAATTTTGATGGCAAATTAGATAGTCCCTCAATTTGTATTATCAAAGACACGTTACAAGTCAATGGGTTCACCACCCGTTTCCAGTTAAAGCTGATTTCAGAAAACGACTTGACTATGATGTTCCAAGATTCTGAGTTGACTATGGGTGCAAACGTTTGCTTTCCTACAATATTCAAGTTTTGCGCAATGAATCTCCTCTTGGGAAGGTTAGAAATCAACCTGGAAATCAACAGGAACATATTACAGAGAAGAGGGATACAGCATTTGACGGTGGCGCAAATTCGAAGCTGGTAAGCTTTACTTTACTGAAACCCGACCTCAGTTTTCAATGAAAAGCACATTTCATCGTCCAGCAAATTGAAAACATGGTAGTCACAAACAACGTATAAAAGAATGCTCATGAATCAACGACTTTAAGCCTTATAATTACATTTACTTTCAATTTTGAACTAGCTATTAACTGAATTCAGGTTCTTTGTTTACATAATATTAATGTAACTCTCTTCAGGTCTTATCAGCCTTGAAAACACAGGAAGACAAGCTCAATCAACAACTGTTAAGGGAAAGGCAAGATTACTTGAGTTAGAGATGAACATAGAGTCAATGTCGTTCGATATTAAAGAACCTCCAGCCCTTGCCAATTCCAAACTGATTTGTGGCCACTGTCACCATCATGGCCACCGAAATAATCCAACGAAGCCATGTGAACTTAAGAAGTGTACGGAGTATAGTTATTGCAGTTTAAAAGACAAACATCCTGAATATTTTAGCAAACTCAACAGTTTAAAAGTACAGTCGAAGAAAAAGAAGGGCTCTTTGAAACAACTTGAATCACAAATCAAGTCAATGGAGGAATTTTTGACCGGCAGCGAATTCAGCTTTGTAAAAGGTCTCACACCAAGAATGTATGCTACAGACCCATCATATCAAACAAACAAACCAAAATTAATAATGACAAAATTTTAGCAGGCAGCCCACTTCACCAAAAGGTGCTCTTCAGTGGGCCCGCGTAGATCAGTAGTGTCGCAGTCCAAACAAGCTTGGCCATGATTGGTTGTTGTGTTTCTTCAGTGGCAAGGGTGGTATCCGTCAGGGCAATCAGATCACGTGTCACGTTACATGCAATTCATCAAGTCACAGCGCTCCGTTAGTTTATCTTGTGATGTTATTCCTACTACGGTGAACTACAGAAAAGATTTCATTGGAGATTATATATACCACTATGGTGAACAGAGATTATACATGCTTTCACGGTGATCTAGGATGATGCTACAAACGGTGAACATGAACAAGGTGCGATCAAAGGTGAGTACCACCGCTTGATTACATCCGTTATACACACTACTGAACTACAGAAAAGATTGCTTTTAAGCTTATAGATTATTTATTAGAGATTATGCAATGTATATCCTACTATGGTGAACAGAGATTATATATACGTTTACTGTGAAATATAAAATACGGAGGTGAGAATACACAATGCATGTCAACGCATGTGGCACTCCTAGAGCACTACACACATAAACTACACACTTATTACATAAAATTTTGGTGACACTCGCTAAATTAAAGTGAGTACATTATGCAATCTGGTCAGATTCACACAATCATGCTGCTTGACGGTCGTTTATGACGTGCATCAGATGTCACGTGCACAGTAAAAGGAGCTTGACTAAATATGAGTAAGGGCAGCTTTAAGATATGACGTAACAGTCGTAGTGTCGCCAAACTGTGCATACATGATAATGAATAGTAAAATGGAATGTTATTTTTTTTGTAGGTTTGATCAGTGTAATAGGTTTGATCAGTGGACCTAAGTTGTGTACCATGGTGAGTTTCTTGTGTAACATTGAAAATTATGCAATGAGCCAAAGTTGATCAGTAAGTTGATGATTCGGATGAAGTTTTGATTGTACAATACCTGTTCAAACTAGGTACTGTGTAAGAAAAGTTTGTTTCAGTTTTAATGTATGGGGATACACTGTAATCTTTCCATGAGTTATCCCGCAGTCTTGCAGTCCAGTAGTTGATGAACATTTTGCTATAAGAACAAGGAATATACATGTACAACTGGAGCCACCTTTCGCACAACAGTCATGCTTTTTAAATGAGAAATATCCATATACTCCATTAACCTTTGGTGTAACTTGCATTTAGAACAAGGAATATACATGTACAGAGTTGTGGTCATCATTTTCACGACTATGGAAATGCGGAAGTATTATTAGAACAAGACTTTGGGACTGCGGGAGCAGGTTTTATTTTAAGTGAGATATTTAGTGGGCTGGGTATCCTGCAATTCAGCTGGAGACATAAATCAGTTGGTGTTCTGTCAGTAAATCAGTGTTACCTTTTTACCATGTGTGTTACAGGCCTACCTGAATTAAGCCAACGTCAAATTATGTGGATACCCTCTTTTAAGCAGATCTCAGTGTGGGTTCCGGAGTTTCCTTCCTATATTTACGGTAAATTGAACCCGTATTCAGTGGACAGACTGTAGGTCATTTTGTTACACGAAACCTGTATTAAGCAGACATTTGAAGTGTTTTTAATATGTTTTATTATGGTCAGGATCCCAATAGTGTCCGCTTAATACCGGTTTTTGAGAAGAGGCATGTATCCTGCAAATTTGTTGTTCAAAACAGGGCCTTGTGACAGTGCTGCTTTATGGCTTTATGGCTGACTGGCCAATGAAAATAGTTTTGCTAAGTATTATGTGGTGTAATTTATTTGTCTTTAATTAATCATTGTTTAACATGCTCTATTTCATAGGCATCTTCCCAGCGCGGGAAAGGAACATGTCCACAATGTAAAGAAACATATACCAATCGCTATAAACCAAAGGTCTGTGTCTGTGGTTTCTTGTTGGGTGGTTCCTTTGTTCCAAGGCATCCCAAGAAACCAAAATTGGACGTTCCATTGTGTTCCTCAGTGGTTCTTGGACCATGGAATGTGTACTCGTGCAAAACAAGTACACATGATAACCGCTGTCTGGTCATTAAGTACATAGGACAAGGTGAATCAATTATTTGTCAACGCAACAAGTGCAAGCAGGCCCGTGCATTGTTGGTGAATAGTGACAGTCTTGGTGGGTTCACCTGTGAGCACATTGATAGCCTGAAATCAGCATCTTCACCTACAAATTGTTACTTTTGCCTAGCTAATTTGGGAGAGTATCAATGTAGTGACAGTGAGGAATGAACTAGCGAGGCTTGAGACTGATTGTGTATCTGGAAATCTCCCAAGCGGTTTGAACAGCTTTGCCAAGGTGAACTTTCATTCAGCTTCGCCAAGGTGAACTGAGATACGCGGCAATTTTTCACGCCTTTTTTCGTTCAGTCATGCATTCAATATATTTTCTTTTCCTTTCGCTGTGTTATAAAAGAATTGGTTCATGCTTTTAGCTGTGCATCTATCGAGTTTTATAATTCAACGCATTGATAGACTGCCCAAATATGGTAAAAAAAATTATCGACATACGCTATGTCTACATGACGTATATCCAACGATGGCGGTAAATTTTGCATTTTGACAAGATAATGCAAAAATGATGGACTGGCCTTGATATTTTTTCTTCAAACTGTGCTTTGTTATCAATGTGTTGAATTAGAAAACTATTAAAGCGCTCAAGCTTGCGTGATATTGCCTAATTTTAGCCGACTCAGCCCATGGCTAAAATTAGGCGATATCATGCAAGCTTGAGCGCTATAATAGTTTTATAATTCAACACATCGATAACAAAGCACAGTTTTTTTTATCATATTCCAGAGATGATTACCAAAGGAATTTTACGAAAATTGTGCTTCTTCATTCACTCCTTGTCAAGCGGTTAAACTTTGAACCAGTTTTCATTCAGCTACGCCAAGAAACATTGCAACCGCGACAACGCGAAAATTTCGCGCCTTTTTTGTCCAATCATGTGAACAAGATTTTTTCTCTTTTCTTTTCTCTTTTTTCCTTCTATTCCCTTTTTTAACTGATAGTTCACGCACTTTTTCGCCCAAAAACACGAAATTGCAGGCAGCAGTGATTTTCACTTTCCTTCAAAATGCGAAATTTACCGCCATCGCTTGTTATATGTCATGTAGACATAACGTATATCGAAAACTTTTTGACCATATGTGGACAGTGTATCCATGTGTTGAATTATAAAACTCGATAGCCGCACGCTAGAAGCATGAACCAATTCTTAATTAGCGTGCGCTAAAACCACAAATTTAATGGCATCATCATTCATCAGCAAAATTACAGTTTTATAAAAAGCAGAAAAAATTCACAAAATTTTGTCTGTTTACAACTGGTGTAAAAGAACGAAATGTCACTCGGAAGTTGCCCACTGAAATACATTGTCATAACGAGCTTCAACCCTGCTATCGTTGATTCAAGCGAGAAAACTGCATTTACGAATAAAAAATATTCCATTTTTCTTCATTTTTCTTTCCTAGCTGCATGACGAATGATGGCGCACAAGAGAAAATAATTGGACAGAGAGGGACTCTCCCAGTAATGGGTCTGGGATATCTTAATTGCAAAAAAGTTATTTTTAGTAATAATGCCAACGTTCACAGAAACATTTTTCCGGTGAAAGTCCCATCCCCAGGACGACGCGTCCAAAGACGTGTCAGGTCGGCAGACAGGTCGGCAAAGTGTGACTTTGACGGGAAAATGACGGCAAACTTTAAACTGGCGACATAAAGTCAAAATAATGTCACAATTACAAGTAACCGAAACTCTCGGAGAAAGAAGAAGGCTGTATTTTCACGATAATAAGGCGGACCTTGGTCAAAATGTAACTGTTGAAGAAGAAGGAAAGAAAAGACCGAGAAGCGATTTGGAGAGTGATGACGACGAAGATAAATCGTTCTTGAGAAAATTCCAGCGAATGGCATAACCAATCAACAGGGGAACAAAGGAAGCGGTAAAACGTCTTCTAAGTGACAGAAAGAAGAAGTTCGAAAAGGTGAAGATGAAAAAATCCGAAGAGATTCAGCGTTAGAGGAGCTGAAAAAACGTATCTTAAAGATTGATGAGACCCTTCACTGTGAAGTTGAAATCATCACCGGTCATTCCAGCAGTGCTGTACTGTCAGTTTTTCCATCCAAAGAAAAGAGTTTTGACGATAAAATTGGTAGCTTCGAGCCTGTTTACTTTATCTTAAGTCCTTCTGGCAATTATAAATTTCAAGTCTTCATTCACAGAACAATTAACGAAGGAGAAGTCGACATTGAAAGTTTCTCCGAGTTGAGTGCCTTGTTAAACAAACTTAGAAAAACGTCTGGTTACCAGATGTGCTGTGGGATAAAAGGCTTTGACGAAATCACAAAAGTTGTCAAAATACAACCAGCAAATGTCAAGGAAGAACTATGGCCATGGAGACATGTTGGAGCAACAAGCTGCAAACTATGACACAAGCCAAGAAATTGTTATGCGGATGTTCCAAACGAAGACGAGGTAAGGGCGCTTCAGGGAGTTTGCAGTGATTGCAAGCACGTGAGACGACAACTGAAAATTGTCCAGGCAAAGAGGGAAGAATTGGTGGTCAAAGCTAAAGCGAAACACCAAGAGGCTTCATCAAAGGTACTTTCACTTTTCAGTTGTATTTCCATTCAGTTAAGTTTTTAACTTTAATCCTATTGTTTTGACAATAAAAGTTGCAAATTTATTGTAGCGCATCTCCACTCAGTGTTTTATACCACCTTTATACCACCTTTAAATAAATTATTCATTTCATTTATACATTGATTGCTTGATTTCACTTACACGTTTTAATTATGTAAGGTCAAATGCATAACTTTGTGTGTATTAAGGTGAAGATTTGTCACCTGAGCCCAGCAAGTCAACAAGTGAGAGAGATGAACATATGCAGGGAAAGGAAGAACTATAGATGGGAGGCGGAAAGACTAAGAAAGTCCACTGCTTTGACAGTCACTGAAGAGCAATCAAAATAGTTGGCGAAACTCATAGACTGTATAAGCAGCTCTAAGGAAGGGCAGGAAAGGCAGGAAGCGGTGATGGTGGTATGTAATGAGGCCGATACACAAAAGCCCAGGAGCGGTGTCATCTTGAAGGAGCTGTGGGAATTAGAGAGGGAGGCGTTTTTTAAAGATCAACGGAAGAATGGTAAGCCATTGTTACATTAATACTAAATCAGTTAGCAAGTGTAAAGTATGCAGCAAATTTTTTGGACACGATAAAGGCCCTGTAAAGCTCCTTAACACTTTATTGTTTCTCAAAGCGCACAAAGATTCACACAGTTCGGTTGCAAAAAAAAGTCATCATTTATCCTGATAATTTTGTGCAGGTGTTCGCGTACTCCTCTACACTTTTTTAAGCACAATTTTCTCAATAACTGAGTGGTAATCAGCAGGTCATACTTGTCAAGAAAAAGGTTATCCCCATGGCGAATAATTAAGTGTATATACAATTGTCAAAAAAGTGGGAAACACTCTCTTCCGTCGAAAATAAAGTCAAATAAACTATTTCCACGGCAGTCTGCATTTAATGTTGGTTTCCTCCACTGATTATGCGCTTTTGGCGGTTTTAAAAATATGCAACTGCAGTTATGTTTCCTCATTTAGAGGAAATTCACCGCCGAAATCTTAAAATGTGATAAAACGTCTTAACAATTCTGTTTGCTTGATCAAAATACTTAGCCAGCACATGCATGATCAGTCACTCTCTCCTAGAAAAGTTATCGATTGTGCTGGATTCTGTACAAAGTGCTTCAATAAATATAACATAGGAGAAAGGATCAACAGTAGAAATTGACAGACGATATGTCTAAATCCTCTGATGACATGAACATTACATCTAGTGCAAAACCAATTATTTCACTCATGCCGAGATACAACACCCGATGTTTTTCCAAAGTGACATTTTGCAGTGTTAAAAATTATTGGAATTGTTTTTTTTTTCAGATTAGATGTAGATTCAGAGCAAGGTATACTTTAACTGAAATTTACATTAGTTCTAAATTTCTACAGTCCACTGTAGAAACCCAGAAGCATATCTGAATTCAAGGCTGGTCGAAGTGATCCCCTTACACCTCAAGCACTTTACATTAAACGCATAAAATACAAACGGGGGGGGGGGTATGACGAGGATTTTAAGCTTTATTATTATTGTGATTATTATTATTATTATTAAATTTCCCTTTAAAAGAATTTCCTAGTAGTAATATCCTGTAAACGAACAATTTTCCTGGTCCCAAACAGACTACATATCCAGGTCGCTTACGACAGATAAAATGGCATTAAAATGCAAGAGGCAATGCAACTTCCCATAAGGAAACAACAACAAACTACCATACCGGAACTGTATAACCGTAAAAAGACTCACCTCCGCTTGTTCTGGAAGCATCTCAGTGGAAATGATAAAGAACGGCGACTAAAGGAAACAAACACAGTTTCCTAACATTGAAACCGCGGAGAATCATGAGGGTATAAATTCAACAACATTAAACTACAGGGTAACGCTTGATCTTGAATTATTTTGGACAAGATACCACGGCAAGTCTTCTCTCCATAAATTCGTGCAGCTCGGTAGTCAAAAATTCTTATTTAACTGTTAAATGTTGTTTTCGAACATATGAACAAGAAAAACCACGAAGCTAAGGCAAGCGACGTTTTGAGTTCATTCAAGCAAATTAGCCAATAGTCGTAAAGAAAGTTTGACAAACACTGACATCAGCGACAGAATATGGAAAAATTTTGAAATCAGAAAGGGAGACTTGAAAGGGCTTCAATGGCTTAAAAACACTGCACTGAATTAAAGAGTAAAAATGCTGAAATTACTGGCAGTCGAGAGAAAATAATTTGTGGCATGATCTTGTGGCAATACATTCCACTTTCATCTCCATGATCGTATCGTTTCATCTGCCAAGATCGTACCGTTACCGAGATCGTAACGTCTTTTAGAATTTGACAATTGTTTGACTGAGTACACTTTGCACTCTGGTAACCCTAACAAAATGCAAAGCCACAAGGAAACCCAGGACATGCATTTCGTCGAAGCCCAGGCCAAACGAGACCGACAGTAAGTTGACGAGTTCAAAATGTCGTTCTCTTTTGGCTCAAGCTCCCCTACACTTTCTGCGACTTTAAATTGTCATATTCTGAACTCTGTCCTCGTTTGGCCTCAACTCTCAGCTGGCACTCTTTATGATTCTTGAGCGTTCCCAAAGAGTTTGAATTCTCGTTCCCGAAAACATCTCCGGAACCCGAAAACAATTCGCTTTTTTTATTTGGTTCATGTTTATCTGACCTCATCTGGTTCCAAACAACGTATTCCAGAATGCTTTGTTAAAATATATTTGTATTATTTTTTTTCGACATATAGTAATATGAATCGGATGTCCAATTAAAATTTCCTTCACTTCTCATCCTTTATCTAAATTATATTTTCCTTCTTTAGAAACTGGCAAGAAAAGTAATAGATGGTCATCAACAACAATAAGAGTAGGTGAGTGAAAATTATTTATAATATTATGGACATTAGGATTAATCATTAATTCTTTATTAAGTCAAATTATATTATTGACATTAATTTCTTTAAACTAAACCTTTGGCCATATATTCAAGTCTGGTGGCTTTTCGTGCAGTAAGAAGCTTAGGCATTCTCCAGCTGCCGTGTTCTAAAGAACTGAAAAGAATTATCAGCAAGAATGCAGATGGACCTGGAATCAATGAAACCTACTTACAGAAGCAGAATGATCTCTTCAAAGACTTTTGCAGGAAAGCGTGAACCTCTTGGAGTTGGTGCTCTAATTTGGGACGAAACTAAGGTTATTGAGAATATTAACATGTGTAACGTCAAGATCTTCATTGCAGTTATTTTGTTTTAAACGAAACACAAAAACCATCCAGCAATTAATTGGCCTGGCTGATAACCGGCTATAATCAACACTATCAAAATACAAATTCTCCATTCTTGTCCCCATTTATTTACTCTAGCACAAGTAGTGGGAGAAAGTTGTTAAAATATCAAGTGATCCATCTTGGTTGATCATGTCCTTAATTCTCATCACCTTTCTGATTAATTAACCATTGGTATTACAAGTTAAAATTAGATGCTGACCACCAATGGGCTTAAAGGTGAAGTCAAAGGTTTTCAAAGTAGTTTTAATGTAGAACAGTTAGTTAAAAAACATTTTTGTGTAGCATAAACTTAAGTCGTTCTGATAAAAAAATAAACGTTTTAGGAGCTTTGAACGTGAGTTTTAGATAAATAAGTAGCAAAAAACTCTATGGGAAATCACTTACCTCTGGACCTCAGGTCTTTTGAAGTTGAAATGTGAACTGTGAATGGCAAACCTGATGGCAAGAGTGAGGTCACATGACATTTTACGGTTTGTGGTCTGCGGGAAACTTCAATCTTAAGGTGTCTATTGTTCTTGGCAAACTGCAATGGAGCTGCTGTCACTGACAACTCACTCTTAATTATTAATTACAATTATATTGGGCTTAATTCGGAGTCAGCTGGCTTCCCAAAAACCATCCAATTGCCAATTTTTCAGGCACCATTGAAGCACAATGTCCCATTCATCATAGAAAATGTCTAGATTCCAACAATCCTCAAGCATCATGCTGAAAATAAGCACCACTTACCACCAAATCCAAGAGTGTCCCTTTCTTTGAGGGCTGGTGAATTTTGAAAACGAACATGGCTGTTAAATGTCATCATCACCAAGGGTAATCCACTTGGGATTTGCTGCGAACTTTACCACTCTCACAGAGGCATGCCAGTTAGCTCCTTATATTTCAGTCAAACAACTGCAAAAAAGAAAATGATTAGGGAATAACGGCTTAAAAAGAAAATGAATAATGTGAAGTTCCAAAAAAAATCCATACCCACCACATGGAAGGTCATTGGAAATTCCTAGGGGGAGGGGGGTCTTAAAAGCCAACATTTTAGAAGCAAAGTATGAAACTAAACTGGAATTTCCTGGGGGGACGGGGGGTGCTAAACAAAAAACCTTCCGTGGGGGGAGTATGGATATTTTCTGGAACTGCACAATGAATAACTATGGTTTAATCAAGAATAATGAATTATACAAAGAAAGAATCGTGTAAAGAAGCGATAGAGATCACGCGTTCGAAACTTGCAATCTTTGTCAAAATCAAATCTTTGATGTCTTTGATGGTTTTAGTAACCTTTCAGTGCCTTCCAGTCTCAGATTCTAGTCCTTCCGTAGCCGGTTTCGTAACTTTTTCCTGATTGGTGCGTGCTTTTTATGTCCATTGAGTTTATGTCATCACTGTCTGGTTCGTCTCTTTGTGACTGATTGTGAGCAGATTCTGTCTGCCCTGAGCAACATCTCGGAGTGTTTTTAGTGTGTCGAAGAGTGTTACACAGTAATCGAACAGTAATTCACAAATGGGGAAAAAAAAAAAGAAGAGAGATCGCGACAGACAGTACGTTGAATTCAAGTTTGATATCATAACTGATACTCGATTCATGTTTAATTATCTGTTGTTCAGTTCATACGTTATCAAAATTGCATTATTTCCAGGTCACGTTCCCAATCCTGGTCGCCTGAAAGGTCACAGCGTATAGCTCAAAACGGTCGAAAAGATCGGACAGGTCGGTCAATTTTTTCAATTACATATACTACGGGAAAGAAAGCGAGCCTCATCCATTCCACGTCAAATCTGACTGGGAACCACCAGTCCAACCTTCAGTGGCTTTAGAAACCTTTTTAGAGGAGATCAAATTGGAGCTCGCAGGGATTAAACTGAACAAACCAAAATATAACCTCACACCCGTTTAACACAGAGCACTAAAGGAACTATCGCGTGACAGAAACACAATACTTAAAAAAGCTGATAAGGGAACCACAACAGTCATAACAAGTAGAGATAATAAAATCAACGAGGGCCTAGTCCAGCTTAATGAAAGACATAACTATCAACCCCTCGCTCAACCAATGGTTGAGAGCACAGCAAGAAAAGTTAAGCAGTTGATTAAAACGCTACTTCAGGATGGCCACATTGACATCATGACGGCCAAGTGGCTCTCCCTTACGCCTAATCCTCTGCGCATTCCTGTTTTTTACACACTGACAAAGATTCACAAACCGACCCCAGTCGGAAGACCTATAATATCGGGGTGTGATGGCCCCACTGAGCGAATATCTGCATTTGTAGATAGACTCATTCAGCCAATAGCACAAAAACAAGACTCGTATCTTAAAGATACGACACATTTTCTAAATTTTATTGAGAATACAAAATTGCCTAAAAATACCGTCCTAGTTTCAATGGACGTTACAAGCCTCTACACTAACGTACCACATGAGGAGGGGATAACCACTGTATGCCATGCATACGAAGCTTTCTATGGAGAAAAAGCCCCTGTACCTACTAAGAATTTAAGAGAAATGCTTTACCTCATTTTAAAAAAGAATTCATTCCAATTTTGCGGTAGCAATTACCTTCAAACCCATGGGACTGCTATGGGCACAAAAATGGCCGTTGCTTTTGCCAACATTTTTATGGCCAAAATAGAGAAGCAAATACTTAGACAGAACTGCACAAAACCGCTTTTTGGAAAAGGTATATTGACGATGTGTTCTCTTTGTGGAACACAAGTCTAGATGAAATAGAGAGGTTTGTAGAGGAGGCAAACAACTCCCACTCTACAATAAAATTCACGGCTGAATTGTCGGAGACAGAGATCACTTTCTTAGATACAAAAGTTTACAAAGGTGTTAGATTCAACAACGAATCTATCCTAGACGTGCAAACACATTTCAAACCCACAGAGACCTTTCAATACATGAATTTCTATTCATGTCACCCACCGGGTGTTAAGAAGGGCTTTGTCAAAGGAGAAGCGCTAGGACTCCTTAGAGCTAATTCTTCTCAAACCACCTTTGAGAAAAACATCCAGAATTTTGAATCGCGCTTAAAGAACAGAGGCTTCCCAGCCACGATTGTGAGAAAGTACCTCTCAGAGGTTAAATTCGCAGACAGAAAAACAGCCCTCCAACAAAGAAATAAATCTGCACATAGGAAACTATTACCTTTTGTAACACAATATCACCCAGCACTACCTAGCCTTAAGAAAATACTGATGGGGAAATGGCACCTTATACAGAACCAACAATACCTAAGAAAAATATTTAAGGAGCCTCCCCTCATATCATATCACAAGGGTAAATCCCTTAAAGACCTTTAAGTCAGAGCTAAGCTATGAAGGTTAATAACACCTAATGCGAACAGCAGGAGTCGTGCAGGCCCGTCGTTTTATTCACTATGTAGTGTTTAAATGTTGATTTATTATAGTTCTCTGTTTAGTCAATTGTCGACCGGGCTAGCATACATGGTATTACGCGACCGTCTGCGAAGTAGATTCAGAGTGCAAAAAGGCAATTACGGTATTTTGAGAAACGAAACAAAACCAAACTCAGTCGAACAAATCGTTTTCCTCTGCTGCTTTTGACTGGGAATATCTCGATGGTAATTGGTTAACACACCCCCATAGTGTTACATTTCCAGCCCCGACGTCTCCTTGGAACTTTATGCTGTAAAATTGTTCCCTGGCGTAAAGCTTGTGAATAGGAATGGCAGTATTTAATTCCATTCAAATAACTTTAGACAAAGTTAAAAATTTATTAAGACATAATTTGTGGGATCTTATTAGTCGATTTTAGGGATGACAAGGAAGAGAGATATTTTTGTTCGACTGAAGCATAGGTGTTTTGGAGAAGGGAAAAAAATATTGTGACGTGTCTGTTGATTTGTAGTAAAATAGATGCTTATTACAAAATTATGTCCAGAGATAACTTAATATCACAGGTTTTTTCTTCGAGATCTCTGGCACTATTAATTTTGCTGCCCTCGAAACAGTGAGCAGACTTTATCCAAACTCTCCATGTCGGCAAGTGCCATTGTAAATAAGAATATCAAACAATGTGGTGCTTAGTTATCTACCAATAATTTGCGCAAAGTAAATATGACTATATGGAAAAAGGTATGTGTCAAATAAACGAATATAGATGGCCTCCCAGGGGTTTTTGGGAACAAGGGAACATGGCCATTTATTTTTGGGGAACAAGGGATATCTTAAAATTACTTTTAGGGAACAAGGGAACTTTTGAGTATTTTTCGGGAACAAGGGAACATTGATTATTTAGGTTTTCAAGAAATGTTTATACTTCTTTATGGCAAAAAGGTCAGAAGAAGGCCACTCGTTTCTCTTTTGTCTCTCGGTGCAATAGCCTGTTCCAGGCGTTCAGATAGTGGGGAAAGCGGGAAGAAAAGCGGGAAGAAAAGCGAGCAAAAAAATTGCGGGAGGCGAGGCGAGTTCTTTCGCTTCCTCTCCCCAATCTCCCCGCTTTTCTTCGCGCCTTCGGCAACTATCTGAATGCCCGGAACAGGCTAGGTGCAAGAGGAAAGAGACCTGGGTGCAATTTTGTTCTTCACAAAAGAACTGGCGTGCGTTTCTCGAAACTCCCGATGTCTTTTCGGGCCCGAAAGCTATCTTTTAAATGTAGTTTCTAACGAAACACGTTGACGTTTTTAATCCACAAATCAGCTAAAGTTGTGTAGTAAACGTAAGATTTTATTGCTTAGCTGTCAAAATCAACAAAAACCGAATCTTTATTGGTCAACATTTTGCACCTAACACAGCTTTTCGAGACTTTTGAGAAACGCACGCCTGGTGACGAGCTTTTGAGTGCGTGGTAACCTGGGAAAATTCTACTTGACTGCCATTTTGACTGCCATCACGGATCATTACGATTTCATGCTCCAGAAGCTCTGTCAATTGTGGGGAACATTTATAAGAATATTTTTGGGGAACACAGGAACATGGAGCATAATTTCAGAGAACAGGGGAACTCAATAAAAATGAATTTTGGGGAACAAATGATAAGTTGCTTTTTTATAGGTAACAAGGGAACATGTACCCCCCTGGTAGGCCCTCAATATACAGTTAGCCTGCATAACAGGCGTTATTGGGGCGCTCAAGTGGGTTTTAAGTGTGGTTTTATAGTGCTTAAACTGTTGCTGAAAAACTTGCTGATTGGAAGGATTTTAGGGCAGCTAACCAGCCTGAGTTGACTATCCTGCCTGTTTCATGCGAGTCACTTAACCTCGTACCCAGATCTCTCCTGTTCTGAAATGCAAGATCTGGTAAACTTTGATGTAAGGCCATTTTTCAATGGTTATCTGAAAAACGAATGCCTCATTTTAATATGCTCTGTAAATGGCTCTTTCCTTCAATCTTCTAGCCCAGATGAGGTTTTTTGCACTTCCAAGTATGTTTCAACAACTAGATGCTGTTTGTGTGTAATATGAAGTGCCTAAGGTCCGAGTTATGTGCATTTCTGGACGTAAGTGGGATCTTTCATATTCAAACTACTTTTTATGATAGTTGTTTGGCATTCCTTTGTTGCTGTTGCTGTCATAGTAACAATCTCACCTGTGGGGAATTCCAAGGGAAGTGTTCCTAGTTTGCTGTAGTCTTCCCTGAAGTTCAAGTGCCCTCTAAACAATAATTCAATTTGTAGGCACACACTGACCACTAGAATGAGCCAATTTGACTACGGGAATGTTGATAATGAGATGGCTTGATTAAAGGGCATCTCAAATAACTTAGCTCTTTCAAAAGGATTCCAAGGAGGAGAAAACATAACTGAAGGTGGCCATATAGCAGTTAGCACTTTAACCTGTAAGCCCCAGTGTCTCCTTACTGGTCTCTACATGTACATTTTTCATAGTAGCAGTATAAAAAGATTGCTGAAATGTCAAGATTTTTCATCATTGTTGACTGTTTCCTTATTTCTCATGACCTGTCTGCTTGATCATGCACTGATGTTAATTACGTTATCAGAAGAAATTTGATACCAATCACTATTGTGGCCTAAAGACTCGAGGTTCCCTGGTCTGTTATATTTTGATGTACATATGTATATAAAGTCCCTGCATTTGCAGGAAAGAAAGAGTGAACATATTTTCGTTAGCTTCTTTAATATTAATGAAGTTTATGACTTGAAATGGGCCCAAATATTAAATAGTGAAGATAATATTTTTTATTTCCTTTACTGTATCTCCAACAGTGACATTCTATAATATTGCAGTCTTTTTTTTTATAATGGGGCTTATAAGGGGGGCTTATAAGGGGACCTCTCAGAAAAAAAAAACGATTTATTGGGGAAAGCCAGAGACAACCATTTTTTCTCAATGTCACAGAATTGGCTTCATCCTAAGATTGACACAGTTTCTGAAAACGACTTTAATTAAAACACTGCAATGTTGTTTTAAGAAGAGCAACTTTCAGACCATGTTGTCAGCATTGAGCTCATTTTATTCAGGCACAGTTTAATGGTCATGGAAAGGTCATCGTGATGAAAAACTTCTCAAGGGAAGTTTTTAATCCAAAGTAATTAAAGGGCTTACTGTGAAAGGTGCAAATATTGCCCAGGGGAGGGGGTACTCCCATATAATTTTATATGGGAGTGAGCCCTCCCTCAACTAGGTATATATATTTTTGCCGAGATATGGGAAGAGGGTCTCCAAACTTCCCCATTTTTGGCATGAGCTTTGGATTTGTGTATTACACATTGAACCAAATTTTAATTTCCTAAGTTGAATTATGCCAAGATATATAGCCTTCAAGCAACAAAATAAAAACGAATCAACATTTAGCACAGAAGAGTGGGTCATGCACATGTATCATTGAGAATAGACACACATTGAAAGGCTCCGCAAAACACTTGATCTTAAAAGTTGCTTGTGTGTGAACCACTCTTAACAGGAACAAGAGGCTTCAAGCAGCCTATACTCATGCACATGCGTAAGAAAGTTTTATGATATATTTTAAACATGATAAGATGTCCGACATGGAAAAGAGTTACTCCTTTCATACAATCATCATTCCTGCAAACCGCGTTGTTTACTATTGAATGTTTTGTAAATGAAGGCTGTATCTAACCCTCCCACTTGGTCAATATAAGTAGGACTTGTAAATAAAAACAATCTTTTTGTTTCATCTGTGATGTGATTATATTAGTGACTGCTCAATATACAGTATTCAGAACTTACAAAACACTGTTTATGCACATCACTACTGCATAAACTAATAAAAATAATTAATGCATGTATTTTTTTAAAGAAAATGCTGAGGATAATGGTGAAAATGGTCAATAAGTCACTGCCAGAGTTTTGTCGCCAGAAATGGCTAAAAAGACAAGGGTGGGTAAATATGTGTATACAATATCAGGGATTCATATTGAGATTTTTTTAAACTCGTCAGCTGGGCAAGTATGAAGGAAAAGATACTTAAATTGCCTGGTGGCTAATTTTGACTTACCGGTACCCTTTCACACACGATGTAAAACACTAACATACTGTTAGATGGTAAATGTAAACCAAAATTTTCATACAGCTACCATATAGTTGGAAAGTTGTCATATTTAGTAAACATAAAGTTACCATGACATCTTGGATGTGGAATCATTTGAGATACTGCATTCAGTTTTGTGCACTAAATGAAGTACGGATTTGCTAACTGGTTGTTAGTAAATTTGCCAATTTTCATGTTTTCAACTTGAAAGGTGGGGATTAATAATTAGTACATCCAGAACTAAGCTGATGATGCTATAAACTATGAGGAATAGAAAAAGTGTAAGAAAATTAGGTAGACTGCAAATTCAGGGCTCGAGGCTAACGGTAGCCAACTAGCCATGCAAAGTCTAGTAAAAAGCCAGTTTTGGCTGGTAGATTTTCGCTTTTACTAGCCATTTTAGCTAGTGGAAATCGAATGGAATCTAGGAATGATTTCTGATGAATCGCAAAGCAAGTAAGAGAACAAAAACTAAAACATAGACTCACTGTAAACTGACATCATATCATTTAATGCCTTAAAGCTGAATGTAATTTGAATTAGCCAAAAAGCTATTAATTTTTATGTTTGGAGATCAATTTTTCTTGGAAAGAAACTTCCCACTAATGATTTGTCACGCATGAAAAAAAGAAAGACAAGTACAGTGTATTTATAAAATTAAGAAGACAAGT
Source organism: Cladopsammia gracilis (assembly GCA_022457155.1). Lineage (NCBI taxonomy): Eukaryota > Metazoa > Cnidaria > Anthozoa > Scleractinia > Dendrophylliidae > Cladopsammia > Cladopsammia gracilis. The sequence goes on from JAJGOT010000155.1 coordinate 1,224,475, forward strand.
ATTCAAGTACGAGATTGAGATTTAAGAAAAAAAGTAAAGACTGAACAAGTTACGTTTCCACGGTCTCCGAGATTTTTTTCTTAAATTAATTGTTGGTACATATTACTGTTACCCCAACCCCCGTACAAGTCTGCCTAGTGAAAATTTATTTTGGCTAGTAAAATCAAACCTCGATAGCCACTGCCATAATATACCCTGATTGTAAAACTCACCAACAGAGAAAATTGACAAAAAGAACTGAGTTGATGTGCTTTATGACAGTATGTAGACATGCACTTCACCTTGGTATTATCGCATACATGACAGGCACCAGTATTTCAACTCAATCCAGAATTTTTACAGCATGGGCTGTTTTTCTATCAACTCTGTTTGATCAGTTAGACCTGAGTCCCTGTCCTGGAGAGGTGCTTTCTCTTTTACCTCTGGAATTTTATGCATCTGGTTTCCAGGACACAGTGTTGCTAGGAGACTGCACGGAGAACTGGATTGCTTCACCGGAAAACTTTAACATCAGCAGTGCAACATTTAGTGCATACAAAAACCCTGACACTGGATAACACCTTTTGGCAGTCTTATGTGCAGCGATACGTATGCAGGGGCAATCACCGATAATGACTTAACTGCAGACTGTGGGGTGTTGGATATGATACAAGACAAAGGTGCTACAGTGCTTACAGATAAAGGGTTTGGTATCGAAGACTTGTGTCATGCCAAAGGCTTGTCCCACAATCGCCCTCCAATGAAATTTGATGCACAGTATGAGGAGACTGATATAGCAAAGAACTTTGATGTGGCCACCCTACGGATATACAATGAAAATTACATTGGACGCATGCGGGATTGGTCGATTTTGAATGCTTGCTGGCCCAAAAACAGGGTCGACATTCTAGGATGTGTATACAAAGTGGTGGCTAATATTGTAAATATGTTGTTCGACCCCATCTGTGCAAAAGAGGCAACTAAATCAAAGTCAAGCAAACTGTCTCATGATGCAACAGTACCACTTTCATTTTTCATATAATAGGCGGTCCATATGTCAAATTTTCATTGACAGTGAACTTAATACAAATGGTTATAACCTTTGACAAACCTGTCCAGTTTCTTATATTTATTATAGAGAGCTAAAAGGTACAGTACATGTGTTATATTATTTTTATTGGACAATTCCGGAAAATACTTTACCCTTCACGTAGAAAACATTTTTTTATTTAACCTCCCCCAAAGTTAGAAAACCAGCCTTGTATTCGGAAAAAAACTACACTTCAGCGTTTTAGAATGCCAACCATGCAGGGGATCCAGATATTTCCAGAATTGCTGATTACTACTGTAAACATTTTATCTGCACAGATATCATTGTAACAATGTGTACAGCTACCATAGATCTGAAATTTAGACTTTTCCTGGCCAAGGTCTGGTAGAGGTTAGTCATCATAGGAGAATTACACTAGTTGTCTTTTTGAAAACTTCCAAACCTAATTAACTTTGCTTGAGAGTTAACCCAGGATCTGAAATGTCGCGTATTTTCAAAATTAGGCACTGAGCCATCGAGCTTCTTTCCCAGTTGCACAAGTCTTGGATGTTCAAAATATGCCCAGGGGTCTGACAAGGGCTTCTTTTCATACATGTGTACTAACAACTCAAGCATAATTTCACTCAAAACGTGATTTTTAGAAACAGGAAAATAAGCTGCGACTTTGTTTTCTGGGACATAGGACATCAAGTAAACTAATGATGTTTCCGTGCATTCCACCTGCAAGTGGCACTGGACTAGGTGACTCCCTGTAATCTGACACAGCATGAAAATTCAAATTTACGGAAAATTAAAGTTTGCTTAAATCTGCGTAAAGTTGGTAAAAAAACTTTACACCAACTTTACATGTCCGTAAAGGTGCATAAAGGTTGATTTACGTGATCGGAACGTAAAGCTTGTTTAAAGGTAGCGTAAAGTTTTTTACTCAGCTTTACGCTTATTTATGTATGATGTAAAGTTTGCGTAAAGTTGCGTTTTACTTAGTCAAACGTAAAGCTATTGTAAAGCGAGCGTAAATGTGTTTAGTCACACTTACGATTGTTAACGTTTTACGTACATTAAAGTTGCTTTAACCGCTCTCTATAGAAACGAACGTTAAGTGAAGTGTGAATAATGTGTGACGCTATGGCCGGCAGCTACATATACACTCGCGATCGGTTTGCGATACGTGACCATCACGTATACTTTCTCCCTTCTGTTCTTCGATTCCGCTGACACCTAGCACACTACCAAACTGCTTAATCGAAAAGCTTGAACAAGTGCAGCATCGCAAAGAAGGGGGAAGTAAAATCAGTGCTCTAGTTTGGCTGGTTTATATAGAAGGCAGTTTGTGCTCTGGTCATTGCGCGGTGTGCTAAAAAAACTTTTTGTTAAACAATCTTGGTTTTGGGTAGGGGGGATTTGTAAACGTCGTTGTGCAAATCCCCGGGGCTTCCCCGGGGTCTCTCCCCCGGGATGGCTGCTGATAAGAAGTGCATAAAACTGTAAAAATTTAAATGTTCTTACGATCGAAAACGTTTCAAGTTTTACAGTTGTTACTCGGCGAATATGAATATTATCGGAACTACTCTTAGTTAGGGCCCGGAACGCCGTGGCGAACTGGCTCTGAGATAGTGGGGTAAATTCATTATAGTGCACGCAAAAATAAAACGCCAGTGTCCTCCTGTTCCATTTTCGCGTTCCCATTCACGTTTGATCCAAGAGTATGGAAGACCATGGGCCCTGTAAGAGATCTGGTGACGATCAGTGACTGCATTGTGTCGAGCCAGCGGTTTCTCATTTGAGAGAGCATGCCGCCATATTAGAATTTGAAAGGTGCGATATTTTGTCCGTTGCTGGTGGAAATGCAGTGATCTCCTTTGCTTTTATCCTTCGCTAAAGAAAGTAGGAGATAAGACCGAAACTTCCATTTCTTCGCATTACTTTGCATCATGTATATTTGAGCGGATGACTTTGGTGCTTACGCATCATCTCGATCGTGCTTCAGATGGAAATGTTCTGCCCTAGACTTCAGCTCTTGAAGCTGTTTAAGAATCATCCATGGAGTCAAATGGTCGAAGAAACGTTAGAGGTAAGCTATAACCTCTGTTTTACGGTGTAGGGTCTTAAGTTGTCTTCGTTATGTCAGGTTATTAGGTTCTAATAGATAATAATGGTTTGTATACTTTTTGAAAATTAAGCTTTCATGATCACAATTTTCAAATTTAACGGCAGTTCAAGGTAGAATTTCTGTGGGAATTACAAGGGCGTTTAGTTCATCCTATAACATTGTATAGGTTTTGAAATACTATGAAAACACATACTGGTATATACTAATTGAAAATTTGTATTAGTATATACCGGTATACTGGGTGTATAGTTTTCGGTAACATTCAAAATAAATTATGCTAGTGGATGAGTGCAGCTGAATTCACTCTGTAATCACATGAGTGATTAAACAGAACTACAGGAATCCAATTTGTTTAATCATGAGTATGATGACAGACAGAATTGGATGATTTTTAATTTTTGATAAAGGTACTAGTGAGCAGCACACAGCAACGATTCTTGTTAACTGCTTTTATTATTCGACCGGTTTCGTGTGATTACTACACACTTCATCAGGGATTTTTTAATTTTTTTAATAGGTACTAGTGAGTGGCACACAGCAACGAATCTTGTTAACTGTTTTTATTATCTGACTGGTTTCATGTTTAACGTTAAATCCGTGAGCCCCAAAATTAATCTATGCATTACACCACTGGACCAGCAGGATTTTCGTACATCCTGCATGTATTGCTTGTGGGTGTTTTTTGTTGTTCACACCCTACACTGTACATGGAACGTGATTTGTACCGTAAAGTAAAGGCATAAAATAAGTTCCTCATACTACATGTATCTTGTTTAATCCCTGACAAAGTGTGTAGTAATCACACAAAACTGGTCAGATAATAAAAACAGTTAACAAGATTCGTTGCTGTGTGCCCCTCGCCAGTATCTATTTAAAAAATTAAAAAATCCCTGATGAAGTGTGTAGTAATCACACGAAACTGGTTGAATAATAAAAGCAGTTAACAAGAATCGTTGCTGAGAGAGAAAAAGCAAAAGATCAGACTTTCAGGTGAATAAAAGGGATGTACCGGTATTCAAAATGTGAACCTGGGTCCATGGACCACCCCTGTGGACTCGGTCCATGGACCGCCTGATGAGCTACCCTTGATTTTCTCCAATTTTATTTTTTTTAACCAAATTTTTCTGTCAGTATAAAGAATGGACTGTGGACTGGAGACAGGGTACATATTTAAAAACACAGTCTTTCATGTATGTATGGCATTCAACATCAATATTTGACTTCCTACTGTCAGTGTAATAATTGCATTTTTACGCTTTTGCTGACATTGTATTTTATACAGTCCGCTTCCAGGCTGGTACTGTTGGGGCAGGAGCATGTCAAGTTTTAGTGCTCTTGTAACAGATTTTGCTCGATGCGCTTAGAACAAGAAGGACTGGGCCAAGTCCCAAGCTATAATACTATTAATATTATTGTGGGATGCAAACAATCCCATGTGCTTTTCTTTTGGTTTCACTGTACATGTGCAGTAAAAAAATACTGAGTCCGTCCATCCATCCAGTCCATTCTTTTCACTGACAGAAAAATGTGGAAAAATTAAATTAAAATTGATGAAAATTAGGTGTGGTCCATCAGGTGGTCCTTGGAGCAGGTCCACATTATACTTACATTGTAATTATGTCAAAGTACATTACTTTTGCTGTTAAAACTGGGTTTGCTTGTATTATGCTTGACTTAATTATGCTCTAAATTTGCACCAACTTTTTTGTTGCACTTTTTGGTGTTCCTTTACTTTATGTTCATTTACTTTCTTGTGAACACCAAGACATTTGATGCATTTAACATCATTATTGTTTCTTGTCAGTACTTCTGGGAATGAAGAACATTAATGTTCATGTTGATATATTTACTACATGTAATTAGTACACTTGTTTGGCATGTTTTCAAAGATAGAGGATAATTTTTTGTAATATAATTTGTGCTGTTTTCATGGTGATGCAGCATGTTTTGAAAACAAATAATTCATGATTAGAAATACATTTTAAAGGGGTCTGAATCTGCGAAAGGGAGTCCAAATCTGCTACTGGATTCAGACTACCAGACATCTTTATTCGCTATGGTATTTGGACTGGGAGGTTCACACTTTCAGGGGTCCAAATCAGTTAAAAACACTTGAGATTCTCTGTAAGCTTGAAAAGCAGTTTTTTGGATGGTATTATTAACCCATTTTCTCCATTATTAAAATATAAATTCTCCTTCCTAGTGTCACCATATATTATTCCATTGTACAGTAGTGGAGAGAATATGTTCAAATATCAAGATAACTGATCTTGGGTTGGAGAACCGAATGAACTGAACTGATTTGTGTCTTTTAGTGAGCATTGTGAAGTCCCCGGCGCTCGGCCGCCTGGGACCTGGATACAAGTGTATTATGGGATAGAATAAAAGCACATGGAAAGAAAAGATGGCTGATGTGTTGTTTTGAGTGTATTTACGACGAAACTATTGACGAGAATAACCATAGTGGTCCTTCGAACCGGATAAAAAACAGCGGCGATGGAAGATAAGAATAATACGAAGCGGCAAAGCCAGCGACAAAGAAATGTGCCGAAGCATTTAAGCGATTATGTGGACGTTCCCGGACAAAATAGTGAGAAGACCGAAAGTACATCAATCTCCAATGTCGACCGCCAGAGCAAAAAGGGCAGCCAAACAAGCCGAACTACATCATCATCAACTAGAGAAAGGGCCAGAGAAGCCGCGAGGGAAGCTAATCTTGCCAAATTGAAAGTGGAACAGCTCAAAGAGAAGGCTCGATTAGAAGTTGAAATCGCTGCTCAAAGGGCCGAACTCGACGCGCAGATGACGATTAAAGAAGCACAACAAGAGGCCGAATGGAAGGAAAAGGAGGCTCAACTGTTGTTGGAGGAGGCAAGCGAAGACGAGGCGATTGAATTCAGCGATCGTATGAAAGATTTTGAAGACCATGCTCCGAATTTAGTGGATGCTAAAAATGTCAAAATGAAAGAGAGGCCAGACAAAATGAAAAAAGTCGATTTCTCCCAAAAGGATGCATGTACGAAATTTAGCACTCAGAAGGTAAAGGAGTGGTTGGAAAAGTTGAATCCTAAAGAAGAACCTGAGGAACCGACTGAAAGAATCAAGTTCCCCGAGTCTACGAAAGAAAAGAAAATGACTGTGGACTGGGCAAATTCAGTTTTCGGTAAGTCACCGTTGATATCTTCGCTCCCTAAGATTAACTTGCCTGTGTTTGAAGGAGATCCATGTCATTGGCCGAATTGGTATGGAATGTTTAAAGTGCTTGTGCATGACCAAAAGCTCTCTGACACACAAAAGATGATTTATTTGAAAGCATCAGTGAAAGGGTCGGCTGAGAAAGCTATTGCTGGAATGTTCTTTGATGGAACAATGTATGAAGAAGCATTTAAGGAGTTGACTAATCGGTTTGGTAATCCAGAGCTTATCTCAAAGTCTTTAATTCGAAAGCTCTTAGAACTGCCAATACTGAAAGATGAAGATACTTCCAGTTTAAGGTCCTTTGTTGACAACGTGCACAATATAGTCAGGACACTGAAAGCATATGGTCACAGTGCAGACCTGCAAGCAGCCGCTAACATGCAACAAGTTACGGAAAGGTTGCCTCCTGTAATTGCTGAGAGATGGAGTCGAAGAAAGATAGAGCTGCAGCCAAAGAAAGTTGATCTGAATGACCTAGACAGGTGGCTGGAAACAGAGGTTCAAATCAAAGAAATGGCTTTTGGAAGTCCCGGTGTGCCAGAGAAACTCAGGCAGGAAAGAGAGAAACCCAAAAGACGAACAAAGACATTCTCGAATTTAGGAGGCAAACTGGCATGTTCCATCTGCAAAAAAGAACATCAAGTCACCGCATGCGAAACCTGGAAGAAAGCAACTGTGAACGACCGATGGGAGCTAGCAAAGAAACACACCCTATGTTTTCTGTGTCTAAAAAGGAACCACCGAACCTGGCAATGTTCATCAAAAGAGTCCTGTCCAGTACAAGGGTGTGGTCGAAGACATCATCCACAGCTGCACAAAACAGAAGAAATGCAGAAGCTGAACCCATCTGCTGACACCTTCCACCCAGCACAAGATGCCGCAGAAGGCACACAACCGGCTGGTACGCCTACGGCCTATGCAACTTATGGAGTAGTTGAGGAACCTGTCAACATGAGAGGCAGTGAGAAAATAGCTCTTCAGATGTTACCAGTGATTTTGGAGGGAACAAATGGAATTAAAATCAAAGCCAATGCCTTTCTGGATGGAGGTTCAGGTTCATCTTACATTAGAGAGGAAGTGGCAGACACCTTGGGTCTGGAAGCCGAAAGTCGTCCACTCCGTGTATCAGTGTTTGGAGCAAAGTCGATTGTTACGGACAGTAAAACTGTTTCTGTGCACTTGGAAAGTATGGATGGTGGTACCAAGAAAGAGGTGTTTCTGTGGACAGCTCCACGCATATGTGACATGAAAGCGATAGATTGGTCCCAAAGTAAGAAAGGGTGGCCGCATCTTCATGATTTAAAGATTCAAAAGCCAGTTGGACGCAGAGAAGTTGATCTACTGATCGGCAGTGATTATTATGGGGAACTACTTCTCCCACTCGAACACCGTGTGGGCAAACCAGGAGAACCTGTGGGTGTTAAGACTCCACTGGGGTGGACAGTCGTGGGACATGTACCAGAAGAGATTGGCAGGCATCACACAACCAACCTTACCCACACCTTCCATGTTAATCCTACTCCGGAGATGTGCGCTGATGAACTGATGCGGAAAATGTGGGATGATGAGTTGACTGGACTTAGTGACCATGAAAAGTCATTAACTGCTGAAGAAATGTTTGCTGAGGACAAAACAAGGAAGTCAAGGCGGTACATTGATGGTCGTTATGAAGTAGGCATTCCCTGGATTGACAACCAACCACCACTGTATTCCAACAGAGCAAGCGCCGAAGACCGACTTCTGTCACTGGAAAAGCAGCTGAAAAGAAGGCCAAGTGTTGCGGAGAAATATTGCCAGGTGATGGAGGCGAATGTAGCCAAGGGCTATGTTAGGAAGTTGGAGCCAGGCGAAATTGATAATGAGGCGAGTTGGTATCTACCCCACTTCCCTGTTGTGAGAGAAGATAAAGAGACTACCAAAGTGAGGATAGTATACGATTCAGCTGCGAGATATGGAGGACTCAGTCTCAACGACACTATGCTGCCTGGGCCAAAACTGCAACAAGATATCTTCGATGTGTTACTGCGCTTTCGCAAGAACCCTGTCGCCCTTGTAGCTGATTTGACAGAGATGTTCTCCCAGATCGTTATGGCGAAGCAAGATAGGCGATATCACCGCTTTTTATGGAGAGGACTAGACCTCACTAGACCTCCTGAGGTTTATGAAGCAATGAGACTATTGTTCGGAGATCGTGCGTCACCTTACTTGGCACAGTTTGTTGTACGGCAACATGCAGAAGACCACAAGGATGATTACCCCATAGCTGTAGCTATCACCCTCTTTCAGATGTACATGGATGACATAATGACATCACTGGAGACGGATGATGAAGCAATTGAAGTTCGTGACCAACTCATCGAACTGCTTGGTAAGGCTGGTTTCAAGATACGGCGATGGTGTAGCAACAGGCCGAAAGTACTGGAGGGTGTACCGCTGGAAGACCGAGTAGCGAATGTCAAAATTGAGGAGTCAGAACTGCCATGCATGAAAGCGTTAGGAGTCCAATGGGATGCTGAAGCAGATATGTTCACTTTCAAGTTGAACCCACCAAATGAGATTGAGTACACTAAGCGAGGATTCCTAAAGAAGCTTGCAACGCTCTTTGATCCCCTACAAATGCTTGCACCATTCACCATTAGAGCCAGAATGGCAATGCAAGAGACTTGGCTGTTAGGGTTGGACTGGGACGAAGAATTTCCTTCTGAGTTGAAGAAGAAATGTCAAAAGTGGTTTCAAGAACTGCCAGAGCTTGCTGGTGTCCAGGTGCCAAGATGTTACCGCATAGCTGAAAAGCCCATTGTTGAAACCTCGATTCTCACAATGACCGATGCTTCACAGTTGGCATATGCAGCAGTTAGTTACATACGTCAAGAATATGACAGCGGTGAAGTAACCGTGCGGTTTGTTGCAGCAAAAGCCAAGGTTACCCCCACTAAAGCAACAAGCATTCCCCGGCTAGAGCTCATGGCTGCAGTACTAGGATTGAGACTGTCGAGGAAAGTGGCAGAGCTGTTAGAAATCCCATTTGAGTCATGCACCCTATGGACAGACAGTGAAGATGTTGTTTGTTGGATACAGGGAAAGTCCAGGAGGTACAAAACATTTGTGGCAAATAGAATTTCAGAGATACATCAGAAGTCAAACCCCCAACAGTGGCGCCACCTTCCAACCGACCTTAACTGTGCTGATGATGCAACTCGTGGTTTGAGCGCAACAAAGTTGACAGAGAACCATCGTTGGTTTCGTGGACCTGAGTTCCTGTACCATGACCCAGAGAGCTGGCCCCAAAAGAAACACATAAAAGAAGAAGAGAGTTCTGATGACTGCCAAGCTGAAATTGTAAAGCCAAAGATGTCATTTGTTACAAGTCCATCTGAGCCATTGATGAATCATTTAAAGTATTCCAGCTGGACCAGACTGACGAGAGTCACTGCATGGGTTATACGATTTGTCGACAAGCTGGTGGCCAAAGTAAAGAAAGAGCGAAGACATTCGGTTGTGCACAGAGAAGACTCATTAACCCCAGATGAGCTAGATCGTGCAGGAAAATTCTGGGTACGACAAGCACAGATTGAGAGATTCCCAGCAGAAGTGCACGACTTGAACAATGGAAAAGAGGTCAGCAGGCAGAGCCACTTGAAACCGCTGACTCCGATCGTCGATGAGCTTGGTGTGTTACGAGTTGGAGGACGACTAAGCAGAGCAGCACTCCCTCTTGATGTCATCCATCCAATGATTTTACCTAAGAAACATCACATTACTCGTCTGATTGTAGCAGATGTCCACAATCGTTGCTATCATGCCGGAGTAAATCATGTGCTAGCACAGGTACGACACCGATACTGGATCATAAATGGACGACAAGAAGTGAAGAATTGGGACAGAGAGTGCAAGGTGTGCGAGAAGAGGCGTGCAGAACCGGCAGTGCATATAATGGCGCCTCTCCCAGAGTCCAGACTTGGGACTTCGATGAGGGCATTTGCAAAAACCTGTGTTGATTATGCTGGGCCATTCATTACGAAGATAACAAGAAGAGTTTCTGCCAAGAGATATCTATGCCTGTTTACCTGTTCAGCTACAAGAGCCGTGCATCTGGAGATGGCGTTTTCGCTGAGTACCACGGATTTCCTGAAAGCATTCAGTCGAATGGTAGCTACTAGAGGAAGACCAGAGGAAGTTACAAGCGACAACAGAACAAACTTTGTAGGAGCCGAGAGAGAGCTCAGAGAGCTTGTTCAGTCGATGGACCGGGACAGAATCGTGGACGATGCCGCAAACAAGGGAATCAAGTGGAACTGGAATCCACCACTCGGTTCGCACTTTGGTGGTGTATTCGAGTCACTCATAAAAATAGCAAAGAGGTCGCTGAAGTCGATTGTGGGCAATGCTGGACTAAATGATGATGAACTCCAGACTGCCATTAAAGAGGTAGAAGCTCTAATGAATTCAAGGCCGCTTACCTATGAAGGGACAGATCCACGGGATGAACCGGCATTGACGCCTAGCCACTTTCTAGTTGGACAGTTGGGAGGGCAACTAGCGCCTCGTGTGACAGATGAAGTAGCATTCAACCCCAGAAACCGATGGAGGCTAATCCAGGATCTTGTGAAGGTATTCTGGAAGCGCTGGAGGGAGGAGTTTCTTGCGACACTGAACACACGAAAGAAATGGAGAGAAGCCCGAGACAACCTGCAAGCAGACGACATAGTGTTAGTGGTTGACCAGAATGCACCCCGTGGACAGTGGCATTTGGGCCGAGTTACTGAGGTGTTCCCAGGCCAAGATGGCCAAGTGCGTGTGGTTCAAGTGAAGGTCAAGGGTCACAATTTCATTCGTCCAATCACCCGGCTGTGTCCCTTGAATGTTAAAGTTGATCAGTCTGACAGCAAGAATCCTGAGCAGAAGAGCTCCTCCTAGATCCGCTCTTGGTGGGGGAGAATGGAGAACCGAATGAACTGAACTGATTTGTGTCTTTTAGTGAGCATTGTGAAGTCCCCGGCGCTCGGCCGCCTGGGACCTGGATACAAGTGTATTATGGGATAGAATAAAAGCACATGGAAAGAAAAGATGGCTGATGTGTTGTTTTGAGTGTATTTACGACGAAACTATTGACGAGAATAACCATGGGTGATCATATCCTTAATTCTCATGACCTCTGATTAATTAAGCATTCATATCATAAGAAGAAATATGATGCTGATCAGTATAAGTGTGGAATGTTGAAAATTTGAATCAATACATATATTTCTGATTGCTACCAGTTGGCAATGGCAATAACATTTGTGGCCACCAAAACAAATACTTACATGTAGCTACAAAATGAACCTTGTTTCACAAGGTTAGCACTTTACTGTCACCTGTGTCCCAAATAGCACCAAATAGCACCTTGAAATGTTTAGTGTTGTCAGTTAAACCCATATGGCCCGTAATGCCTGTGAGGGTTTTCACTAGTACATGTTAGTGTCAAGGCTGTGGAGTAAGTGTTGTAACTACAGCTATTTCAATTAACGTTGTTGGATGAAAGAGCCTCTTAAAGCCAAGACCGCAAGGTAGTATGGGTTAGGGTTAATAGCCATTGCATAAACATACATGTACCATACTTCCTTGAGGTCTCGGCTTTTTGCCTTTTTCATCCGACAACGTTAATTGAAATAGCTGTATATAACTTTAGTAAGGTCTGTTGACCTAAAAGCCTTGTTACATGTGTACGTGTACCTGTGTGGAGAAATAGAACAGTTGTTGAAAAAGTTTTTTGAAATCATGTGTTTCCTCTAACGAATTTTATCACCTCCTCAAATAATCTCACTTGTTTTAAGGAAACCATTCTAAATTAGTGCCCCTAAAATCTACCTTTTCCTTGAATTATACAGTAGTCTCCATTCAGTTTGGGTAGTACATCTAACCTGTTATAATTAATATATTATTTTTGTTTTAGGCATGTATTCAGGATAGTAATCTGATGGACTGATCAGGGAATTGAAAATTCTGGACTGCAAACCATTGGATCCAGAAAGATTAAAGTGGCAATAAAAGACTCTGGGTCTTCTATTTAAAGTGTAAACAAAGAACATTAACATTAATGCATGGATACATGTATATGTATTGTGCCTGAGATTCTATCTTTGAAGCTTAAAACCATATCAACAACAAAAATTACTACATGTAGATTTCTTTTTATCAAAACTAGGTGCTTTCTGATGTTGATTAATTAATATCTGTTCGGGATTTTCATACCACCCTCAGATTTTCGGATTACAATTAATGAAAAGTTAAGGTTCTCAAACCGGAATGTTCTTTTTGCAGTATTTAATTCTTAACAGGGATTTGTTCTTTTAAAGTGGTAGTGTAGGTCCTTCGGCCGATTTCCTTACTGTTACCTCAAAAAGTATAAAATTCATGTTCTGCAACTAAGAAATTAATCATATTACCCTGTCTGGTTGTGATTAGGGGACCGGTTTTCATGTTGACATAAGTTCTAGCAGACTACAGGTTCATGTACAATAAGTGTAAGACTTAAACTACACTACGTTGTAATAATCAACAAAATAAAGGATGTCAAGTACCATATGTTTACATCTTGGTGTCATAAAAGAGAAAGAAAAAAGGAACTAGATCTAGTCAAACTTTACATATAAGCGTAATGGTGGCGTAAATGTGGACTTAAACAACTGATTTACACTAACTTTACGCCGAGTTTAAAGATGCTTCTTTACTCCAGCTTTTCACAGACAGCGTAAAGATAGCCAAAATGTTGTTTTAACATCATGTAAATGATACGTAAAAATTGTGTAAAGTGAAACTTTACGCCATCTTTATGCTTCCATTACGTAGATTTAAATCTTGACTTTACAGCACATTTACACCAACTTTACGACGAGCTTAAGTTGTTCTTTTACTTAAGCTTTACGCCTTCGCGTAAAGATAACGTAAATTACAACTTTACAAAATGTAAATGTAGCGTAAAGTTGTGTAAATTAGAACTTTACACAACCTTTAAGCTAACATTACGCCAACTTAAATTTGCCTTTTCATGCTGTGTGAAATAAAGAGAAAATGCATATTAACATGTTAACATTATTGTAGAATGGAAATAGATAAAGCAATGGGATCGAGATCATAGAATTACCTAGAATAAATAGAAAATCCGAATGAGTAGTTTTTTAGTAAAAGATTTTGTTATAAAAATTAGCGATAAAAACTCATGACGTTTTGACCTCTCCGAGGTCATTTTCAAGTGGTTGTAAAAATACTCTTGTTTTATTAATTAGTTTAATTTTTTATCACCTATATTTGCATATTTTACCACATTTTAACATTCTCTACATTCTTATGTTTTTTATACTGTAATATATTTATGCTAATTCTGGAAATAGAAAATCAAAATTCTAATTTTATGTGGTAATAATTTCCAAGGGCAACCACTTGCTTGTTAATTTTTTGGACCTTAGGTTTGTACTTGACAAGATGGGCGTTCATAGAAATAAACACAGTAAATTATTGTTTTTTACTTTACTAACTTGGGTTAATGGAGTTTGAGTAGCTTTTAGTTTTGCTTCAGTCTCTTCTTGCTTTAACTTTGCCAGCTGACTTTTATTTGGCAGGGATCGAGTCTTAATTTCAACTAAAAATTCATGTTCTCCAGTGCTTACCCCATCTGGGCTGGCACCAAACCTCTTATCCCTGGGGTGTTTGAAGTATCCACACTCACTGATGTTGAAGCCAGAGTCTTCACAAAACTTGGCAAGAGCATTGCTTTCTTCTTGCTTGCCTCTGATAACGTTTGGTAATCGACATCTTTTGGGGTTCATTCCTTATGGCAAACCATGCACTGTCAAATTCTTTTATCCCACAGAACCCAAGTAATGCTGGAACTTTGCTCGCAGTGATTATGCCAACTCTTAGAGCCCTCCAGTCATTAGTGCACTGATTAACAGGGACATAATTAATTCTTTTCAAGAGGCTAGGTTGCTGTTTGGTTACACTTTGATCAACCTCTGGCGAGATGGTGTTTGATTCAGGCTCACCGCGTTCTGGTCTCCAAACAGCCTCTGTACTTTCTCCGAACCTTGGTTTCAATACATCTTCATTATATTTTTTGCCAGTTTGTTGTTTTGTAAGTTCAGCCTTGTATCTTAGATGTAGAAACAAGCCTGACCTTTTTTTGTGTTGAGACAAGACTGAGAAAAAATGTCTTTCAACAGTAGGGTTCATTGCGTTAAGTTTGATGTTTTTGATGTTATTTTCTACATAAAATGATTTGTTAACATTTTTGATAGGATATTTAGCACAAACGTAGCTGGTGTAAACTTCTATGTAACTACTGTATCTAGGATACGTAAATAAGAATTGAGAACTAACATTATTGTTACAAAGCTATCTATGATGGATGGAATGTTTTGATTTTAACGGCGTATGTCAGTGCAAAGAAACCTTGTAGGAATTAAAAGTAATAAATGTTTACGTTTATCGATGCTCTAGTTTATCCAATCAGTCAATACTACCGGCTTACTCGCATTTGTGAATGTTGTTTTAGTTTCCCATTTTTTTTTTAAATAAGAAAATATTTAGCATGGGCCTACCCAAGTCTTGGTGCTTCTATTGTGTAAAATAAAGGATATATAGTACACTGGACAGAACAATTGAGAAATGGATTAATTGATAATAACTGTGCTTTACCAAAATGTCATTAAAGACGGCAGCACAAGAGACAAGAAAATTTCACACATGGAAAACTTTTAAAATGCCTCAGCATTTACATGAAGACCATGAAAAAGGCAGGAAGGTACACGTAACCAATAGGTTTTCGCGCAAAAAAAAAACCACCCTGGTTGTGTAATGTTTATATTTATGATAATAATTCTACGAAATGATCTATAGTCTGTATATGAGCATTTGTAAGCCAAATAAGGCTCTGTGAGAGTAATCATAATTTTCTTGTTTAGTAACAATTTGTTGTTCCTTTTTAGATTGAGGGGCAAGTACACTGCAGTGGTGCTGAGGCTAACAAAGGTTTGCATTTTTTGTATAACCTGACCAAGATTGTTTTGAATATTTGCTAACAGCCATTTACTACATATGTAGGATTTACTAGTAAATGTGCTGATTTTGTTTTTGTACGTCTCTAAACACGGCTATGGGAAATGGAGGTAAACACACATCAGGAATGAATTTAGGATGTCGGCAATGTTTGTGCATGGTGATAAGGACTGCCAGACATTGTATGTAACTTAGTTATTAGTTATGATTGTTCCTCTAGGTTGTTATAAATTCAAAATTTCGTTGCAAATGATGATGTGGAGCACACCAGTAACAGTTAATAAAACCTGACGTTTTCTTCTAAAACTTGTCATTTATCAATATCTATACTTATAACTATTTATATGACCCGGTGAATTGTCATATTTTAATGGTGTTCACTTTCTTTTTTACAATTATTTAATTCAACCACTTTATTTGAAGGGAAATCCTCGCAGATTGCAATATCAACTTGTAAAACACATGTGTGCCTGTTTTGCCTGGAAAAGCAAGCCAAACTACAAAGGCACCAAAGAAGAAAAATTAAAAGGAAAAAGAAGCTGCCAGAGCAATGGAAATGGGATCAGAGGATCAAATATTGGCATTTGAACATTAAGATTAAAGGGGGACTATCGCCACAATTGTGACGTCTTGGCTCTTGGCCAACTGGAAAAAACAATCACTGAATTACAGAGCATCACACCATGCCAGGAGTTAACAATTGCACAACTTCAAAAGACCCTGGCAACTTTGCAGGGCAACTCAGAAGAACTAGTGCCTACTGATCCTCACATGGCAGAAATCAGAGTTCGCCGAGTTTTGGAAATATCACACCAAAGAACATCAGGTATATAGAATTAAAATTGGTGAATATAAAAAAATACACATTCAATGGTAGGTTGTTGTCAGGTTGTGGTATATGTGTTATCCTTTGTTCACTTTGGTTTTAATGGTAGTTCCTTGGTGTTGCGGATAGTGTGATCACGAAATGATGTAAAACAAAAGATTCAAGACACCGAACAATACCCACACCACAACGGCTTCCGCAACACCAAGAAACACCCGTTTTCATAAACGCAAGCGCGCCTTAGCCTTGTCAGTTTGGTTTAACAAATGCAAGTGTGCACCAGCCTTGTTCTTTGTCAGTTTGGTTTAAAAAACGCAACCGCACACATGCCTTGTCCTTTGTCAGTTTGGTTTAATAAATGCAAGTGCGCACCTGCCTTGTCCTTTGTTCACTTTGGTTTAATAAATGCAAGTGCGCACAAGACTCGTGCTTTGTCCACTTTGGTTTCGTAAACACAAATGCGCACACGCCTTGTCCTTCGTTCACTTTCGTTACATAAATGCAACTGCCGCAGGAGCCTTGACCTTTGTTCACTTTGGTTTAGTAAATGCAAATGCGCATCAGCCTTGTCCTTTGTTCACTTTGGTTTAATAACACAACTGTGCAGAAGCATTGTCCTTTGTTCACTTTGGTTTAGCAAACACAAGTGCGCACAAGCCTTGTCCTTTATTCACTTTGCTAAATAAACACAAGTGCATACGAGTCTTGTTCTTTGTTCACTTTGGTTGAATAAACGCACGTGACCACAAGTCTGGTTTAATAAATGCAAGTGTGCACAAGCCTTGTCCTTTGTTCACTTTGGTTTAGTAAACACAAGTGCACACGAGCCTTGTCCTTTGTTCACTTTGGTTGAATAAACGCCAGTACACAAAGTCTTGTCTTTTGTCACTTGGTTTAATAAATGCAAGAAAGCACAAGCCTTGTCCTTTGTCCACTTTGGTTTATTAAACGCAAGTGCACACAAGCCTTGTCCGTTGTTCACTTTGGTTTAGCAAACACAAGTGCGCACCAGCCTTGTCCTTTTTTCACTTTGGCTAAATAAACACAAGTGCCCACAAGTCTTGTCCTTTGCCACTTTGGTTTAATTACACTTTTATCTGATGAAAGAAAGAAAGAAGATCGTACGCCATCTAAACCAGTACCTATCAAGATAATGCTGTATCTTGAAAGTGTATGGTCCATTAAGAAGGATTTTGAAAGCACATATGGAGAGGATTATTGCACAATAACTTCTAAAAACACTGCCTGTTTGGATAAGTACAGCACGTCCATATTTCGAGAAGGTGTGACATGGAAAGGAGGCAAGGCCATGGAAAAATTTGACCGATATCAGCGGTGGATAAGCCATGGTGACTTACACTATACAAGTTTTGATGCCAGGAAAAATTTTTCCGTTGGATCATGGGATGAGTCGCTTGGCATTTTCTTACCAGAAAAAGTCCTAGACACGTGCTTCAAATGTATTCCATCCCCTTCTGAAGACGTCATTGAATCAATAGTTTTCCTTGCCTGGGTTTTAAAAAATAAGGCAAAAGATTTCTTCACCACTGCCAAAGAGAAACTTATCGACCAGAAAGAAGAGGACATTAAAACGGAATCATGGAAAAGGCACCCCTTACACAAAGAGAGCAAAGATAATTTAATCAGCAAATGTCTTGAGGCCAGATTAAGTTCTTTCGGTAACAAGCGCGACCTTGTACGCCGTATCGTCGAGAACACATGAGCTTCACATGAAAGATTAACAGAAAGCGACTTGTATGATGGAAGTTTGCCCAGCGTGCCTAATTGTACTGGAAGACTTATGAAGTTACCTGTTGCGGATTTAAGGGCGATCTTGAGAGCTCACAACGTTTTAGAGGTTGGGACAAAAGAGGAGCTGATAACAAGAGTAGGTCTCCTGAAGGCTGGTTATCCAGAGGTGGCCTTTTCGAGAGAAAGACTATGTATCCTGCACATGATTGCCGTGGCTAAACAGATAGCTTACATTCAAGAAGACAGCAACGCATCCTCTACTCGAAGAACATGAACTTTTGCACATGGTGCAATTAACACCATGACGACCAGAAAGGCATGTCTGAAAAGCTTGCTAACAAAAGAAACGCCCACCATCCAAGCCAGTATTTCCAAGCGAAATGTAGATTCAATTTTGATGCCTCTAGAAAATGTTGTAGCGCAGTGTGAAGAACAAATTAATTAGAAGTTCAAGTGGACGAGTTGGCTCAACAACCAGAAACTAAGGTGCGCAAGGGAAAGCCAAGCAAGACAGATAAATGTAAAACTCAAAGTAATGGCCAGGTGAGACGCTCTGAGAGAAAACGAAAAGTACCTACGAAACTTATGGATGAAACTCTGACAAACAAGGATCTGAGCACACTGCTAAGTGTAGGTGATCAAGTCGATGTTCTTTGGACCAAGAAAGACCTCGTTGGCACTACTTGGCAACCGGGCTGGTATCGTGGTGAGATACAGAGTTACGATGAAGACAGCGATATTGTGAACATCTGGTATCATAAAGATGAAGAAGTTTATGACCTAGATGCCAGTAGTGCCCTGGAAGATCAAATAATTCGTTCGGTTTCTTGAAAGAGTCTACAGATATGTGTTTCATGATTTTATTGCATACCAGTTAATGGGTCTCCCAAACTAGTCATGGAAACTTACTTTTTTATATCTTTTCAGTTTGAAAATAAGCTTCAAAAAAGTATAGAGCGTTTCCGTTTTATAAATTTTGATGTAAATTTGTTGATAGTGACATATTTTGGTGGTCCAAGTTAATAAACGTCCACACTTGGAGGCTTTGCGCAAACTTAATTTGATTATGTGAGAGGTTCATCCAAACTACAGCAGTTTGTAATTTTTCACTCGAGGCAACTGAACTTCATACAATTTTATAACGTAAACGATAAATAGCTGTTGAGAGCATAGTGTTAAAAGGACGCATTGTTTTCTTTCATTACTTGCTCCTGTCTAGTTTTTCAAAAATAACACTATGGTTCCGTTGACAAGTTAAACCGACAGTGCAAAAGAAACGTATTTCTAGCGAAGACAACATGTCTGTCTGATGCTGCGTATTTCTAATATAGTACGTCGAATGTGTACAGCAGACGTGATGTCGCATGATTATTCTATATGCTGCGTATTTCCGAACAATTCTAAGGTGACTTGCACTCTTCGGCCGATGAGTGATAACTTTCGCCCTCTGACAGGTCCCCGACTTCGCAATCACTTTCTAATTCTTCAGCATCCAAATGATCATGCTGAAAGTCACTTATTATTTTGCGCCTGGCGTCGATAGATTTTCTCAGGGCATCTTGTGCTTTCCGCAGTTCTGTTAATTTTACTTCTAAATCTTTCTCCAGGTTGTCTACTTTTTCATGGGCCTTTTTTAGCTGGGAACTATTTGGTGCCTGGAACAGCCCAAAACGTGCATCTGTCAGTTCATTCTGTGTGCTGTTTAGGGCCGATTCACACTGTGACATAAGCATAAGCATACGCAGACTCAGTAACACGTTGATCATTAGTGCCTATTGTTCTGTTTTGTTCGAACAATTGGAACTAATGAATAACACGTTACTGAGTCTGCTTATGCTTATGCTTATGTCACAGTGTGAATCGGCCCTTAGCGATCCGTGGGCTTCATCAACTCTGCGAGTGTTTTTCTCAATTGTCTTGGCCGACATTTGCAACTTTCTCATGACAACACCCGAACAGGGTTGGCCAATTTCTGCATTGATTTCTTCCACTTCCCTTTTAAGATAATTCGATTTCTCTAGGGTCCAGGCAATGTTAATCACTCCCTGGATCTCTCCTGCCTTAAATGATGTTAGTCTTTTGCTTGAACAGATCTCTTCAGCCTTTTTGTTCCAGAATCTTCTTTATACTTGCGTCATGCCTGTACTTCCCTCCATCTCACTCTCGGTATAAATTTTTCACTTTTCTTGCTCTGGGAGCTGAATATGGATGGGGTTTTGTCAGCTTGTGCCGCCAGTTTGAAAATTCCATTATTAAGGGTTGGCGAGTCACACGCCTTTCTTTTGTTGAGGTTGTGCTGGAATTGATACCATCAGCTTTGTCCTCATTAACCACAGAAATTCTTGCTTGTCCTGCTTCCTTGCTCGAAGTTGGTTGTTCTGCTGATTTTATTTCCACAGGTTTTAATTCCTCAGACGCTTCTCGAATGAGAAAAATTGATTTCACGCTGTTTGTGTCGTCAAGGGATCTTCCGGCATCAATAGCGGCTTCTTGTTTAAAGCCCACGGCAACGAGCTTGCCGTTTATCTGCCTTGTAAATTTGTATGGAAAGCAGAGAATGTCAGCTACTTGTTTGTCCAGGATCTCTGTGCGAAAGCTTGCCAAAGTTCTGTCAGCGTTATCGCACATTACTGAGCAGGTTAAAGCGTCATTTACGTACACCATTATTTCGTCCATGATAATTTTCCCTGCGACCAGACTTGAAGCGCAGTGCTTGACAATTTTTTTTGGCAAATATATATCATCAGCCGGCAGCTCAAACGCAAGGGCGGCTTGATCAAGGACGATTGATTGACAAGTTTGGAATATTTGAGATAAGATGCATGCATGACTCCGGCAGGAAATATGACAAATGGACGAGACGAAAATACTGTTAGCGGATAAAAACGGAAAGTAGGTCTATGGACTGCTAATATGCACAACCATTTGCTTGTGTCTGTGTTATTTTTAACGTTCTCGTAGCTCACACAGGCCCAAAAGAACGTCGCAGTCCTGATCACTCATGCATGACATCTCGCTCTACCCTTCGCTCAGTACCTGAATAATTTCAATCATTCATTCCCTATCTGTTCGTAAAGCAAAAATATATAACAATTTATCATGTGATTTAAAAATTGTGTATCTATTTATTACAATGCAAAACAGATGTTATTAATACAGAACATTGTTTTTCTCGCGTAATCTGTGCCAACTGCAAAAATATTGTTTACGTTTATGATTATATATTTGGAGCGACACAAAAACACTGCATAGGTGTGAAAAATTTTCCGGCACTAATACGATACATGGGAGGGAAACTGAGCGAAATTGTCACAAGTCAATGTGACAACTTTAAGCTCAACACAATGATCATTGAAAAAACACTCATTTATAGTAAGTAGTCAACTGACGGTCCCTTGCCAACAGAATCAGATCACTAAGAGACAAATCTCCATGTGAGAATATAACTGAACATAACACAAAAATCATTGAATAACACTCATTAGTAATCAACAGACAGTCCCTTGCCGACAGAAACAACGTGAGAATAAACTCATTGAAAACACTCATTAGTAATCAACTGACAGTCCCTTGCTGACAGAATCATTTCACTAAGAGACAAGCCTAATATATTCTTATTTCCAGCAACTTCATGTGGTGACAACATTTGATGGCAAAAAATATCTCACAATTGAGGGCAAAATATAAGCACAAAACATTTGTGGTCATCGTTCAAATATTAAGCCGAGTAACTTACCCCACGGTACAACGGAACTCTCCCAAACCTCAAAGACTTACTCAAAAGGAGATAATTTGCGGTCTTCGCTCCAATATTAAGCCCCAGCAGAGCAATTCATCCCACAAAAAGCAAACAAAAAAATGGCAATATATCGCCCACATATTAGAACAATATATTGTACAAAATGCAACAAACATTTATGGAGGTTGCTCAAAATTGTATGCCGGCGACAACAATGACAACAAACACTGAAGCGAAAGAGACACCCACATGTGCCAACAAAAAATACACTCCAAGTCCAATACATTATTTTTTTAGTCTCCCCGAGTCTCTAAACTGAATGAGCTCCAAAGGCTCGTGTACATGTTACTGTCTGCTACAAAAGCTCAGCAATAGTGTTCAAACAGTGAGAGACGATGTTGACGGAGCCGTTGTACTTGAAGGAATGACAATTTATTCATATTTTGTTGGTCTTATAATTTGCTTATAATTTATGCAGTGCGAATAGCTTTTCAAGGTTAACACTTACAACAGGGCACCACTCAGTACAATTTGTGTCCCCATATATGACGCACCTACCTCAAAAGGCTAACACTGCTCACCGCGGGCTCACTTTACCCAGGTTTGCTCAGTCAGCTTTTCACATTTCAAAAGCAAGATGGTGGAATTGTTGAGGCCATCCTCTAAAAAATCTGGCTTAAAAAGTAACCAGGAATTGCTTAAACAAGTCCAAGGGTAAAATGAGGAAATATTCTCCCTGTAAAGGCTTAGTTTAAATGGATTTTCACTGTGAATTTGAAGTACACTGGACGATTGAAGCAAGATCTGGACGAATACAAGATTGCTTACTCTGTTTCTTCTTGTTTTAGTGTTTTATTGTTTCGTGAGCTTTCCACGAGTCGCTTTGATTGTTTTTCTTGTTTGGTTTCACTACATGAATCTGTATTCTTTTCTTCTACATTGTAGATCAAACAAAATATCAATTATACGATTTGCATAGTCCAGTCGTTGTACAGCCATTTTCCTTGGACCATTTGATTCATTTTCTTATGACGCTCACCAGTTTGTCTGGGGATTGAAGAAGTCATGGCCACGAAGAAGCAACGAAGGAATGCGAAAGGAACATTCACCAGACATGGAAAGGCATTGGTTCTTAAAATAGAAGGTGAAAGAACCTCAGAAGAGGTAAAAGAAGCTTTTGATAAACTTGAAAATGCATTAAACGGATTTAGTCGCGAAGCATGACAGTCTTATACAGCTAATAGAACAGGATGCGGAGTTTGAAACCGAAGAGCAATGGTGAGACCAGGTTTAAGATGATTTTTTGAAGTTTGAGGCTAGGGCAAAAGACAACATGTGATCCTCCACAGGATTTCATGTACTGAGGTGATGAAACGCGCACGGCACGTTCGCACGCTAATCGCGTCAAGAGTTCTGGCATGCGCATATTTAAAAAGAAAAACAAAAGTTACTGTGTTCTGTGTTAGTCACTATTGTTATTACCTGCTTAACACACCAAAGCTTTGTTTTCTTTCCTTGAAACAGTAAAGCTCTGACATGGTACACTGCTTTGGCTTCCCCGGCATGCTAAATAATTTTTCTCGCAGTTATAACATGATAATCGCTGGCAGCCGATATGACAGAAGTGAAATTTTCTAACAAAAACTACAGTCAACCAGTGAGCATAATGAAGATCAGTGGTCTGATTAAAACATACATTTGTACTCTGGAAGTCTTCAGAATCTTAGGCTGTAATTCTTTAGAACTGTGTTGTTTGAGAGTTCGACAGTTGAGTCAGACATGTTCATTTTTACGCAACCAGAATTGTAGCCGTTTGTTTTAGCCCCCAACACCCGTGCGCACGGGATTTTTGCACTCTCCTCAGGTTTCACTCACCATGAGAAACGAAAACCAAGACTGCGAACAGGAACTCAAACAAAATTATTGAGACTGTTATTATCCGCTATTTTAACTTGCTCGCTCTTCTTGTTCAAGCCCCGTTGGCCAAAGTCAAAATCGCAAGGGTGGATTATGTTAACCCGCTGGAGGAATCAAGCCTAGTAGACTAGTACATTTAACACAGCACTTCCATCCTTAAGTCTACTACGCAGCCGTTATTTGGGTTGTCACGCAACAGTCCTGCCGGAGGCGCGTTGCGTGACGACACAAATAACGGCTAGCGTGGCAAACTTTGCTTCCTTTGTCTTAAACAGAGTTTAAGCCACAACAGTTTATTTGTGGCAGTTATGTTTGATTCCATGGTGATGTGTTAGGTACATATTGTCCCTTTGTTTGAAACAATCTTAAACAGCTTGATCTTTGAGATTTTAGATTTATAACTAAACATGGTGTGTGATGAAGACTTTAAGATCTTTACCAGCATCCGTCTTGCCGTATCTTCAACAACCAACACCAGTTCGCACTCTCCATCGAGTTTCCACACTTCCAGCAGTTCTCCAGTCACCAGCAGCCAATGTCTCAGTGCCATGACCACCTCTAAGATCAATTGACACAAACTTGCAGCTATCTTCTTTCAGTGGCTTGACGGAAGTGCAACGTTTGAATGTCAAGGGGATTGTTAGCCATGGCAGTCAGATGACCACCTGTGCTGTTGCCTGTGTTGACGTTCTCTTTAGCAAGGAGAAGCTTGCCAATGGGAACATGGGAGTGAAGGGGTTCCAGCAATTAAACACCAGCAAAGCATGCTTAATGTCCATCCTCCGATGGAAGTTTGACTCCCCCAAATTTGCAGAACAGCGGGATCAAGTGAAAGAGAAAATTAACACTAAGTGCCGCGGAAAAAGAAGAACTCTTGTGCAAAGGTTAGAGAAGTCTTGTAACTAATCATATAATTGATTATCTAAAGACGCTTTTCTCAGTGTCTAGAGGGAAGAGTTGTAAGTTAAATTCTGACAATAGCCCCCATGCGTGTTTTCATCACACCTGCAAATTTCACCACCAAGCCTCATGTTGACACTGTAAGCTCATCAGGTTTTACAACAATGAATTCCTAATTATAGCGGAGCACTTGCCAGGCCGAAGGCCTGGCTGCGCAGCTCCATACTCATAGAACCTACGCCGTGATTTTTCATGGTCATGGCTAGCGGAATGTTTCGCGGGCGCGTGTCCGTCCGTCCGCCCGCCGGCCGCCCGCCGTGTTGGAACATCCGGGATCTTGAAAGCAAGGCTTTGTTTTTCGCGCGGCCACACAGCCGTGAGCTCGGTAAACACTTTAGTTGTTTTCTTGTGCCTAGCGGAGAATTAAACTCGTTATTTTCCTGCATTTTTTCGCGGTTTGCTACTCAAGACAGGGATACTAATTAAGGTATACTCAGAAGCCGCTTTAGTGGAAAAAGACGAGCTTTCAGGGATAAAATCTTGCTTCGAGGAACTTCATGTATTACATTTTTATCAATGCGGGAGATGATTTCAGAACCAGAAGCGGAGATTTGAATTTCCAAGCAAGCCAGGAACTTCAAGGTAAAACAGATTACAGTTTTCGATGAGAATTTATGTTGATATCAATCTGTGAGTGACTTTTTATTAGTGTTATTGTTAGTTTTGGCGAATTGATTTTAAAACGTGCCTTTCTCTTGAATTTCATCAAAGAAAGCTTGAACTCGATGAGCTATAATTACATGGTACGCGTTTTGCTTTTAAACGTAAACTAATGGAGATTTGAATAAATTTTTTCGAAAGAAGATTGTGTTGTCCATTTTTATGTGTTTGTTCATTCATTAGATAGATTGAAAAGCGATTTTATGTAAACAAAACAAGACTTGATTTTATAGTACAGTTCTATCTTCACTCGCATCGCCTTATGCAAATATGTGTATTTTTGCAATTTTTGATTTTCAAATCAGTTTCTCCGGCAATTTTTGACAAACATAAACTTTATTTTTATTCGGAAACTAGTGGTACTATTTATTCTAGACAGAGAAAAGTTGTTTTGTACGGTCTATAAAAATGTACTGTGCAGACGGTCGCGTAATACTGTTTTTGAGAATTGCTAAAATTGAAAATAGCCCCTTCGTCAATCTTAATTCTTGTGCTTCCAACCTTTCACCTTAGTTAAGTTTCACCTTAGTTAAGCTTGTTCGAAGTGCGACGCTGTTAGGCTTGGGCTATCTATACTACTATTAAATCATTGAAAAGATGTGAAAATGCATTGTTATAAACTTTGCTTCCAACAGACATGCACAATTAATATTGGCACAAATTTATTGGAACTGATAGGTTCAATGCAAAATATGCTCACTATTGATTTCCACAACCAATAACATCTCGACACCAATGGTGGTCACTGCCAGTGTTCATGCACTTTTTTAACAAGAAACAACACTACACTCATGCTAACAATAAATATACAGATCAGCCTCTGTATTGTTATGTTGTCCCACTTTCATTTTCATTTAGATTACTTTTCCCTGCCTTGAATAGCGTTTCTTTGCTAATTTGCGGGGCAATTGTATTTAGGTTTCATATGTCGTTGTTGTATGTGCAAATAGCATCAAAATGACAAAACAGATCAATCAGTTTTCTTTTTTAAACATTCTACAGGATTTCTCAAAATAACTGCATATTTCTCGATACAGCAAGTGGAACGCAAGTATTTTCTTTATACAAATTTCCTCCTAATTTATTACTTTATGAACAAAGAATTTATGACATTATTCTGCTAAACAACACTATTAAATTCGTTTTCAATAATCTTGTGGAATATTGTTGGAGAAAAACAAACAATATCATGTACATGTCATAGTTCAAAATGAAATTCGGGTTAAAATGGTTTTAACATAGTTTGATTCTTAAGTTTGTTTTGTCTCATAATTGTAATTATTAATTTTTTAATAAATATTATGAATAATTATGACTAGTGGACAAATACAAATCAGGGCTTTGAGACTTATTACAAAACTGTCCAAGATTTCGGGATTAGACCAAAATTTTCGAAGACCCACAATTTTCTAAAAACCATTTGCCACCTGTAAAAGCAGACAACAATAACAGATCAAAAACTTACACTAAAACATTTATTTCTTTTAGAAAACACTGAACAACTGTTGCCACCATGGAGTAAGTTTAGTAAAACTGTAAAAGTGTACTATTACATTTTCAGTACATTTTGGAGCTTTTGTTTGGACGATTTTAAAAAATCTGTGAGCAAAGCTCTCAAAGATACTTTTAATACCTTTTTCCATGTCAATATTTCCAGCAAACATTTCAATTTCAAAACAGACATTAGTGTTATGGGTTAAACTGCCTTGAACAGAAATCACTCAGATATTGAGTATACATTTAAAAGAAGCAAATTGTACATAACTCTAAGAATATTTATGCAAAACATTAGACTTATTACTGACTTCACTTCACATTTGCAAAAGGATATTAACACCAACCTTATTATTAAAAGTATGACAATACAACAGCAAAATAAATTGTTGGCTGTTTCTGCTAGAGCATAAACTGGAGTTAATGTTTAGCTTAATTGACCCTTGGACATCACCAGATTAGCCAGTGTGTTAAACCGATCACCCGGAAAAACACTTTGTACCTAGCACGCGCCTTTTTTCCCACCCCCTATTCTTAGCAGCCAATCATTTCAATCGCCGGCATGTGCGGACAATTCGCCAGCCAATCAGCTTATGCTTAACTATCTTGTTTATGCCTAGTACATTTCTTGCGGCAAGCCTTCACATTCAGCCAAGTCTCGCTGTTAAAGTCAATAGTGTTTTTTCCAGTGCTTTTCCTCCCTTTTCTTCGTTTTCTATCGGTCGTCGAAACGGTGAGCGATTACAACACACTGACAACAGAAGTCCTGCGGCTGCTTTGCCAGCAACAAAGCCTGCCGATCACGGGCCAACGAAACCAACTGATCACTCGCCTCAAGGGCCAGCCGCGAGCAGCTCCGAAGAGATCAGCTAACCCTGCATCTCCAACGCGAGCTACAAGATCCAAACGGCGCAAATCTACCGCTCCTTCATCGACAATCACTACAAACCCTACCGTGGTCGTCCCGGATGCCGATCCTACCCACGACGACGATCAAACAGCACCTGATCTTCCGCCTACTAACTTGAACGTGGAACAAATCACGGCGATAGTCTCTGCCGTCGTCGAGAACAAAATGGCTTCACTCTCCGCGGTCTCCCAGCCACCACCAGCAGTTCCGCAACCTGGTATCAACCTTGGAGATCCAAACTCGGTGCAACAGCTTCTTTCTCCGCAATCTGGCACTCCACAGCCCAGCAACATCGCCGCTCACGTCGATGATAAAACGCGAAAATCCGTAACCCAAGGTGAGTACGTCGATTTTGCATCGCTGCTACACGAGAATTCAACTACCGCTAGCAATGTAAACGATCTACTTGCATTAACTGTAAACAGGGAGTCCCTACCCATATCCTTTCCAGGCCAGAAAAGATCTAGGAAGGTTGTCATCAATTCCTTTGATTGGTGGTTGGCGCTTTCTCCATGTTTGTGTAGGGCCTATAAAGTTAGGTAGGACGCGGAGGAACACTGTGGCCACCCCCCTCAGGAACAAAATTGTAAGCGAAAGGAATTATGGGAAAATAAACGCACGAGGTTCTTGTTGTCCGCCATTTTGAAGTGTGTTTACTGTTGTTTGTGGCGAAGGATCGACGCTCTCGTCCCGCGGCGTGCAACATTTGGGGGCCTGTCCGGGAGGATTGAAAGGAGAAGCAAAGCATTAAGCTATCGGCGAGGATGAGAGCGAGGAGGCAAAGAAAATAGTCCTCGAAACGGATGAAATAACGCACACGCTCGCGAAGGATTCAGCACACGATGGAGATCGAAGACCTCCAATTGCAGATTCAGAGTCATCTCTGCCAGCTAAAGGTTGAGGATCTGGGAGAGATTGCGAAGAATCTAGGTAGCAGCGACAGTGACATTAAGGATAAAAACAGGAAGGGACTAGCCAGGTGGATCGAAGAACATCTCGAAGCCAAATTGAAAGGCACCGTGGAGGAGAAAATCGATTATTTGGAAGATTTCAAGGCAGGGATAATGAATTACACGCCTCATTGTCCTCCGCTCGAAGCTGTGAGTAAGAAAACAAAGCCCGAAGCCTCTCAATCGGAACTAGAAAAGGTCAAGCTGGAGTACGAGGTGATAAAACAGAAATTTGAGGCATTGACAGCTACGAAGGAAGTTGAAAGCAAGGAGGATGTGAAGGCTAAGGGTGAGTCAAAACCATTGTTCTTTCAACCGAGTGACTTCAAACGAGAACTAAAGATTATTGGCCAAATCGGGGAGCCGGGGCAGAAAGACAAATTGAGTTTTGTAAGCTTAGTGAGACAAATTGAGGGTGCACTGCAGAAAGGCTACAAATCCCAAGAGGTAGTCGATGCGGTAGTTAGGGCTATCAATCCGGGGATGAGATTACGAAGTTACCTAGAAGGCGTAAGTGACTTGACACTCCCACGATTAAGGCGAATTCTGAGGTCTCACTATCAGGAAAAGAGTGCAACCGACCTGTACAGACAGCTGTCCACTTTAGTACAGGAGCCACAGGAAAATCCTCAAAGCTTTTTAATTAGGGCTCTTGACACAAGACAGAAAATTCTGTTTGCCTCTCAAGAGGTTGATGCTCAGTTGAAATATGATCCAAAGCTAGTGCAGGGTATGTTTCTACATGCAGTAGACACTGGTCTTCAAGATGAGGCCATTCGAACCAGGTTGAGACCAATCTTGGAAAGACCTGACGTCCAGGATGAGGATCTAATTCAACAAATGAATGTAGTCGTGTCGGAGGAAACTGAAAGAAAATCCAAATTGTGCTCTACCCCTCGCCAAAAGAATCCAAGGGTGAATGAAGTGCATGCATTACAGGGAGAAGGAGGGCCAACCCAACCAGGGATAACTGCTAAAAAGATTAACTCTCCAGGGAAAGATAGTTCCAGAGAAGAGCAGTTCATGGCGGCACTACAAGTGGTCCGTTCAGAACTCGCCACATTGAAAGAATCTGTTGAGAGAGATCGAAGCAATGAGGAACGATTCAACAGTACGCCACCAGTAAATCAGAATCAACAGTGGTATCAGGGCCCAAGGGGCTGTATCAGCTGCCAAAAGGAAGGAAGGGGAGAGCTGTGTGACCATTGTCACATTTGTGGTAGTAGTGACCATTGGGCTCGTGGGTGTCGGAAACGGAATACCAGCTATGAGAAAGCGGGGTCGGGAAACAGGCGGGGGCTACCACCGAGGGACAGGAAGTAGCCCCGCCCCAGGATAGTTTTGTCAAGTCCCACCAATGTGTTAACTGTCAGAGAGTTACGGCGGAAGGCCAAAGTTTCAAGCAGTGTTCCGGTTGTAAATCAGTTCGGTATTGTGGCCGAAAATGTCAGAAAAATCACTGGGACAGTCACAGGGGTCTCTGCCAAGCGATTCAACAACTAGAAGCAAAGAATAGTTCACGAGTGGTACGTGGGGATGGTTATGTGTTTGCTAGTCATTTAACACCCAAGCAGCAGGTGACAGTCGCAAGGTTGGTAGGCAAGAAGTGTAAGGTGTCATGTGTTTTCAATGGGGTCCCAGTTGAAGCCCTTTGGGATACGGGGGCACAAGTGTCGATTGTGTCAAAGAGCTGGCTTGACGAATATTTGCCTTCCTCCAAGTTAAGGAACATTGAAGAGTTGCTTGGTGAAGATACGGGACTGAACTTAAAAACAGCGAATGGTGGAACCATACCATTTGAGGGATGGGTGGAAGTACAGTTTCACCTCTCCTCTAACACAGAGACATCCAACCCTCTAACTGTACCACTCCTTGTTGCAAGAGATGAGCTGGAAACCCCGATCATTGGATACAATGTAATAGAAGAAGTGGTGAAGGATAGAGAAACCGGAGGGGACATCTCCATTGTTGACATCATGAGTACAGCTTTAAAGGAGGTGACAAAGGAGAGTGTCACTGCGTTGGTTGATTTGGTGCAAACAGCAAGTGAGGATGACCTCAGTGTGTTGAAGAGTGGTAAGAACAACCTGACAGTGCCACGTGAGCAGACAGTGACAGTGCCGTGTAGAGTTGATTGTGGTCCATTAGAAGAGAGGACACCGGTGTTGTTTGAACCAGCTCCAGAGGCGACTTGGCCAGCTGGCTTAGAAGTTGAAGAGCAGCTCCTCACTTTACCGCGAGGATCGCCACACAGGGTTAACATTACAGTTCGCAACTCCTCAAAGCATGATGTAGTTCTTGGCCGGCGAACACTGTTGGGACACTTGCAGCTGGTCCAATCGGTTACGCCTTTAGAAGTTGTAAGAAAAGACCTTCCCCATCCTGAAGAGGTGGCTCCAAGGGAAACAGATTGCACCTCACCCAAGGATGAAAGCCCACCAGTGCCTCAGGACCAAGGGAGTGACCAAAGTCAGCCCAACATGGGACTCGGTAAACAAAGATCCTGCAAAACACCGGCTGTAGTGTTAGGTGACCTGACGGAAAGTCAACGGCGATTGGCCATGACAATGCTGGAAGAAGAGGCTGAGTCATTTGCCCAGGATGCTGATGATTTGGGACGGATAGAGGGACTTCAATTGAACTTGGAATTGTCGGACACTACACCAGTCCAGAAAACCTATGCCTCAATACCCCGTCCACTGTATGCTGAAGTGAAACACTATATCGAAGACCTTCTCAACCGTGGGTGGATAACAAAGTCTCAGTCAAATTATGCCTCTCCTGTGGTGTGCATGAGGAAGAAAGATGGCGGGTTACGCTTGTGCGTTGACTACAGGGAGCTGAACCGCAAGACTGTCCCAGATAGACACCCAATACCAAGAATTCAAGAGACACTAGACAATCTGGGTGGGAATTCCTGGTTCTCGGTATTAGATCAAGGCAAAGCATACCACCAAGGCTTTGTTGGTGAAAAGAGTCGACATTTGACTGCCTTCATTACACCTTGGGGCCTATATGAATGGACTCGAATCCCATTTGGATTAAGTAATTCGCCAGCAAACTTTCAGCGGTTTATGGAAGGTTGTTTGGAAGGTCTTCGTGATGAAATATGCATCCCTTACTTGGACGATGTCATTGTTTACAGTAAAACGTTTGAGGAACATGTGGAGAATTTGCGAACAGTGTTGAGACGCCTACGCAAACATGGAGTAAAATTGAAACCAAGCAAATGCAGTCTGTTCCAGCGTGAGGTCCGCTATCTGGGTCGAATAGTAAACCAGGCCGGATACAGTATTGATCCGGAAAGCACTAAAGCGGTTACGAGTTTAGGAGAATCTCCACCAAAGAATGTGGGTGAAGTCCGCAAACTGACTGGACTATTAAGCTATTACAGGAGGTACATTCAGGATTTCGCCAAGATAGCAAAACCCCTTTATGATCTCCTTAAGGAACCTGACAGGAAAGGACAACCACGACAGCGAAGTCAGAGGGGAAAAACAAGACCAGTCAAACACAGGGGACAAGTCTCATCTCGGGAGCCAGTCAATTGGACAAGTGAACATCAAGCTGCGCTGGATCAGCTTATCAGTGCGATTAGCAAACCACCTGTGATGGCTTACCCTCGTTACACCCAGCCATTTATTCTTCACACTGACGCGTCAGAACAAGGTCTTGGAGCAGCACTCTACCAAAGGCAAGATGGTCAACTGAGGGTGATTGCCTATGGATCCCGTGCACTGACTGCAGCGGAACGAAATTACCATCTTCACTCCAGTAAACTTGAATTTTTGGCTCTCAAATGGGCTGTAACTGAGCAGTTTAGAGACTATCTGTATTATGCTTCACACTTTACCGTCTACACAGATAACAATCCGTTGACCTATGTACTAACTACAGCGAAACTCAATGCGACTGGTCACCGTTGGGTTGCAGAATTGGCCGACTTCCATTTCACGATAAAATACCGACCAGGTACGGCAAACCAGGATGCTGATGCCCTCTCTAGGATACACATGGAGCAGTATATGGATATGTGCACTGAAGAAGTAGAGCCGGATTGGATTAAGGCCACAGTGGAAGCTTTGGATGCTCAACATAAAGGAGATGCAGTTTGGTTGTTATCGCTATCCAGTCAGCCAAATGAACTGAGACACATCATTGATGATGACTGCGAACTGAGGGTGCAACCCCTCACTGTTAAGGAACTGTTCGAGGCTCAGAGGGGAGACAAGATAATCAGTGAGGTGATTCAGCATAAGAATAGCGGCAAACCACTCACACTGCAAGACAGGCGCCGGGCATCACCAGGGGTACAATCCCTCTTACGTGAATGGAAGAAACTTGTTGTTGGAGAAGACGGGATTCTCAGACGCAGAAGTGGCCCAAATCTACAGCTTGTCCTCCCGCTCAAGTTTCACCGAATGGTCTACAGAGAGCTGCATGAAGAAATGGGACATTTAGGGACAGAAAGGGTCCTTCATCTTGCCAGAGAACGATTTTACTGGCCACGGATGAAAAGAGACATTGAACATTATGTGACTCATGTGTGCAGCTGCATCAAACAAAAGAGACCAAACATCTTGCCGAGGGCGCCAATGGAGATCGTACAGAGTAGCGCACCCTTCGAACTAGTGTCATTGGACTTCGTACATCTGGAGAAAAGCAAAGGGGGTTACGAGTACATCCTCGTTATAGTGGATCATTTCACCAGATTTGCCCAGGCATATGCGACCACCAACAAGTCCGCTCGAACCGCAGCAAATAAGTTATACAATGACTTTATATTGCGTTTCGGGTTCCCGGCGAGAATCTTACATGATCAAGGAGGTGAATTTGAAAATCATCTCTTCCATCGGCTAGAGGAGTGCTGTGGTATGGTCCGATCTCGAACAACCCCTTATCATCCCCAAGGGAATGGAAAGACTGAACGACTGAACCAAACACTTCTATCTATGCTAAGGACTTTGCCTGAACACCAGAAGTCCAATTGGAAAGAGAGTCTCCATAAAGTGGTTCATGCATACAATTGCACGCGTCACGAAGCGACAGGATATTCGCCATTCTTTCTATTGTTTGGTCGATCACCCAGGCTACCAATTGATGTTATATTCGGTATCAAGCCCACGGCCTGCTCAAGTTACCCAGCTTACGTCAAGGAGTGGCAAACGGCGATGAAAGAAGCGTATGACATAGCAACAAAGAAATCCCAGTTATCCGGCCTCAGAGGCAAGAAGCAGTATGATCGAAGGCTAAACAGTCCAGTACTCCAGCCAGGCGATAGAGTCCTGGTACGAAACTTAAGCGAAAGAGGAGGTCCTGGAAAGTTGAGATCCTACTGGGAAGACACCATCCACCAGGTAGTGACGCGGAAAGGTGAAGGGAGCCCAGTATATGAAGTTAAGCCTGAAGCTGGGGAAGGGCGACACCGTGTGATTCACCGTAATCTCTTACTGCCATGTAATGATCTTCCTTTTGAAGTGAAGCCTGACAACGCCCGCAGAAAATCAAAACGGAAGTCGCAGACCATTAAACCACATGCAGCGTCTACACTGTCCACTAATGTAGAAAGCAGTTCGGATGAAGAACCTGACGGGATGTTAACTTTCACCCCTGTTGAGTCAGAAATTTCCCCTTCAAGCAGTAACTGTACAGCCGAGGAGCCTGCAGCCAACCAGGAATGTACTCACGCGGAGACGTCTTCAGATAATCTCTCTTCTGAACCGCAGATACAACCACTGATGGACCCAGTCATTGAACCACCTGTGGAAGAACAGTCGGAAGCTGAGCCAAGTGAGGGAAGACCAATAAGAGTGCGCAGGCCACCCACATTACTTACATATGACACCTTTGGAACTCCAAGTTTTTACCAACCAGCAGGACTGAGTTCAACTAGTCACAATGCGGGTGTGGCGCAAGTAACTGTTCCTATGATACCTGGAACCCTGGGAGGAATTCCTAATGTGTGGATGAACTGTGTTTGGCCAACGACCTATCACGCACCATACGGATATCCTGGCGTGTATCCTTTCTGGATTAATTGAAAAGATGCGGAAAAAAACGTTCTGAACCTTTTTGTTTTTCAATTAAGTAGCTTTAAGTGGTGTAAAAAAAAAAAAAAAAAAAAAAAAAAAAGAAAAAGAAAGAAAAAGGAGCGGACAGGGTATAAGTTACAATTGTTACTTCATAACAAACTAAGTAGTTTTTCGGTGGAAGTCATTGACCTTTAATAGTAGTCAAAACTATATTACAAGTCTCAAGTTGCTGTACTCGTAGCTTTGTGGGGAGGGCCTGATCACCCCTTTCCAATTGCGTATAGGATGGAAAAGGAAAAGACTTGTGTATTAGTGAACTGAGACAACAGTCTTAGCCGTGTAATGTCGAGGACGACATCTATTTTTCATAAGGGGGAGTGTGTAGGGCCTATAAAGTTAGGTAGGACGCGGAGGAACACTGTGGCCACCCCCCTCAGGAACAAAATTGTAAGCGAAAGGAATTATGGGAAAATAAACGCACGAGGTTCTTGTTGTCCGCCATTTTGAAGTGTGTTTACTGTTGTTTGTGGCGAAGGATCGACGCTCTCGTCCCGCGGCGTGCAACATTTGCCACTATTTTGGTATCCTCCTTTCCACATCGGGCTGTGGACATGTTTTCTTACCTCAGCATTATCCAGTCGGCTCATAAAAAATTCCTAGGTCTCTCTTGGCTGTCATATAACATCGACTTTCGAAGGAGGGCTGCCCGAGATCCCACACTTTCCTAGCGCAAAATCCACCCTCAACTGTACTTAGAGAAGTTTACAGGCCTCGTACGCTCCTCTTGTTATACCTGCGGGGGGTCTGATCACATGTCTCACTCGTGCCCACTCTCTTCCTGTAGGGATAAGCCCGGCCAGCTTGGGGAACCCTGCCGTAATTTCAACAAGGGGTCACCCTGCCCCTACCCTCACTGCTGCTCCGCTGCTGACTGCGAAGAGCCCCATCCCGCAACAGCACACGTCAGCCAGCACGCTGGAAAGTCTTCAAAGCCAAGTGATTACAAACGCCGATGACTGGGTTTCCCAACTGAAACCACACACCCCTATTAACGTTGATCTTCTTGAATATTACCTCGAGGGACACCCAGACCCTTCCTTTGTTTTTTCCCTGTGTAGGGGACTAAGGGAAAGCTTCCGTGTTGGCTATTCTGGACCTAGGACCTGCACGTCTTACCCCAATCTGCGGTCGGCTCTATTGCGCCCTGATATCTTAGAACAGAATTTGCTAACCGAGGTCCAGCAGGGTCACACAATGGGGCCCTTCTCTTCACCCCCTTTTAAGAATTTTCGTATCTCCCCCCTGGGTCTAGTTCCAAAAAAACACTCAGAGAAATGGCGTACCATTTTCCATCTCTCATATCCAAAAAATTCAAATTCCAGCATCAATGCAAACATACCCATTAAGGAATATACCTTGCGTTACATCACTATTGACAATTCCATCCATCTCCTCCTCTCCCTGGGGAAGGGCGCCTTTATGTCTAAGACCGATGTCCAATCCGCATTCCGTATAATCCCCGTCCACCCCTTAGACTGGGAATTGCTAGGCATGCAATGGAAAGGGCTTCATTTTTTCGATACGGTCCTCCCCTTTGGGCTCCGGAGCGCCCCCTTCCTCTTTAATATGCTCTCTGACGCTTTGGAGTGGATTATACGTTCCAAACTAAACATGCCAGGGGTTTTGCACATTCTTGACGAATTTTTCATTGCCTTGGCCCCCCCTTGTTCCGAATGTTCCACTGCCCTGTGCCAGCTGCTCACCCTGTTTACTGACCTGAATATCCCCCTTGCCCCGGGAAAAACCTTTCGCCCCACTACGGAACTCGAATTCAAGGGTATTCTACTGGACTCCAAAAAAATGGAAGCCCGTCTCCCGGAAGACAAATTGTCCAGGCTTCGTTTACTTGTCTCCTCCTGGCAGTCCAAGACCAGCTGTCGCCTTCGCGACTTACAATCACTTTTAGGGTCCCTCCATTTTGCATGCAAAGTAGTTGCCCCCGGCCGCCCCTTCCTCCGTCGCATGATTGCACTAACCCGCGGTCTGTCCAACCCTGCCGCGTTCATCCGCCTCAGCAGCGAATTCCACAAAGACCTGGCTATCTGGGCCACTTTTCTGGCTTCCTGGAATGGGGTTAATTTGTTCCTACCCCCTTTCTCTCCCTGCTCAGACTTCATCTCATTGCTCACCGATGCTGCAGGGTCCATAGGTTATGGGGCTTATTTTCCCCCGCACTGGTTCCAGGGCAGATGGCTCCCCCAGCACAGCATGGGCTCTACCCCCGATATAAGCATTGCTTGGCACGAACTCTTCCCTATTTACCTGGCTTGTGCCCTATGGGGGCCACTCTGGTGCAATAGACATGTGCGTTTCTCTTGCGATAACCAGGCAGTTGTATCCATCATTAACACCAAGAGCTCAAAAATTTCCCGGATAATGGATCTCCTTAGGCCCATTACCCTTTCCACCCTCAAGTATAATTTCACACTCACAGCAGTTCATTTAGAGGGTGCCCTAAACGGCATTGCTGACTCCCTTTCTCGCTTCCAGATGGAACGTTTCAGGAAATTGGCACCAGAAGCCTTGCCTACAGGCTACCCCATCCCGGAATACCTGATCCATATTTAATGAACAAGGTCTCGGGCTACCTATGGGGATCCCTTGCACCTTCAACTAGGAGAACCTACGCATCAGGAGAAAAACAATTTATTCAATTTTGCCTCGAACATGGTTTAGTAGCCCCCTCCACACCCCTGCTCCCCACCACAGAGGTCACACTTATTTACTTCGTGTCACACCTAGCTGAGTACGTTAAATTTCACACTATCAAGGTTTATTTAGCAGCGGTACAAAATTCACATGTGGAGTTCAACTGCAACCTCAACTTCGCAGCCATGGCTCGCCTTCAAAACACCCTCCGCAGGATTAAGCGCACCCTCGGTCTGTCTAGGCGTACTCGTCAACCTGTCACCCTTTTTATCCTTCAAAGCATTTTCAAACTACTCGCCCCCGACCGTTCACCCGACAGACACCGTTATGCTTTGGGCTGCCTTCACGTTAGCTTTCTATGGCTTCTTGAGGTGCAGTGAACTCACATGTAATGGTCTTTTTGACCGCAACGTACACCTCACCCGTGAGGATATTACCTTCCTACCTGCGACCACCAACCCTCAACACATGTGCGCATAAAGAAATCCAAGACTGGCCCGTTCCGGCAAACAGCAGTCATCACAATTGCCAAGTCGCATTCCAACATCTGCGCAGTCTCTACCATACAAGATTTCCTCCTTCAAACACCTGACTCCAACCCTAGTGGCCTCTTATTCCAGTTTAAGGATGGAACATTCCTCTCCCGGCGGGCACTAGCCTCTAACTTACACACGCTCCTCAACATGTGTGGCCTGCACTCTGAGCACTACAACACTCACAGCTTCAGAATTGGAGCAGCAACAACAGCAGCCGCTGCCGGCATACCATCCTGGCTCATTAAAATACTTGGCCGCTGGCGTTCTGATTCCTACGAAAGATACATTCACCTCCCCCAAGCCACCATACTTCAAGTGCCATCCACAATGGCCACCTACCAACAGGACCACAGCTCTACGCACAACCCTGTAACATTCGACCCATGGATATGAACAGGACACTCACATGCACTGTTTTTGCATGGCGTATGAACCTACTAACTTAATTTGAGTGACAAGAGACTTTGGACTTGTAATAATATGCTTTAATTTTTCGTTATGTAGAGTGGTAACCTTTCGTGTGGGGACCCCCATCTGAGGCTCCTAACAGAATGCTGCTGCACACCATCCTGAGTGGGGAAAGCGTTTGCCGCTCAAACAGCTACTTTTAGCAGCCTCAGTGTGGGAGGATTCTGTCCCAGAATCGTGGGGATAAGTGTTGACAGCGCCAACCCTTCAGTCCCACACTGAAGCGATGCCTGGGTTCCCTTAGCTTGGGTGAGAAACGGTGGCGACGCCCACTTCCCCTTGCGGGCAACCTTCTAGGAGCTTGGCATAGGTACACGCTGCTCATACCGCAGCTGTGCTCCGTCCGCGCACGGTCTGTATGCCACTCGCTACACCTAGCCCCAGTTACTGGCCTCGCACGCGGCAGGCAACACTCGGGTCCTGGACAACACTTAACCCCTGACCTCTTCCCCACATATACTGTGTCTTTCTATTATGCGTGACATTAAGTAGTTCCAGAAAATATCCAAACCCCTACCACGAAGGGAATTACAAACAGGACCCCCCCGCCCACCCATTCAGATTTTCCATTTTCACAGGGAAACGTTGACCCCCCCTCACCCCTCTGGAATTTCCACAGAAATATAGCCCACCCCCATACCCTCTGCAGGGGTGTAGTTAAGAAAACACTTAACAGGCTCATTAACGAGTTCAGCCAGTTTTTCTGGCTTGTACACCTTCAAAATCTCCCAAAGTCTTTGTTTTCTAGTCAAATTTCAGCCAGTGATAAGTTCCCTTTCAGGTGGTGAAATTAGCCAGTAGCCAGCTCTTAGCTACATCCCTGCCTCTGGAAAAATTTTTTCTTCCTTGAGAAGGGTTCAAGAGTTGAACAAACACTAAACAAAAGGCTGCGTGTCAATAGACATTCATTTATAAATGATCGTATAGCTGCATAAAATGGACGCTGTAAATTTACTTTAAAAAATAACATCAACTCAATTTCTTCATACAAGATCCTTTCTAAAACTTACACAATACTGCTAGCACTCAAAGGGGGTTTGCATTTTAAGCTCTCGATTTACTAAAAAAATGTTCTGACCAAACTGACCCATTGCATAACTTGACAGGAACACGATTGTCAATAAACTGCAATACTACAGACTGTACTGTCAGTGAGAAAAAAGGCAGAACAAGCAGCTAGTTTCCTGTTGTTACATGGCCATATTTCAGCCTCCTGACTTTATTTGCGTTTTGAAGAGTATGTCTTTAATTGTTGCTAGTTTGCATCCAAAGAACAAAACTTTTAAGAAAGAGACAAACATTATGTCCAGACATATTTTTTTATGTCGGGGCACGTTCATTTGATAACCCGTTGGGAGGTTTGTACCAGGTACGAACGTTAACCAATAAGAATTTAGGGTGGAGTTTGCTATATCAAAACCAGGAACACTTTCTTTATTCGTCCTTCTATCCCTCGCCATTCGAACGTCAAGTGCACAAGAAAATATTTCTCTTTGTTGCGACAGCCCAAAGTTTCAGGCAAGTTTAAAATTTCTTTACACTCTTTTGTTCTTATTTTGTTGGTGTCCAGTTTCAGTTAATATTTCGAACCTTGCACTTAATATATCCCTAGCATGGCACCAACACGAGTACTTATTCTCAGTCACTCCTTTATCCATCGTCTGTTTAGTTTTTTGTCGCACATTTCTGTCGCGATTTCCTAGATAACTTTAACTTGGGCGATGACATTCTTTTCATATGTTTTTATATGATTCTTATAACGTTAAAATAATTTGTTTGCCAAACCATGTATCTCGAGAAAGCGACTCTATTTAATATCCACCTCATGCAACACATGATCCAAATACCTTAGTGGTTTTGGAACCTATTCCATATGCGTTACTGGAAACAGGGGTTTTTGGAACAGCAAAATAGCCTTGTTTCTTTCACCGTGATGGTATCCATTTTAATAATTTAGGTCACTATAAACTCTACCGCAGTTTGAGGGGAGCTATTTTAGGATGTTTGACAGCTTTATCAGTGGCTTTGTGATCTGCCAGTTATTACGAAATCTTCTAAAGACAGACAATGCAGTTTACAATGTTTTATCAGTGGCTTTTAATCTGCATTTTATTTGAGGAGCAGTGTATTTCTTTTGAGGCCCACATTTTATTTATCCAGGCCTATGTCATGTATGTTTTTGCCTTGCCTCTTATTTTATTGTTGGGAATTTTTCCCACTTGGTAGGCTTATTTTTGTTGGTCCAGTGGACCGCATAATTATATTTATGATCTCGTATCGTTAATGGCCTTGGTATTTATTTACACTGTCCTTCCACCTTACCATTTGAGTGTACAACCCGTTTTTACCATCCCCGTTTTTAGGGAAAAGTGTCCAATGCACTCGGTACTGTGATGAGGCGTCAGCTTATTGTTTTGTTGTGCGAATCAGCACATTTATTTGTTGAACTTGGCTCCTGCTCTCTCACGTTTTTGACTTATTATGATCTTTTTATTTCAAGCATATTTTTCAGGAAGTGCAAAATTGATACCTGTAATTGTTTGAAAATTGCTGCCTTAGCTGTTCGTCTGAACACTGATTTCAATATTTTGTTCTTGCGTCTTAAACGTGGCTCCTCTCAGGCTATCGGTCTTTTCTCCAGACAGTAATAGACGATTTATTTGTCATAAATGTCTATAGCTATGTGTTTTTCTCAATGTTGATGTATTGTTGTCTTATGCTCCCATTTTGCCAATTCCCTTTGTAAGTTATGCCTCCCAGAAAACGTGCAGCCGTTACGACTGATCGTCCGAAACGGGCCAAAAGGACAAAGAACAACAGGCCATCAGAGATGAATGAAGTTACATCTCCAGCTGTTATTTCCACGGAGAGCCATTCCCAGAATGACAAGCACAGCTCTCTGAAGTTGTGCAGGATTTGGCCTTTAAATCAGGTGATTGGTCTTGGTACGACGAACAATTTCGTTATATAAGACAATCGAATCCAGCTCTTTACCCATCGGACCAAATCCACTGGGAATTATGGCTACGAGCTGCCAATACTTTGCGTAAGCCGCAGTCGTTTACCAACAAATTTCAAACCCAACCTCGTCAGTGCTTTTGATCCCCCCTCCTTTTCCAAAGGGAACATGCTGGGCCTTTCAGGCTGGGAAGCACTGCTCTGGCTGCCAATATGATCACCCCAGGCAGTCAGTGTGCCACTCAAAACAATACAACCCGTTTCGGAGGTAATGGTAAAGGAGGAACGACTCAAACATTGGGTTCTACACAGTCCCCCGGTTACACTGGTAAAAGTGGATCGACTTAAATTTTTCCTACATGGCTATGACAGGGCGTTAGCTCATTATCTTATTGATGGTTTTCGGTTTGGTTTTAGAGTTCATTTTGTTGGTAAACGGCTGGCTTACGCATCTCCTAATCTTAAAAGTGCCATAGATCAACCTGATTTAGTTAAAGCCAAGTTAAGTAAGGAATGCACAGCTAATCAAGCTAAAGCGCCATTTTAAACAGTAACGCCTGCGATACATGTTGCCTCTGTAACTTAACTAATTTTTCTAGTTTTAATCTTTTAATGTCTTTGTTTCTGTGTTGTGTCAGGGCTCCATTTAAACTAGCTCTGCTAAATTGGATGCCCCTGGATAAATAAATAAATAAATAAAATAAAATAAAAAAATAAATAAAAATAAGAATTGTTGGTCCTTTTACAACCCTGCCCTTTCCCAATTTTCGTACATACCCTCTCAGCATTGTCCCCGAATTTAGTCTCATTCATCACTTATCTTACCCCGAAGATACTTCAGTAAATGACATTATTCCTGATATTTACTCCACAGTGAAATATGCATCTGTCGGTGACGCATCTAAGTCGATTGAGCAATTAAGGCGAGGTTGCTTCATGGCCAAACCAGATGTTAAGTCTGCATTTCGCATAGTTCCTATTCACCCTGCTGATTATTCCCTGTTCGGTATGAAATGTGAAAACTTGTATTATTTAGATAGGACTTTGACCATGGGTTTAAGTTCGAGTTGTTCTATCCTTCAAGCTGTATCAACTGCACTTAGTGGATTTCTATCCACCATCTCAGAGCTAAATCCGTTTTACACATATCAGACGATTTTCTCTTCATTGCAATGACCAAAGACCAATGCAGACGGGACTTGTCGAATTTTGTTTCTTTGTGCAAATATATTGGGCTTCCTCTTGCTCCCGAGAAAACAGTAAGGCCAGATTTAGTTTTGCAGTTTGCAGGAATAATTTTAGACTCCGCACACATGGAGGCACGCCTTCCCAATGATAAGCTGACGAAATGTCGCCAGTCATTGACTGATTTTCTCGCTTGGAGGTCTGTTTGTTTAAAAAAACTTCAATCACTTATTGGCTTACTCAGTTTCACATGTCTCGTTGTCGTACCCGGACTGGCGTTTTTGCGTCACTTAATCAATCTTACAAAAGTGGTTCACAAGCCCCATCATCACATTCGTCTCTTTAAAGGCGCAAAGTTAGATATCGCCCTTTGGCTTAGATTTTTGAAAGATTGTAATGGAAAATCCTTTTTTCTTGATGACGTCTGGGAGCCATCAGACACTCAAACTCTATACCGATTTGGCTGGTTCGATCGGTTTTGGAGCTGTTTTTGGCAATCGTTGGCTGCATGGTCTTTGGCCGGACTCTTGGAAGACCTACAATATAGCTGTATTAGAGTTTTTATCTCCTGTAAGTTAATGTTTAACTTACAGGAGTTTATGTGGGCTAACATGCATTCTTTATGCATTTTTGTTAGCAAAAAATGCGTTAGATACTATTAATAGACTTTTTAGTGAATTTGTGGGGACATTCCTGTTGCATTTTTGTTAGCACATTACTGTTCTATCTGTCATCAGTCCTACGTCACTACGGAGTTAGATAGATTTGTGTTAGATATTATCAATAAGAAAACAAGAGTCGAGTTGCATATTTTTTTAATACAGTGGTTTATTGACTTGACCTTCACAGTGAAGAAATATGCGTGTTAAAATTTCATATAAAATCTGCCACGCTGTTTGCCTATTTCGAAAAATGCCTCGGAATATATTTTTTCAGCTAGGTAACATTCCTACTGTTTGATATCTCTTTTTCGTAGCGATGATTTTTAAGGCGTACGATTATGAATTCTATGTTTTTTGGGAACATGTTGCAGAATACTTTCATTGTATCGAGCGTCAAAAAGTGTAACGTAATGTAATCTTATCTCACCTAATGTAGACTGTGCTCAGATATTTGGCACGCTAGAAGCGCGCTTGGCTAATATCCTTTACGATGTCCAGTCTGGTTTGTCAAACTGGTTGCTTCAAGACATTTCAGTGGTATTATCATATTATAGCACTGCGCTTTAAGAAAGGGAAAACCGGAGAGTTTGAGGTAAGCTGACATTGCTGATTGAGAATGGTTGTATGATGTACGTTTACAATGAAGTTTTGTTGAAATAATGTGTTTGTTAATTTCCATGTTATATCGCCAAATGTCACCAAATATACAACTAAATTGGATTAAAAGATTCTCAAGGAGAAAAACAGAAGCAGTAGTTTGGAGAAAAAGTGCGGAATTAGAAGAATGGATCAAGTTGATCACGGTTAAGCAATTTTGATTACATGACATGCGGTCAAGAAATATTCAAAGTTTGGATTCTGGTGGAATTTTGTCGTTATTTTGTCTTTTTAATTCATATTTTTCTGCGTTCATCACTTTTGGCTATTTTTTTCTTCCTATTTTCGGATAATAAAGCAAGCTAAAGCAAGCTCCTGGCCATAATCATGAAAACACGATATTTCTGTCGGGACAGTGTCCCTTTAGTTAAAAATGTCCTCGGTTAATTTACCTCATTTGCAAGTTATAGAAGCTGACTAAATTAAACAACAATAGGTTTTAACGAACCAGTGCTTTCAATTTCCTTGTAGGTTGACAAACAAATATAGAACTTTTCTATAAGTGTGCTTGTAAAAGCGATCAGAAACAATTTCACGAACGCTTTTGTAAGATGTGAATAAAAGAATTTTATTTTATCAAGGGGACTGTTTTAATTAAGCGACATTATTTTATTTTTAGTGAGTCATCGTACAGTGTACAAAACAAACCTTTTTTTTTAACCATATCATTAGAAATGATTAAGCAGAGTTTTGCAATAGTGTCATCAGATTGATTTTCCAGGTCAAACAAACCAATGTCAAACAGTTAGGTTTCAGTGAGGTTCGGGGTTTTAGTTCATTTTTGTTTTTACTTT
Source organism: Cladopsammia gracilis (assembly GCA_022457155.1). NCBI lineage: Eukaryota > Metazoa > Cnidaria > Anthozoa > Scleractinia > Dendrophylliidae > Cladopsammia > Cladopsammia gracilis. The sequence goes on from JAJGOT010000155.1 coordinate 1,269,058, forward strand.
TTTAGGCCTCATTTTGGTTCATTTTGGTCAGAAGGATTCGTGCCCAATTTAGTCTCTCCTTAAAGAGATAATTGTGGTACGGATATATAGTCCTTAGATTTTTCCTATCGATGGTTTTAATATATCTGGTATTCGAATCTATAGCTGTGAAATGGCTTATTTACGCGTCATAAGCTCTTAAAAAGAGGCAGGCCAAACACGATTCCCACTAGTCACAAGAAGTATTTAAAAGCCTTTAAAATAGCTTTCCGAAGTAGGTTTACGAGGTATTTGTCCCTTGCTATAGATCACTGTTAGGATGTTACAAGTCGCAATTATCTATCCACTTTGCTCTATAATATTGACCCATAGATCTTTGGATAATTTCTGTAATGACAGGATCAATCCCGGAGGATTTCATGCCATAGCCATGACAAGAATTATTTTATTTCTTTATGTATTCTCTACAATGTCCTGACATATATTAGGGCTTCTTTGGCTCAGACTCGTGTTGCAAAATAAATGGCAATCAGCTAAAGATTATGTTACCGCTGTGGAAATATTAGGATCAGTAAAGAGGCTGTGATAAGTGTCCACAGCCTGCGGCATGCAACACTTGTGAGAAAGTGTTTCTTGATCACGGATAAGTGTCTATTAAAGATCCAAGAATGAAAATGCAATCATTTACAGGAGTAATAAACTCCTGTCATGTTCCTATATTGGAATCACGACTTCTTGCAGGTAGTTTTAGCTCTTTAGTTTATTCTTTTGTTGAGTAGTGACCTGGAGCTAGACAGAACTTCCGTTGTCTTATCATGGCATTGCGATCACTGCATCCAATAGTATATCCTCTGTACGCGAAGAACAGCTTCACTTGTAGAGTTGTACCAATGTATTTTGAATTCATTGAGACATACACGAGACTACACTACATATCTTTTGTACAACAAGCGTGTAATTCTCGTGAAGTAATGTTGTGCTCCATGCGTACCATAATAATGGAGTAATTCCATAGTAATGGAGTAAATGGAGTAATGGAGTAATGGAATGAATAAAAAAAGCCAACCCGGTTATAGGCCCATCGGTAACAAAACATTACTCCGGTTATACCCATTAATTCCTTATTCCTTTCTTAATTCCTTAACAGAAATTCTTTACAAAAGTTTACGCCTAAATGAAATTAACTCAAAGAACGCTTCTTTATGGCAATATTTTTTCTTGCCAGCCAAAAAACCCTTACGAAGTTACATACTGTAAGCCCAGGGCTTATAAGCAGCATTTTACGGTATAGTCTCTGTAAAAAAAAAATCACAAAGAAGTATAAAAAGAGACAGGCCAAGCACGACTCCCACTAGTCGCAAAATGTATTAAGTAGCCTTTAGGATAGCTTTCCCGAGTATACCTGCAAGATATTTGTCCCGTTAGATTACATCAGGCATATATTAGGGTTTCTTTGGCTCAGAGTCGTGTTGCAAGATAAATAAGTTTATGTTATCGCTATGAAAATGTTAGGATCAGTAAATTTCTTTGTTCGTGATGCAGTGTTTAAGTCTGCGACGTGCAAGGCTTGTGAAAGAGTGTTTCTTCGTCACTCTGAGATGTATAAGTGTGTAAGAATGAAAATGTCAAAGACGACCACGACAGCTCTAGCAACTATGTTTAGTTCATTTCTGTTCTTGGTATAACTGTTTGTTAACAGTGACACTGATTCAAACAAAAGTTAAGATGAAGGGATGAATAATGAGTAAGTTTACAGGAACTACTGAGATTTCCACCTGAAACAGATTTTGACGATAAGATTGATGATGATCCCAATAATGAAAACAGAGAACAAAGTTGTAAAGAATTTTACTTGAAAGGAGGAAGGAAACTTTTTCGCAGAATAAAAGCTAAATCATTCATTTAGTTATGTTTAATAAAATGGATGCTGAAGATTAATTGCAGAGAGCTCTTGATGCTTATCCCATGTAAAAATAAGATTTCAGCAAGTAAAACATGTTATATTCGAAAGGAAAGAAAGGAGAACTCTTAAGAAAAAGCCATGGGAGATCCTGAAAATAAGGAACGTGATCAGTTACATACTGTAGCTCCGTCTGCTCAACATAACGATGAGCAGGATATAAGTGAAGAAACACGGCAATACAGTGAACTGTTTAGTTGTTTGAACCCATGTTTAGATAACAATCACCAAGGGAACAATCTTTCAAGTAATGCTGGAATTTTTTCTACAGCAAATGATAATGAAAAGCTGGTAATTAATCGTATGGATGATAACAGTTATAAAGAACTTGTTCATTCTTTGAACAGAGAACAAATGGAGTTTTTTTTACCATATGTTACTCTCTGTTAAAAACGACGAGAAGCAATTGACACTCTAACCTAAATGTCCAATTGCAACATCAAAAACAATATTCGGACATAATATGACAGCATTGCATGATGGGAAAAACTTACAGGAGATAGCCCAGAGGGCACTTTGATTTCCTATTGTCATTGCAATTAAGATTTGGGGTTCATTGATGGCTGATAAATGTGTATTGTTTTATTGCGACAGCGCTGCTGTCGTTGACATTATTAATAAGCAGACATCTAAGGACTCAACGATTATGGTTCTTCTCAGAGATTTAGTTTTAAGCTGCCTTAAGCACAATATTCTGTTTCAAGCTCGCCATATTCCAGGGTTGATCACTTCTCGTGCTGATTACCTTTCACGTTTCCAGGTTGCGAAGTTCAAAGAATTATCACCAAAAGCAGACGTTTTCCCAACTTAAGTCCCCGAGAACCTGATGCCGGAGAGTTAGTTTCTAATTTAAGAGGGCTCTTGGGAAGTGCATTGGGTGATTCCAGAAAATATCCATACCCTACCACGGGCGGCATCTTCATCAAGATCCCCCCTTGCCTTAGGAAATTCCAAAATGTTCAATCCCCCCTTGCCCTTGGAATTCCAAAATGTTTTACCCCCCATGCCTCCGGAATTCCGTAATCATTCAAACCCCCCTCAGGAATTTCTGCTTTTCCTTCCAACTGATTTGAGAAGCCCTCTCCAACTTCCAAACACCTTTATTTATAATTTTCAGCCCAGCGAACGATCAATGGAAGACCTGATCGAATTAAGCTCTTTGACTTCCTTAAAAAGGAAAACAAAACTAAAACTATTTTTACCTGCAAAACTCCATGAAGCATGAAAGTAGTAGCCAAATTTTTTCATACCAGAGAGAAAATTCTTTAAACACCAAAAAACCTGAAAGACAAGCTCCGAAACACTTCAAACTTCTTCAACGTAAGCTTTGACCACCATTTTGTATCCCAGAAGTCTAAGCAAGCATGCCATTTACGTGCGATGGTTCTTAGTGTTGCGTGATGACAATAAACTTGTGATCCGTTTGCTTTGTATAATTTCTTTTGACTTGACAGGGTATTATTGAACTGTGGTGAGTTTTTCATATAACCTTGCAATTTGAACCGAGGAATTTAAATTGAACAATCTTTTATTGTACTTTAAAACAGTTGTTTGAATACATGCACAAATGGCAAAAGGCGAAATAATTTGGCATGTTATTTATTATGACGAATTCTTACGCCACTTCAGTCGACAGGGGAATTTTTCTCCGTTTAAGTTCTTGTAGTGTTTTAATCTCCGTTCAGTCAACCAACTGATTGGTGATTTGGGTTAGCAGTTTAAATTTGCCATTTGCGGGTGTATATCAAGACCGACAGATACCATATCTCGTATATTCAGACAGTTTTTGCCTTAAGCCCGCCGCAAAGCTCTGCGACAAAGCTCGATTTCTGTGCATGAGATAAAATCATGAACTTTGTCGTATGGAAGCCGCACACACAGGATGAGAAGCACAAGGCGCAGTTTAGAGATTTGTTGGAATGTAAACCATACACTGTAACAAACAATCTAAGTTTTTATCATCAAGTGAACAGTTGTTATGAGGCATCTTCACATTTACTTAGCATAATTTTCACTGTGGGCAAACAAGGTGAAAATGCAGTGCTTGTATAATCGTTTTTGCAAATCCATGCTTCCCACCAAAGGTATACAATTTTGGTAAAAGCAGCAAATTTTTTAGCCCATATCTTTAGCTGTGGTTAATAATTAACCCATTTCTTCAGAAGTTAACTATCGTCAAATCTGCTTGCAAACGCTGCATTTCACGCTCAATTTGCTTTGCAAGCAAAGGAAAAGCTTTTGCTTTTGTTGCTGTTTAAATTATCCAGTCTATTTGCACATTTTCAAATCAGTCAGGTGTAAAACGTTCTTTCCCTCGAAATGGGAGATGGCATCCGACTGCCATCCTTATATAATTTTTACTTTTACCGCGCAACTAAGTTGCTATGCTTGCTATGGGCTATGCAACGTAGATTGTCACAGCAAGTATGGATAACAGTATCTCACAAATACCACGGTAGTTATTTTGTCTTTGAAGATTGTTCATGTGTGATTTATAGCGTGAACAGGTCGATTTTGCCCAACAACTGGCGCGCGGCTGAAAAATACAAATCTGACAGGCGTTCCAAATGACAGTGAGACTGGCCCGAGTTTCCGCTCACAACGCCTTCAAAACATTTGCGAACGATTGTACCAGGTGGGAAAAATGTCTCTTTTATTTAATAATGTAGGCGGTAGGAAACCACAATTTTTCAAATTATTAATCTAACATGCAGTATATTAACATTAGTCCCTCTGGTGCTTTGTTTGCCTTTCTTCTTCGTAATGAAATGTACATTCACAGTTCGGGCTCGATTTGCGAACTTGTATTTCCCTTCTGATAGTCCAGACCTGAAAATCCCCCCATGCCTCCGAAATTCCAGTCCAATGAACCCCCTCCCCTTCAGAATTCCAAGATGCCGCCCGTGGTATGGGTATGGATATTTTCTGGAACCACCCATTAACAGATAACTCCAGGTGTCAATATCAACGCTCTTGGGTTGTTTTCCGCAAATTTTATTATCGTTTTTATGGGTCCGAAAATCCCATTTTACCTTTAGTTCCAAATTGTATTCCACTTTTCATTTCCTACCTCTCTTTTCGGAAGATGGCATACTCTACAATCAACTCTCATCTTTCGGCTATATCTTATGTACACAGACTGTCTTCTAATATATATATATATATATATATACATATACATATACATGTACATGTACATGTACATGTACATATACATGTATATGTATATGTATATGTATATGTATATATATATATATATATATATATATATATATATATATATATATTAGAAGACAGTCTGATCAACTGATTCGACTTGGCATTTTATTACTAACTAGTTTCGTACCGCACAACTTGTATGGCACTCATCAGATAAAATTGCCGAATACAAAGATTACAACGTTACACGGATGAGAAAGAAAGTATAAAATTACAACGGTTTTTTCGGAAGAATGGAACATTTAAAATCTGAGTGACAATAAAAATTGAAAAATTGAAAAGTAACGAGTATGCGTGATGATATAAGTTATAAAATCAACAGTTGCTATTACGTGACAGGCTTGAAATTTTTTAGCAGGAACTTGTTTGCGTGCCTACAGGAAGTTATCAGTTCATTTCGCTTATTGAGTGAAGCCAGATCAGGTCTGCAGATTATAAAATACTTCTCCCATAGGCACAAGTTACAGCGGTTCGAAGCGGGGTTGTATGGAGCAGCTTGCTTTAGAATCGTCCAAGATATTTTAAATTTTGTTTTGGCGTCTTTCAACTGCCAAATGTGTTTGCTTAACTCAGTGTTGAGTCTCTTTGGCAGGTTGTTAAAAGAAGCTTTGTGGTTAGTAAATCTAGTCTTAAAAGAGTTCTCAGTAAGGCCTACGTAGCTCTGGTCAGGCCTGTTGTCCTCCGTTGCTACTAGAGAACTTAAGATCCACGACGAACGAGACGACGACGACGTCTATAGACCGCGGGAGGACTGGACTGAGGACGTCGGTTTCGGTGGGAAAATGAAAACTTAAGATGCGGCCGGCAGGTAGACGACGACGACTTATTTCGACTTGGCTTGTTGAAAACGTCTCGCTCAAGATGACATCCTTTAAGGACATGAGTGAGCTTCTTTTTTTGAACCGCGGATTAAACTTTATTAACGTCGAAGAATTTCCAGTTTTGTTTGACCTGTTCGAGTGAAAAAATCCTGATTTTTTTCCCCATGGAGACTATCGAAAGTTCGCACTGTATGAAATGGCCGAGTCAGAGTGTTTGGCCGAGTTCCCGGCACATTAGTATGTTGTGTTCGGAATTCCATACAAAGTTTGGATTCCTAAAAATAAACACGATACACAATTAATTATAAGAGTCTAAATAATCACATGTGCAAAAAAGGTTACAAAATGAAACGTTTCACTGCTAAAGATTCGTTATAATTTTACATATTACAGAGGCGAAAATTCCAGAGTACAAGTGATTAAATTCTTCTATTCAAGGCTTGCGGCCAGCTGCTTGCAGTCATGAATATTTTTTTCGATCTAGTTGTTTCGACCACGAGGGCAAGTTTTAAAGGTAAACGTTATACTGCCAGCACTTACAGTTGTATTCTCAAGTCAAAACACAATTGAGTACTTATAATTATTACTCAGGTTCTTCATTCCTTTTTACAACCTTATGGAAAAATAAATTTACGACTTACCGGTTCGCCTTTTCCTCTTGTCTTGCCGCCAGTTAGTAAACAACAAGAAAACACGCACGTTATATACAGTCAAATTTTTAATCCAATTCGCTTCGTAAAATAGAAAGAGAAGCTAAAATGAAACCACAAAAGATAAAGGATGAAAAAAGATTACAAAAGTGACAAGTCAGTGTAAATTTTTACCTTTGAACTTTGTTTAAACAACTCCTTTGCACGACGACGTGAAACTACTGGCTTGGTCGTCATCGACGAGAGGACGACGATGGAATTCGCGGGAAAATCGCGTGAATCTCACTTCCGGTCGTCGTCGTCCATGCCGTCGTCGTGGATCTTAAGCTCCCTACTGTTGCTTGGTAGACCACGGATTCCATGAGGCAATTCCCAGCCAAAAGACAGTCAGCTGGTTTTCTGCAGTTGCATCTTTGAGATGGCACAATCTTTTTGTGAAGGGTTGACTTATTATGGTCGTCGATGTTTTGTTTCAGGTTGGACATACAGCTGTAACTGATTTTCACTGTGTTACGGTTGAAGATCTTGTGTAACACATGGTCCTTTGGGAATTCTTCATCGAGGATCTTAAGAAAAGTCTGTCCGACGTTGGTGGCGACATTCTTACTGAATGGGGGTTGTACCAAATTATACATCTATGGCGATTCTTTCTATTGGAGTTTGGCGGTTCTGAAGCGGTTGGCGGTGAAAAAGCAAGGCGGTGCTTGTATCCGTTGTAATTTTATACTTTCCTTCTCATCCGTGTAACGTTGTAATCTTTGTATTCGGCAATTTTATCTGATGAGTGCCATACAAGTTGTGTGGTACGAAACTAGTTAGTAATAAAATGCCAAGTCGAATCAGTTGATCAGACTGTCTTCTAATATTTATGCTCTAGTTTTCCTATTGAGCACTCTGACAGCAGTTCTGCAAATCAACTAATATATATATATATATATATATAATAGCAGCCTGCCTCGTAATTCAGCCTAGTTCAGTCAAGTTAAGGTCTGGATCCTTGCGAGTCGATAACACCAGTCTTTTTCCATCGCTGCGCTGCTCTGATATGGCACAAGTCCTGGTTGCTCCTTTACATGCAGAAGTTCAGACAGCTATCAACCAGCAAGACCCACAACCAGCTGCTCAACCAGATCAACCACCCGTTCAACCACAAGACCAATTGGTACAGCCTGAATTGGTAAGTTCCATACAAACCGTTTCCTCTCAATTGCTCCCGCATTTCCTCGAACTTTTCACTAGGAGCGACCTAAATTGCATTTGTTTCTAGTGTATTTTGTTCGAAGCCACAAGGGTCATCTTGCTTAAATTTGTTCAAGTTCGTCTTAAGCGACCCGGGGACGACCTCGCTTGAATTTGCTTGTAGTTTGTTTTAAGCGACTGGGGTGACCTTGCTTAAAATTATTCTCTAGTTGGTTTGCACAAGTGACTCTCATCGAAGCGAAGATACACATATTCAATTGTCATATTTGTGTGACTTTTGTCATCATTATTACGTTTATTATATTTTTCCTCAAATTGAGTACATCGTCAGCTCCTATTTTTTCTTTTATGTCATTAGTTTTGTCACTTTTGTATAAAATTTATATTCGCATGTTGTGCAGCAATGTTTGTGGTTTCAAATGTTGCGGGTGCCTGAATTATATAATTAGACAAAGGAGCGTTATTATGCGTACTACAAAAGTGTGGTGTAGTAGGCAAACTCTTTCGTTATGTAGTCCCCAAGGAAGCTCAAGTTAACGCTTTAACAGCGTCTTGTTATTGTTTAGCTTGTTTGAAGCGACTGGGGTGACCTCGCTTGAAATTATTTTCTAGCGTTGAAGCGACTGGGGTGACCTTGCTTGTTATTGTTCGGTTTGTTTTGAAGCGACTGGAGTGACCACGCTTGAAATTATCCTCTAATTTGTTTTAAGGTGTCTGGGGTGACCTCGCTTTAAATTATTTTCAAGTTTATGTTGAAGCGACTGGGGTGACCTCGCTTGCTATTGTTCAGTTTGTTTGAAGCGACTGGGGTGACCTCACTTGAAATTATTTTCTAGTTTGTTTTGAAGCGACTGGGGTGACCTCGCTTAATTACTTTCTAGTTTGTTTTAAAGCTTCCTACTGGGGTGGCCTTGCTAAAGTTGTTCTACTTTTAACATTTTGAGGCATCTCCGATGACCTCGCTTGTTATTGTTTAGTTTGCAGAAGCGACTGGGGTGACCTCGCTTGAAATTACTTTTTCTAGTTTGTTTTGAAACGAATGAGGCGACCTCGCTTAGAATTGTCCAAGTTTCTTTTAAACGACTGGGGTTGACCTCGCTTACAATTTTTTCTTGTCTGTTTTTAAAGCGACTGGGGCGACCTCACTTCTGTATTCAAGTTTGTTTTGAAGTGACGGCACTCTCGCATAAACTTGTTTCTAGTTCGTTTAAACCTCTGGGGTTACTCCACTTTAATTTATTTCTAGTTTGTCTTGAAGCATCAGGGGGGCCCCTGCTTGAATTTATTTCTAGTCTTTTCCCCCATTATTTATTTCCGCGCTTGAATTTTGTTACTAGTTTGGTTTTAGCGACCGGGGTAGTCTCGCTTGATTTGTCTTACCAGCTTCTTCCAACCGCTAGGAATGTCCTTGCCTGATTTTCATCTTTTAAGTCTGGATCTTTTTACATGACCCCGCCTTGTAGCTAGGTTTCATTAGCTTTATTGTGATCTTCAACTGGTGGGATGTGAACCTTTCAGGAAAAACAAAATTTTGAGCTTTATTAACCACCCCTCTTGTTTTGCCATTACCCCAGGACCTTAGAGCCCTTACAACCAAGGTAGAAACCCTACAAAAACAGATTGCCACAAACAACGTGGAGCATGCTTTGGACACTTGCGCCAGCTGGCTAACCGTCCACGCCCTTTGATAGACAATCACATTCTCTTGGCGGCTTTAGAACAACTTGCTGATGTAGCAAGGGAAATGGGACATGAAGAGAAAAAGAAGTATGATGCCATTTCCCGCCAATGTAAGCCACTCCTGAGAGATGGTTGCCTTGCTTCGGTGGTTACGCAATTATTGGGGGACCCAGAGGAAAATCAAGTGGCCACACAAATTCAGAAGCTTCTTAAGTCTAGGGTGTCCCAAGCTTCTACCTCCAAGCCATATCCTTACCTCTCACATACACCGCCGGCAGTTGGATACCCCTGTTCACTCTTGGAACCCTCAGGATATGGGGGGTTGTCAGGATGAAGGAGCAGGGCATAATCTTTGAGATTATTTGTCACAACTTCATATTTCAACACAATTTTTCTTGAAACTGAATAATAAAGACTATTTAGATATTCCTCTATTGCCTCAAGTCTCTTCCATGGAGGGGTCCCCTTATTCCTTTCAAACCACTTCGATGTGAATAGGAACATGGATTTCTATTGAGCCCTCGGCTTTATCCCTTTGCGACCCTGCTATTATTGCACTTTTTATAACATCTTAGGGTTTTGCTCAGCCATTAAGAACTTTAGGCTCTTACCACACGTTTTCCTCGAACCAAAGTTCTCCCCCATGTACTCCCCATCCTTAGGACATTCTTGTTTATACTCTTCATTCGGTCCACAATACTTAATCTACTCGGGCGGTTCCTGAATAAAACATTTTACATACCAGCAATCGGATAGCTTTCAACTTCTCGTGTCTGCATCATGACAGGAGGGGTTTTCTGTAAAGAATTAATTATCGAGTCCAGTTAGTCTCAGCGTAAAGTAATTTGGTATCTATAGCAATACAGCCAAGTTCTCCATCCATTCTAGACCACGCTTATTTCATGGTGTTCATTCCCTTTGGAATGTTTTCGGGCTCCACCATAACGCTTCACCACTCCCCAGCCCACTTCACCCATTGCAAAGCCTCCCCGTTGGGGTTATCTAAAACCCTTCATTACCCTGTCGCTGGACGGGGTATTTCGGGGCTGCTTTGCTCGGGCGTTCACCCTTCCGTCCAATTCATTTTTGTTGTCAAAATGCTCTCTTCTTTCGTCCCTGGCGTAATTCCTCATGTTATCCTATTTTCAGCCACCCCACAAGCGTAGGACATCTCACTTCACTCCAGAAGGAATAGTCCCCAGAAACGAGTGTTCTCAATGGGTCAACTGGAAGGGTGACCGCCCAAGCGTCGCAGCCCCATTACCCTCACCCGAAATGGTGTCCTAACTGTCTGTTTAGGCCTCCGTGTGTGACCTGATATTCAGGGATCCCAATGCCTTCACGGCGGGAGAGATCCAAAATCACCTCCATCGCTGGGAGGAGATCCTCCAAGGTCAACCAAAACGGGAAGAGATTTTATCTTACTTCAAGTCCAGAGTGGATGTCCGGGACTTCTTTATCCCTTTCAGAGGGAATTTACCAGGCACACATTACGACTCACCTTTGCCCCCTACTGTTAAATTTCCAAACAACGAATCCTGTTTGGGTTTCGAGGATTTCATCAGCAACACCATCCTAGAACGCCTGGCTAACGGCTCTATCACAATCTGGGGAAAAGTTGGTCATGTCGTCCCTCCACTACTCGTCATGCCGGTAACGGTCGAACCGTCCAAGCCCAGGCTTTGCCACGACAAACGGCTCCTTAACCTCTGAATCAGGGATCTTCCCCTCACTCTGGACTACATTTCTAACCTCCCTAGATACGTAGCACACAACCATTTCAAACATGTCTAGACATAATGTTTTTTATGTCGGGGCATGTTCATTTGATAACTCGTTGGGAGGTTTGTACCAGGTACGAACGTTAACCAATAAGAATTTAGGGCAGAGTTTGCTATGTCAAAACCAGGAGCACTTTATTTGTCCTTCTATCCCTCGCCATTCGAACGTCAAGTGCGCAAGAAAAAATTTCCCTCCACCTCCGCTATCACCTTCCAACGGGTTCTCAGTATTGTCTTAATTGTCTAAATTTGATAAGCCTTCTCTTTTTTCCTTCGTGGTGGCGTTTTTGTCGCCCCACATTTACAATATTGGTTGATAAGATCAGATATTTCGCTCTTTGTTGTCACTTAGTTATAATTGATTTAATTAAAACTGCCACAGTTTGTGGCCAAATTGTTCCAAATTATTTGTTGTGCTTTATTCTAGCATTTGCTTCACTTTGAGACATCTTTTTCAAGCAGAGCTCACGTGAAGGGTCGTTTTTTCTAAGAAACATGCATCGATATGAAGGAAAATGTTTCTTAACTGCAGCACAGTTAGGAAAAATGCAGGTTGTCCGATTTAAGCTTCAGAATGTGCAATACAAAAATCAATCGTTTTCCCGACCATTTGGGCATGAATTTGGCCTCCAAATCCTCCTCCCTTCCCTCCGGAATTTCCAATTCCCTCCATGGTGGGGGTCTAGATATTTTCTGGAATCACTCCTTGTCATGAGTTGATACTTTATAAAAAGCTATCAGCACTTATCATAGCAGTAGTTAAACAAAAATATGACAAAGAAATCTGAGATTCAATACGAAAAATCAGTCTCATCATGATCATGTGATCTAAACAAAAGTGTAAATAATACTTATTACTAGCACAGAGATAAAATTAATTTTCAGAGTATTGCAGCTCATGTTAACTAGCCCAAAAAAATTTACCTTGGTCATGTCTTGATTACGAGTGGTCAAAATATTAAAATAATAGTAACAATATAAGCAAAAATATCATTTTCCTCTTTTTCAAGAAGTTGTTGGGAGAGTTAATAAAGATTAAAACAGTTGGAATCTTTCAATAATATTTATTGTGACATGTCATTCTCTTTTTTTTAGAATGAGACCGGAATATTTGGGATGTTCTTAGTAAAAGATTTCCCCTTAAAAAAGGTAGCCTCAGCTCTTATGACAAGAAGGCAATCCTATGACTTTCTTCCTTCCAAGTACTTCAATAATATTTTCGCAAATCAATATAAACAACAAGCTTAAAGATGTTACAAATTTGGAGTCTAAATGGAACATTAGAGACTACTTCATATACAAATCAACATAACCATCAGGATGTTTTTCTGCACTGGCTTTAAAAAATATCAATTTTTCTTGACACAAACTTCTGTCATAAATCAACATTACCAACTTCATTTTCAGATGATAAAGACACTGATCATCAGCGCAAATGTCCAGTGTACTCTTCCTACATTATGTTATCAATGACCGATATCCAACACATACAAACTGTGTCAGTAAATAAAATTAATATCAACTGCACTGACTTTAAAAATATATTAACTTTTATCTTGAAGCAACCTTCTGTCATAAATAAAGATTAGAGACTACTTCCTGTGTAAAACAACAGTAGTTTTCACATTTTTGTTGTAATTAACAACTAACTCTATTGACAAAAACGTTTCTTCACATGAAGACAACACAGATTGTGATGACAATACTCCAGTGCACTATTTGTACAATGGTAAACAAATCATCGCTTAATTTCTACATTATGTTACCAATGACTGATATCCAACACAAACTGTCTCAGTAAATAAAATTTAAAGACTGTACTGACTTTAAAACACATTACTTTTAACTTAAAGCTGAAGCCATGAGAAATCAACATTAGAGACCATTTCCTGTATAAATTAACAGTGCCATGTTTTTTTTGTATTCAACAACTAACTCTTTTGACAAAAACGTTTTTTCAGATGAAGAAAACAACACAGATTGTCAAGAAAATACTCCAGTGCACTATTTGTACAATGGTAAACAAATCATTGCTCAATTTAGACATTATGTTATCATCAGACTGATATCCAACTGTGCCAGTAAATAAAATGAATATCGACTGCAGACTTTAAAACCAAATTACTTAACTTAAAGGAAGCCATCGGAAATCAACATGTTTTTGTTGTATTCAACAACTAACTCTTTTGACAAAAACGTTTTTTCAGATGAAGAAAACAACACAGATTGTCAGGAAAATACTCCAGTGCACTATTTCTACAATGGTAAACAAATCATTGCTCAATTTGGACATTATGCTATCATCAGACTGATATCCAACTGTGCCAGTAAATAAAATGAATATTGACGGCAGACTTTAAAAACAAATTACTTAACTTAAAGGAAGCCATCAGAAATCAACATGTTTTTGTTGTATTCAACAACTAACTCTTTTGACAAAAACGTTTTTTCAGATGAAGAAAACAACACAGATTGTCAGGAAAATACTCCAGTGCACTATTTGTACAATGGTAAACAAATCATTGCTCAATTTGGACATTATGTTATCATCAGACTGATATCCAACTGTGCCAGTAAATAAAATGAATATCGACTGCAGACTTAAAAAACAAATTACTTAACTTAAAGGAAGCCATCAGAAATCAACATTAGAGACTATTTCCTGTATAAATTAACAGTGCCATGTTTTTGTTGTATTCAACAACTAACTCTTTTGACAAAAACTTTTTTTCAGATGAAGAAAACAACACAGATTGTCAAGAAAGTACTCCAGTGCACTATTTGTACAATGGTAAACAAATCATTGCTCAATTTGGACATTATGTTATCATCAGACTGATATCCAACTGTGCCAGTAAAAAAAATGAACATCGACTGCAGACTTTAAAAACAAATTACTTAACTTAAAGGAAGCCATCAGAAATCAACATGTTTTTGTTGTATTCAACAACTCTTTTGACAAAAACTTTTTTTCAGATGAAGAAAACAACACAGAAGATTACTGAGTTAAATACACAGAAAGCCTTCTATTGGGCCACTGGATGTACTTGTGGCCATCACAAAGACATCAACTCAAGTCTTTTGGATGGCTTTGTCCTTAATGACATGTTCCGGTGAATTAACAATCACTCTAAATGATATTTTTATTGACAACTAAACAATGACATAAATGTTATAGAATTAACAGGCCAAGGGCTGTCATTACGCTTGAAGCAGCTGGCGACACAAGGAACTTTGGTGGTCAGATACTCAAATTAGCCTTCCAAGGCTGTTGTTATTTGGTCATTTTCAAACCTTGAGTAGATGGCCAGCTTCACAGCCGTTCTTGTTCACGTTAAATAGCCAGTTGCCGGATAATAATGACAGCCCTGCTCAGTCTCATGTACGTTCATTGTGCTTTTGTCATTACCACCTTATGGGTACACTGTTGCTTACCTAAAAGCGACTATTGCCATAGCTAAAGGCTACATAAGGTCTCTTCAAAAAGACCTTGAGTTTACTCCTGCCACAGCTGAGCAAGATCAAATGCAGGTGGTTGTTTTCATGATCATTAGTATTTTTATTTCAGTTAAGCATAGCATCATAGTACAGGTAACATGTGAAAAAATGACTGAATAATTGTTACATGTATTACTGGCTAAAATTGCCCCTGGGGTAGGGAGGACTCCCATATATGGCCTATACGGGGTTGCGATTCCCAAAAGGGGATGCTTTTTTTACTTACATTCATAAACAGGATATGGGTTTCTATCCAGACACTTACATAGACAGGGTATGTCCATTGCTGCCTTCAGTTACCGTGGACAATTTTTTTCTGACAATTTCTGCTAACCTGGCTGCCGTCCGAACTTGTGTCCAACACTGCCGGATCACTACCTGAATTCATATGCTGAAATAAACACTTGCAAAATTGTAACTTGCAAAATTGTAATGTTTGCACATTCCTGCAAAGAATTTAAAAATTAGTCCAATAAACTACAAGCTGAAGCTTATATCAGGACACAGGGGGGTATGAAAAAAACAGTGATCTTTTCTGTTTCAGGTAAGATTTGTCAATTAATGATACCATGCATAGTTAGTTTCTGAAATTTGCAAAATAGTAAAACAACCATTCTATCACAGATTTCCATCAGCCCAAACGTGTTGTGTCAACTGTAATTCCTAAGTTCCAATGGACTTGATGCGAAAGCATGAAGAGTCATGTGCAGTAGGAAGCGCCTACTGTGTACAAGGATAACAGTCCTCGTGGTTTCCGTTGTGGACCGTTCCTGGCAGCACAAAGATCACATGACCTACACCACTCCTCCACATCTCGTCTGCACTTTACCCAGTAGAACCCTGATCTGACCTTTCCGAGCGTCTTGTTTATTCCAAGATGCCCATCCTTGACTGTATCATGGAGTTGTCGCAGTACATCTGTTCGGAGCGCCTGGGGAAGCACCAATTGCAAGACTGCAGACTGGCTGTCTGTAGTTTCCCAATGCCTATGGAGCACACCATTGATCAGAACCAGTGAGTTCCACTGAGCCCAGTAAGCCTTTGTTGCAGGGCTACATGAAGAGATTTGTCTCCAGGATGGGCATTCATTTAACACTATCCAATGGACTACTGGGCCAATATCGCGATCTCTACACTGTGCTTCTGCCAAGTTCGTCGCTGACCAAACACTTGTTTATATTAAAATTCTGAACGATGATGCCCCATGATGTTGAGACATTTTGCTGTGGAAGGCACCCAGTTAATTAGGGAGACCTTGTTTATTATTGTTTTAAGGATTGGGGCATTGTTTGGGTCATCCATCTATTGTTTCATGAGCCAATAAAAGAACTCGTTCCACGAGGTGCATACCACCTCAACATTTTAACTTGTTGCTACATGATGAAAAAACATGCCACTAGTTAATGAGAAGTCATTGTTTCTATTTTTGGCGGAGAAATTTGCGTGAAATGTACTCTCCAGCTAGTACATTGTCATTCGAGAGTAGCAATGAAGAGTTGCCACAGGAGTCACCACGAGAGCAAACACCCAGTGTCCCAAAAATAAAGAGACTGAAATCATTTCGTCAAGGGCCAACAGCCAAGAAAAAACCCAGTGATGTCAACTTAAAAAAACCTTCAAACCTCCAATATCTACAGATGTTATGGAGTGTGTTAAGAAAGGGAAGCCTCTTCCTCATGACGATAGGTGCCAACTTATAAGAGATTGCGTGTCACGTCTTAAAGCTGAATGTGGGAATGTTATATCAAATGATGCATGCACAATGGCCAGCAAGATGATTTGTGATGAAGTTCCTGTGTTGAAAGATACAGAACCTCCAAACTGGCCAGAAGATGTCAAATTTGAATATTGATGAGCAGGATAAGTGACAGTTCCTTTGTAATACATAAAAAAGCAATGCCATTGAATAGAGGTCACATTGCTTTATTTTCTCCTCAAATGAAGATGACTAGGTGATGACATTTTCAGTTAAATATGTAACAGTATTTTGATTTTCAAAATTTGATTTGTTAGGAAAAATCAAGTAGCATCATAACAGGTGACATATGACCAGTAAAAGGGAGTAAAAATAAGTTATTTTTTCATGTCTTGAATAAAATATTATATTGGGGTGTTCCAAGAACTAAGACCTACATGTAAAAACCCCATCTTGTTTTTGTAAAGTAAGAATCGCTGAAATTACGAATTGTCGCAAACCTGAAAAGGTTTCACATGCATGCATAAACTAACTTGGTTATTGTTGGGGATTGAAGTTAATGCCATTCAGGTCAAACTTGTATTATTCATTACAGTGTATTTTTGTGGCTACTGGTATGTAATACCAGTAGCTACATTGTCATCGGGTTGTAAGTAAGTAAGCAAGACCGGAAGTAATGTAATTTACCTCAGTTTCGACCGTGGAGTTCCTGAAAAAATGCTTCCATGAGTCACTTTCAAGGTTTTCCTGACCATGTGGCGAATTTTGAATCGTTCCATAAGCATTTTCCCTCTGGAATCATTAGTAAAAATATTTATCGAGCGTGTAACAGCCGCCATCTTTGAGAAATGACGTCAATTCCTTAAATAAATAATTTTATGGGTTTTGTTAACGATTTGCTTTGCTAGCCCAGTGGTTTGTTTTGTCAGATATATTGAGTAGTCATAAGTCGCAGGTTCGATTCCCGACTGAAGCCAAACTTTTTTTCTTTTTTTTTTCCCAAGACAACCTTAATTTTTTTCTTTTTGTCGCTAAACAAGCCTGCAGGCCGCATTACCATCAAGCGTTTTAAAAATATCAATCCCGTCGATGTAAACTCGCAACGTAAAGACCTTGGGGAGCCCACTGGGCATGAGAATACGATGATGATCCGATATGTTGTGCGATATGCTGTACTCTGTATATCTGTGCCGTAGCTTCAGCAACATGGAGGATTTCAGCAATGTTCTTCAAGTCTTTACCACTGATAAATTCTTGCGTGCATATTTTACCATTAGACTTGAGGTTCGTTCTTGCTGTATAAACGAAGTAGACTGGCTTTCTACAAAACAACATAAAAAATACACTAAGGCGCGGCAAGCATTGAGAATGTTTACACAAGACTGAATGCAACACACAACAATATGTAATATTTCTGTTATAGTTTTATTTATATGGATCTTAATTCAGACGCAGTTTCAAAGAAACAGATTTTGCCTACCGAGGTAATAAGTTTAGCTCTCTTTGCACCACTGGAACTTCCTTCCCCAGTGGATGTCAATGCCAAGGTACGTTTTCTGATGGAAAATAAGAAATCCTCATACAATTCCAAGATGTATTGAATTCACTGTTATGTTAATGTCTCCTTACCGATCAGCCAATATTCCTAGCGTCGAATAAGATTTCTGCGTGGGAGAAAGCTGGAGACGTGATTGGCGATACAGTAAAACTTTCTCCTGCTGCTATGCGCACAGGTTTTTGTTGTGAATTCCCCATGATGTTGCAGATCTTGTTTCAAACGAGGTGGCAATGAGTAATCAATTCACTGTGTGTCGAATAAGTTAAAAATGATTTTTGGAAGGTTCCACACATTAGGTTTTCTTGAAAATGCGCACAAGAGAGCATATGATACAAAATAGTAAGCTCACTTCTATTTTCACACAGAAAATCTTTACTAAAATGCAGCATTTTAACATTTCC
>JAJGOT010000155.1:1292500-1332500 GCA_022457155.1 Cladopsammia gracilis
AAAAACAACTTTTCTCTTTCCAGAATAACTACTACCACTACTTTCCTAATAAAATACAGTTTTTGTTTGTCAAAAATTGCCCTAGAAACTGATTTGGAAATTAAAATTGCAAAAATACACAAACGTAAGCTGATTTGCATAAGTAAGGCGACGCGAGTGAAGACAGAAAATTTAAGTCTTGTTTTGTTTACATAAAATCGCTTTTTAATCTATGTAATGAATGAACAAAGACATAAAAACGGAAAACACAATCTTCTTTCGAAAAATTTTATTCAATCTCCATTAATTTATGTTTAAAAGCAAAACACGTACTATTTCTAGCGCATCAAGGCAGAGCTGTCCTCGATGAAATTCAAGATAACAACACGACTTAATTTGAACACTTTTCATAAACATATCTCCAAAACTTAAGAGAACTCAAAGGAAAAGTCAATCAAAAATTGATATCAACATAAATGCCCATCGAAAAATGAGATTTCTTTTACCTTTAAAACACTGGACTGCTTGGAAATTCGTTAAAACTCCGCTTCTTCGTTTCTGAAATCCGTAATAAAACAAGGCATCTCCCCGCATTGCTCCTGCATTGATAATATGAAGATCCTCGAAGCAAGATTTTATCCCTGAAAGCTCTTCTTTTTCCAATAAAGCGGCTTCTGAGTATCCCTTAACTAGTATCCCTGTCTTGAGTAGCAAACCGCGAAAAACTGCAGGGGAATAACGACTTTAATTCTCCGTTAAACACAACAATCCAACTAAAGTGTTTACCGAGCTGACGGCTGTGTAGCCGCGCGAAAAACAAAGCCTCAAAGATCCCGGATGTTGATGACGTCGTACGCGCATGTTTTGCGAAGTCATACGAGCTCGCGAGCTAGCCCAAAGCGTACGTTCGGCGTACGGCGGCGGGCACACAACTCGCCCGCGAAACATTCCGCTAGCCATGACCATGAAAAATGACGGGCATGGTTCTGTGAGTATGGGGCTGTGCAGCCAGGACTTCGGCCTGGCAAGTGCTCTGCTATGAAACTATGAAACCATGAAACATATGAAACCATGAAACCATAAAACTTATGAAACCATGAAACCTATGAAACCATGAAATCCATGAAACCACGAAACCCATGAAACCATGAAACCTATGAAACCACGAAACCCATAAAACCACGAAACCCATGAAACCTATGAAACCACGAAACCCATGAAACCATGAAACCAGGAAACCCGTGAAACCATGAAATCACGAAACTACGAAACCACGAAACCCATGAAACCATGAAACCTATGAAACCAGGAAACCCACGAAACCACGAAACCCACGAAACCATAAAACCACGAAACCCATGAAACCATGAAACCCATGAAACCATGAAACCCTTGAAACCCATGAAACCACGAAACCCATGAAACCATGAAACCACGAAACCCATGAAACCACGAAACCATGAAACCTATGAAACCACGAAACCCATGAAACCCATGAAACCACGAAACTCATGAAACCCATGAAACCTATGAAACCACGAAACCCACGAAACCACGAAACCTATGAAGCCACGAAACCTATGAAGCCATGAAACCATGAAACCACGAAACCCATGAACCCATGAAACCGTGAAACCGTGAAACCTATGAAACCTATGAAACCATGAAACCGTGAAACCTATGAAACCATGAAACCATGAAGCCTATGAAACCATGAACCCTATTACTATATTCATCGCATATATACTAATTAGCATATATTCGTGCTCATATGTACTAATTAGCATATATTCATGCTATACTAATTAGCATATATTCGTGCTCCGTAACACCAAGTTGTAACCATTAAAGCCAAAGTGGGAATTTTTTTGGTGAGCAGAATTGTAGAGATCACGAGTGAAAAGAACAATAAATGAATGAATAGCTTACTCGTTTGCATTTACTGCTGATACCAGCCTGTGTTTTCGGTCAATTTCCGCTGCCAAAACTGTCACGGGCCCTTTTAGCTTGTTTGTTTCGACAACAATTTTGCTGCATTTTCATTACGTTCCTTCTGCTTATTTGGGTTCGCAGTTGCGCAAAACTTTGCCATTTTTTTCTATGGTTTTTCCCTTCGAATAACTTGACTAATTTGTGGTTAATCAAATTCACATACACTGCTGTGTAACGATGCTCTTCAGGGGGTTCTATGTTTCATTTCATTGGTTGGCAGCCCGACCACGATGACAGCCGCTTAAATGAGGTGTGAAAACAGTGAAAATCTTCCGACGCTAAAAACTCGAGGTTTGTTTTTGTGAGAATGGCCTCTGTTCAAATGAATTAATAGGGTTTGTAGACTTGTCAGATTTTCACGAAACTTGGCCAGTATGTTTGCTGGATATTTATGCATCAAAGTGTGTGGGGCTTTTACAAAATTCCAAATACTCTTCTCGTGGTGCCCCAAAGTGTGACGCACAAAGAACAATTTTCTATTGTCCAACTTCAAAATGGATTTAGTTGGGAACCAATGAAAATATCTAAAAAGCCCCACACACTTTGTTAGGCCATTAACTCTCAAGTGACACGAACCAGTTTGTTTTGATTTTCACACTAACAGAGACTGGTAATTCAGTGAAGCAAACACCGTTGGTTTTGCGTTTAAGGATAGCGAACGCTTAACTCAAGCAAAAACAGGAAAAATAGTTGCTATTTTCGGAATCTACAATTTATTAGCTTTACAATGATTCAGTTTTCTTGGGTTTCGTTAAAAATAGCGCGAGTGCGAAAGATTTCGGGAAGGCACCCTTGAAGGTTTACAGTAACCTTAAGCTGTTTGGATTTTAAGTAAAAAATTGAAGTCTATCAGATTTCAGAGCATGTATAAGCTTAATGAATGCGTTAATAAACAAAGCGCATGCTTTTGGTATTTTATTTTTATGTGTCAAAGTCAATTAAGAATCTAGCATGTGCAACGAATCATTGAGCAGTTTCAATATTCTAGCTGACATATTTAAAGAGTAATAGTTTTTGATAAATTCTTTATCACATCAAATTTAAATCAGAAATCAGATTACGAGCGTATGCTAAGTTAATTAGTTAATGATTTGAGTATGTTCACATCACTGCATGACAACAAATTGAAAGAGCGTGCTCAACTGTCAAACAATGCGATGTTCAAAATTAACTTAGCTCGTGGTCACACCTGCATGTTTTCATATATTTTGAGAAAGCACATAGTGATAAGAACCAAGCACTAACTAAAAAAGACTGGTAAAAGAATAACACACACCAAGTAAAAGGAACTTTATTAGTGAAATAAACAAGCCGGCCCGCCTTAAATTAAAGCACTGAAACCTAACTACACTTAAACTATTTTCCTTTTTTCTTGGGTTTAGGAGAAAAAGAGCAGTGAAACTAATAAAAAAACAGAAGACCAAATCAAAAGAGGGCAAGGAAAAGCAGGTAACTGAAGTACATTTCTATTCTAACTAAAAAGCCTCGAAGTCAATAAAAGTTTTGCTGGACTTGAATGTGTTGACAAAATGCTTTGTAAAGGTGACCCACCTTAATTACAGTGCTATTGTTAACTGTTGTCGCCCCTTGAACTTACTGCACCATCCGTTTGATTGATAGCAGTCATTTTTTCTGTGTAATGGTACTTTTTTGTGCACTAAAAATAGTTTTCACATTTTTTCTTCGTTTTAGGAGAAAAAGACTACAACCAATAAACAAAAGCCAATGAACTGTAAAGGTGAATGAAAAAAGGAAGAATGCTGTGTCTAACTTTCAGGTGATCCACTGTCCCCTATTGTCATTCATCGGATCAGGAAGAAGTAGAGGAGGCAACTTTTCACTTGATTTTTTTAAAGTAATCAAAACATGCTCGACTGGCAAACATTTGCACTTCATAGCGTTTTCAACTTGTCGTGATGATTTTTTTTTGACTGGTTTCCACTAGTGAATTTGTCTCGGATTTGAAGAACGTTCATAAAGAGTGTGCTACTGAATTTTACAGTTTGCTGTTACAAATTGTCCCGATATCTGAGGGGGATTTAGGGAAAGGAATTTGACATAAGTCACAATAAGAATGTTTTTGTACCATTAATTCAACTAATTTGATATAAATGTTTTTAATAGGACGATGAGGAGTTGCATCCAAGATGCATTACGCCTGCTTCTCCAGTATTAATGCCACCTTCTCCAATATTTAGCCTTGACTCTGACTCCCCAGCAAAGTCATGTTTAGGAGAGCTGATCGATGCCTGGGACACCTCACTGTGGAGCAAAGGCTAAACCATGTTTTAGATAATCAAAATGTATTTTTAAAATTATTTTCAGACTTGTTAAGGGAAACAAGGGATAATCAACATAATAATTAAATAAGTCTCAGATTTGTCAAGGGAAACTAGGGAGCATCAAAGGGAAACGAGGGAGAATGAAAAATGCAAGATAACCGAGGGGCCTCCCCTAAGTAAGAAACTGATAAGAAAGTTATTTGTTTTGGGTAAGATTCAACCAAACCGCTACATCATGAAAATACTTCAATTGGGTGTCAGACTACATTTTCAGACAACTTTGAATCATTTTCACTAATATTAAGTTTAAGTAAAGGAGTAGTGCCTGTCACTTATAACTGTAAGACATCGGCGTGTATTACTGTTAATCTAGCAGATTTGCCTAATTTTATCGTACAGCGAATAATATCATCAACCCTTGTCGAATTTGCACTAACCCTAACCCTGGCCAACTTGTGCATTTTTCAAGTGAAAAGATTGACTTGAGCTGATCAAAAGCAGTGAACCGAACATCTTGCACATTTTTCAAGTGAAACGAACAACTTGGGCTGATTAAAAGCAGTCAGAAGCAATAACTTGTGCTTTCGGGATTGTTTTTATGAGTAATAACTTGCCGGAGCAAAAATTCCACAGGAATAAATGGTCCTATCCATCCACGAACGCCTTGAAATGTCTTAAAAACGTGCAATTGTATGCTGTCGTTATTTATTTTGCTGCTCAAGTCAACACACGGAGAGATTTTGCGGTATGTGTAATCTCATGGCTGAAAGCCATATAGTCGTCAACATAAACTTAAATATGCGTGCATAAATTTGCATGCGCTAAGCACAATCACAGATCCTCTCAGGTGCCTTACAGACAACGCCACTACGTTGTTATTGCGTTACTTTCAGCGGTATCTAGCGCGCGCATGCGCCCGTCGCTCATCTTTGTAATTCCATGCGGTTCTCGTTCGGTCTTCAATAAACCTTCGTTAAGGCACAGTTTGTTCCTTATTGGCGCAAGGAATAAGTATTCAGCTGGCTGCCACAACAAGGAGAAGCATTCTTGGGTATCGAGACACTTCTTACCCAAGCCCCCATTGTACCCTACTACGACACCAGCAAAGAAGTGACCATAGAAAGTGACAACTCTGATGAAGACTTGGGCACCATCATTACAGACAGGGTCATCCCATCGCCTATGCATCAAGAGCGCTGTAACAGACAGTTATGTCCAAATAGAGAAAGAATACCTCTCTTTCGTGTTCCCACAGAGCAGTTTGAACACTACATCTTAAGACTGGTTCTCATATCATAGTCCCAGTCGCTCCGGTCATCCGAGTTGTTTCAAAAGTTTTCTGCAAATGACTCTGACGATCGGGACAACTCAAGCGATTTGGGTTCTCATATGATCGTCCCGGTTGTCTTAAACATAAATAGAGCAGTCGTAAACGGGGTCCAATAACATGTTTTGGGCAATAATACTGCAGTGTGGGGTGGATTTGGGTCGCTTTGATCGCCTCAGTCGTCCCGGTCGCCTGAGAGTAGTTCTCATATGATCGTCCCCAATTTTTCACGATCGTCCCAGTCGTCCGGATAGAACACAGTTCTATCCAAGTGACCGCGATCGTCCCGGGTCGTCTCAGAAGTGCACTTTGAAACGACTTGTACGACCGGGACGATTATATGAGAACCAGCCTTAAGGAAAAGAGAATGTGCGTGCGTTAACAAATCATAAACCCCTTGTCACAAATCTTCAAGTAGCCTATACTTACCAGTCCGGAATACGCTCTTGCCGATTGTGCTAGCATAATTTTTGGCATAATCTCATAATCATAATCATAATCTTGATTGTTGGAAGATATCAGTCACGACCGTGACAGCAGTGGTTAGTGATACTATTTACTGTATTAGTGTGTCATCTTGATTTCGAAGAACACTGTCTAATACTTTTTATTCCCGGGCATTCCTTGTCTTGTGATAAGAGAGCCATAACATACTAGGGCCTTCTTTATACAGTTTCTGTTAATGTGCAGCCGTTAATCTTCTGTTTTTATCAACAGAAGTTGAACACAGAACAGAGCATGTCGATGATGCAGCGGAGGGGGGAAGCCAGGAGGGCAAAGCCTTGGGTGCAAGGGATCTATGGCATAAACTGCTTTTAAAGAGGTGAGTGTAACAATTGTTTGCTTCTTCACTGAAACTATTCCTTGCATTAATTCTTTTCACAGAAAGAAAACTGCAGCATAACAATGATGATAGATTATTAACCTTTTTTTAACGACCTGAAAAATATTTTATGGAAGTTCATGGTTTATCAAATTAGTGAAACACCGAGCCCAGAGTCACATTATTTGCTACTACTGCCTTCCACACTACCAACAATGTCCACGTTGTCATTTCTTCTGTCACATGGTTCATGTTATTTTCTGTATGTCTGAGGACAATGTTTTTCTCTTTTCAGTTTGTTGCTTTAATTGCCAGGGGACCGGCCACAAGGCCAGAGATAGCCCGTCATCGAAAATTTGGTGGCAGACATTCACCAAAAACAAATGGCCGGGACACAGAAGGCGCAAAGAGAACAACCAGGGTGTGGAGAAGGTGGCCAAAGTGGTGAATTACCACTTTCACGGAAAAATAAAAAATTGGAAATTTAATTAAACAATTACTTTCACTTCGAGTCCATCATGTACATAACCATAACATACTAGGGCCTTCTTTATACAGTTTCTGTTAATGTGCAGCCGTTAATCTTCTGTCTTTATCAACAGAAGTTGAACACAGAACAGAGCACGTCGATGATGCAGCGGAGGGGGGAAGCCAGGAGGGCAAAGCCTTGGGTGCAAGGGATCTACGGCATAAACTGCTTTTAAAAAGAGGTGAGTGTAACAATTGTTTGCTTCTTCACTGAAACTATTCCTTGCATGAATTCTTTTCACAGAAAGAAAACTGCAGCATAACAATGATGATAGATTATTAACCTTTTTTTAACGACCTCAAAAATATTTTACGGAAGTTCGTGGTTTATCAAATTAGTGAAACACCGAGCCCAGAGTCACATTATTTGCTACTACTGCCTTCCACACTACCAACAATGTCCACATTGCCATTTCTTCTGTCACATGGTTCATGTTATCTTCCGTATGTCTGAGGACAATGTTTTTCTCTTTTCAGTTTGTTGCTTTAATTGCCAGGGGACCGGCCACAAGGCCAGAGATTGCCCTTCATCGAAAATTTGGCGGCAGACATTCGCCAAAAACAAATGGCTGGGACACAGAAGGCGCAAAGAGAACAACCAGGGTGTGGAGAAGGTGGCCAAAGTGGTGAATTACCACTTTCACAGAAAAATAAAAAATTTGAAATTTAATGAAACAATTACTTTTACTTCCAGAGTCCATCATGTACATAACCATAACATACTAGGGCCTTCTTCATACAGTTTCTGTTAATGTGCAGCCGTTAATCTTCTGTTTTTATCAACAGAAGTCGAACACAGAACAGAGCATGTCGATGATGCAGCGGAGGGGGGAAGCCAGGAGGGCAAAGCCTTGGGTGCAAGGGATCTACGGCATAAACTGCTTTTAAAAAGAGGTGAGAGTAACAATTGTTTGCTTCTTCACTGAAACTATTCCTTGCATTAATTCTTTTCACAGAAAGAAAACTGCAGCATAACAATGATGATAAACGACCTGAAAAATATTTTATGGAAGTTCATGGTTTATCAAATTAGTGAAACACCGAGCCCAGAGTCACATTATTTGCTACTACTGCCTTCCACACTACCAACAATGTCCACATTGTCATTTCTTCTGTCACATGGTTTATGTTATCTTCTGTATGTCTGAGGACAATGTTTTTCTCTTTTCAGTTTGTTGCTTTAATTGCCAGGGGACCGGCCACAAGGCCAGAGATGGCCCGTCATTGAAAATTTGGTGGCAGACATTCGTCAAAAACAAATGGCCGGGACACAGAAGGCGCAAAGAGAACAACCAGGGTGTGGAGAAGGTGGCCAAAGTGGTGAATTACCTCTTTCACGAAAAAATAAAAAAATTTGAAATTTAATTAAACAATTACTTTCACTTCCAGAGTCCATCATGTACATAACCATAACATACTAGGGCCTTCTTTATACAGTTTCTGTTAATGTGCAGCCGTTAATCTTCTGTTTTTATCAACAGAAGTTGAACACAGAACAGAGCACGTCAATGATGCAGCGGAAGGGGAAGCCAGGAGGGCAAAGCCTTGGGTGCAAGGGATCTACGGCATAAACTGCTTTTAAAAAGAGGTGAGTGTAACAATTGTTTGCTTCTTCACTGAAACTATTCCTTGCATTAATTCTTTTCACAGAAAGAAAACTGCAGCATAACAATGATGATAGATTATTAACCTTTTTTTAACGACCTCAAAAATATTTTACGGAAGTTCATGGTTTATCAAATTAGTGAAACACCGAGCCCAGTCACATTATTTGCTACTACTGCCTTCCACACTACCAACAATGTCCACATTGCCATTTCTTCTGTCACATGGTTCATGTTATCTTCCGTATGTCTGAGGACAATGTTTTTCTCTTTTCAGTTTGTTGCTTTAATTGCCAGGGGACCGGCCACAAGGCCAGAGATTGCCCGTCATCGAAAATTTGGCAGTAGACATTCGCCAAAAACAAATGGCTGGGACACAGAAGGCGCAAAGAGAACAACCAGGGTGTGGAGAAGGTGGCCAAAGTGGTGAATTACCACTTTCACAGAAAAATAAAAAATTTGAAATTTAATTAAACAATTACTTTTACTTCCAGAGTCCATCGTGTACATAACCATAACCTACTAGGGCCTTCTTTATACAGTTTCTGTTAATGTGCAGCCGTTAATCTTCTGTTTTTATCAACAGAAGTTGAACACAGAACAGAGCATGTCGATGATGCAGCGGAGGGGGGAAGCCAGGAGGGCAAAGCCTTGGGTGCAAGGGATCTACGGCATAAACTGCTTTTAAAAAGAGGTGAGTGTAACAATTGTTTGCTTCTTCACTGAAACTATTCCTTGCATTAATTCTTTTCACAGAAAGAAAACTGCAGCATAACAATGATGATAGACGACCTGAAAAATATTTTATGGAAGTTCATGGTTTATCAAATTAGTGAAACACCGAGCCCAGAGTCACATTATTTGCTACTACTGCCTTCCATACTACCAACAATGTCCACATTGTCATTTCTTCTGTCACATGGTTTATGTTATCTTCTGTATGTCAGAGGACAATGTTTTTCTCTTTTCAGTTTGTTGCTTTAATTGCCAGGGGACCAGCCACAAGGCCAGAGATTGCCCGTCATCGAAAATTTGGTGGCAGACATTTGCCAAAAACAAATGGCCGGGACACAGAAGACGCAAAGAGAACAACCAGGGTGTGGAGGTGGCCGAAGTGGTGAATTACCACTTTCACAGAAAAATAAAAAATTTGAAATTTAATTAAACAAGGGGATAAAGTGCAGATAAAGTGCAGATAAAGTGCAGATTTTTATGAATAAATTATGTAGAAGTGGGTGTTTCCCTGATTGCGGTTTTTGTTATCTTCCTCACCCCTCCTCCCACCCCCCTCCCCAATCTCCTTTCACTACTTTTTTTCCCTGTTTAAAAAGGCAAAGAGCAACACCCCTAAAACGAATAGAGAGGCCCTTGAAAAGAGGTTGCCAGAGTGCTGAGCAGTATTTAAGGTACGATCTAGGCAAACTGACGCACTTAAGCCGAACTTTCACAGGTAAAGGAAAAACATTACCAGTAGCACAGATAATCTATAACACCCATTCCACAGAAAGTGGACCCAATAGCCATTTTTTTTATGTCTTTTACTCCCAGTAGCCAGAAGAAAGATTATAGCCGTTAATTCTTTGTTTCCAGTTAGGGCAGACATAATTGGTTTTCAATCCCACAAGCATATTCATAGGTAACTTTTACCATCTTGTTACAACGAGAGCTCAGTTACCCTTAAAAAGCACTTTTTTCAATGTCCAGGAAGCAGCCATTGTATAAACTTCCCAATGAAATACACTTAAACCATTCTAAGTAAGTATTTGATGTCTGAAAGTTATTCAGTAGTAAATTGGCTAGTAATTAGCAACAGTTTCTGGTCCCGTGCTCCATTTGTTCGAGTTCACAAGACATAGAACTGATGTCCACAGATTTTGTGTAACTTCTGTTACATTAATGCAATAAATAATTAAACATTCTTAAAAATCCCTGTAGAATCTCTCTCTAGTCTCAATCACTCCTCATTGTATTACAATTTACATATTTAAAGTCGTCGCTTCCTTTCTTGGCAGTGCCAACGAGAAACTTGGCATTGAATGAGTCCAAAGAGTACCGTATGGTTAAGAATGTAACTACCGTGACCAGTGTTCTGCAAACACAGTTAATTTATTGCTTCCAAATGTCCTGTGCAAGGAAGAAGGTACCTATGCTCTATAAATCCACAAAGTAATACATTTTGGTTTTGGTCTTGGAAAGAAATGGGAGCGTAAAACTTCTGAAATTAAAACATCCGTTACCATGACTTTTAAAATTTCTTAAATACGCGTGTTTGGTTCAGTTGACCTTTGGAACATGAGCCGGGCGATCAGAGTTCGCGCCAAAATTACATATGACTCCATTATTATCATTCCTTTGTTACGCAATATCCTCTTTGGTGTCGTATTGCAACAGATTTTGCAAGCCCGAAGCTTTTCTCCCATATTTCGCCGGTTTTCATCGCAAGTTCTTTATCAAAAGTCACAAGAATTAAAGGTAAGCAGTTTTAGTGTGTTGTGTGAACTATTTGTTATCTTAATTGGCCGGTTTTCTGTCAGAATTGAAGCCTCGTTTTCTGGAACAAGAAAGGTAACGGAAGTTACACAAAAACGGAAGTGGTTTGCTTTGGGGTTTAAACGAGGTGTTGGATCTCAAAAGTGAAACGTTCCACCTCCAGCTTTACAATAATTATATTATAGAGATTTCGCTGTATATTATAGGTGAATTTATACATTAAACATATTAAATTTTTAACAAAACAAAACTGAAATCTACATTGCGTGACATAATCGGATTCTTTCACAGATGCCAAGAATAAGCCCCAAAAGTCGTGCCGAAATTCAAAAGGCCTACCGCGAAAGACAAAAACAGAAGGAAGGGGATGCATAGAAGGAAAGAGAAAGAGAAAGGAAAAGACAAGCCTACATACCCGTATCAGAATTGGATGAGATTACCCTAAAAAAACGAAGAATGGACCAATCAGCCCGCGTCCAGAAATATCAGAAAGAACAGAAAGAAAAACTTGCCGCTGAAAAAGGAGCAGAAGCTTCATCAAGTCATAAACGCCAAACACAGAGTGGCTCTAAAGCAACCAAAGATGTTTTGCCTCATTTGGTTGTAAAATTCAACTTCAATCAAGCAAAAAAAACGAAGCGCTACCCGTACAAGAGTAAGCAGGGTGCTATCCAAGGCACACCAAAAGATTGGAAAGCTGTCAGAAGAGAATAAGAAATTGCAAAACAAAGCATGGAAATTACAGAAAAGAATTCAGAGATCTGGAGAATCACAGCCAAAAAGAAAAAGGAACATCAAGCAAGCATGCCAAGTGTGAATACGCCTAGGAGCAGATCAAGAACTGAATTACGAGAAGCAGGACTTAGCCCAAGTTCCGTGTCACCAGCCATAAAAAAGAAGCTGGTATTCGCAAATGCCTTAATGCAGGAGGTGAAGGCGTCCACTTCTACGGACAAGCCAAAGAAAAAGGTTGCACCAAAGATCTTAGCTGGGTCCAAAATTATTAAAAGGTACCGCCTTTTAAGACAACTGAAAAGGGAAACAGGTCTATCAAAGAGATCCCTGCAACTTAAACCTAAGGCTGCCGAGAAAAAAGCCACACTCCTCCGTAGGAAAATGACAGAAAAGGTGACTGACTTTCTCTCAAGAGATGACAACTCCCGCATGATGCCAGGGAAGGCTGATTATAAGACACACGAAGGCATCAAGATCCAAGAGGTATCTGAATGATTACCTTGACAATCTATTCGCTAAATTTAAAGCCGAGAATCCTGAATTGAAGATTTCACGATCCCAATTCTACAAGCTACGCCCTAGCTACATACTAACAACATCCTTCACATCCCGCAACACCTGTTTGTGTCAGCGTCATCAAAATGTGGCACTTAAGCTCCGATCCGTGAAAGCCATGGGAATAAAGGTTCACACCAGTCCCGATGCTTTTATGAAGCACAACGGAAGCGATTCCATCGATGACCTTCTCAGCCAGTGTGAGCCCAAAGTAAAGTACAGTCAGTGGAGGCGTGTCGATGTGGAAGGAAAGAAGAAAATGAAAATTGTACAAATTGAAGTAGATAAGGCAGATTTTATCAAGATCTTGATAAAGATCTTGATCTTGATCTTGATCTTGATCAAGATCTTGATAAAGAATGCCGAACGTGTTAAAGTCCAATATGGTGAGTTGAAAACACTCAAGTCTAATCTCCCCAAAGGTCATATGATCGTGCAAATGGACTTTGCGGAAAACTATTCCTGCCAGTCCGTTGAGGAGGTTCAGTCTGCATACTGGAACAGTACGATGGTAACACTTCATCCAGCTGTCGCCTATTACAAAGAGCCAGTCGAAAATGGCCCACTGATTCATCGGAGTACAGTATTCATATCAGACGAGTTGGCCCACAATGCTGCTACCGTTTATGCCATATTGCGCAAACTGATGCCAGAGTTTAAGTCCATTCTTCCAGACGTGAGCTTCGTACACTATTTTACTGACAGCCCCACCTCACAGTACAGAAACAAGACGATATTCCATATTCAGACGCAACACAAGAAAGAATTTGGGATTCCGGCATCCTGGCATTATTTCGAGGCCGGACATGGAAAGGGGCCCACAAAACAAATGGCTGATGAAGCTGTTAGACAACAGAAGGCCACTATCCAAAGCGTGGATGATTTCTTCCTCTGGGCTCAGGCGCACACTGCAAACAGCAGTATTAAATACCTGTTTCTTTCAAAAGAGGGATGCTCAGATGCCCAGGCAGCTATAGATGCTTTTGGAATTCTCCAGCCAGTGGCAGGTACCATGAAACTCCATGCCGTAATACCCGCCACCGGTATAGAGGGATATGTTGCCGTAACAAACACATTGTGTTTCTGTGCCAACTGCTTTGCTGATGGTTCCTTCATACCTGATTCAGCATGCGGATGGAAGAAGTTCCGCACAAAGGCACTCACTGTAGAAGGTACTTCTTTTATAAAGTTATTCCATGTACCATCTAGAATACTAAAATGATGTTTTCATGTTTAGATGCAAACGAAGAGGTTGTTAAAATACAAAGTGGGGATTGGATTGCTGCCATCTACAAAAATAATTGGTACGTTGGGAAGGTGATGATGGTTGACAGCAGACCACGCGATGCCAAAGTCTCTTTCATGGAAAACACCTGTGCCCGGACAATCAGCTTCAAGTGACCTTCCACCCCAGACGAAATATGGGTGGAATTTGATAACATCTTGGGCGTTATTCAAGAGCCCTCTTCACGTGGAAGGTCTAATCGTCAGTTCCAGTTTAACGATCAAACGATTGAAATGATCACAAGTCTTTTTAATGGCTGGCTATCAGCCAAGCACTGACTTTTAACTTCCTTTACCTTTTGCTAATTATGCAAACATAAAGCTTTTTTACAGTAAGAGTTGTGTTTTATTATCTATTCAGTTATAAATTCATTAGTACGGTATTTCATTCTGTTATTTCGGAACGGTCAAGTGATAAGTGATGCTGCCTTACAAAAAATATAGATTTGTTTCAGATGAAAATATCACATTTCATCAGATTTAATGATATATATTATTAGAATTATGCTTAATTGTAACATTTAAGTTCAAAAAAAGCAGTTACTATTATGTTTTGTTTTTGTTAGAAGCCATAGATATATAACGCACATGCAATTAAACAGCTTTTAGGTTACAGTTTACTTACTCTAACTTCCGTTACTATTTATGTAACTTCCGTTACCGACTTCATAACTATTATTTCAAGAAACGGGTCATGCCAAACCTCCAACAGAGTTTAGAGAACATAATAACATGGTCTTAGCTTTTGGTACAAAACGAAGTTGTCCTTTGTTTGAATTCTGAAAAGATTATAGTGAAATCAAAACATGACCAGTTTAAAAAAATAACATTTTCAGTTAGTTTTAGATGTTTTTTTTAGATATAGCTTCCCACTTCATCAGTATATAATTTACTTACAATGTTTCATATGTTAAGCATATGTTAAGTTGAATTTGTTTATTTTAAAAACAGTGCATGAAAAAAGTTGAAAAGGTACTGTACATCGATGATTTTAAGCCGTTTAATAATTTTGAAGGAGGGACAAAATTTATCATAACTGTGGAAATGTGACCTTTGGTGCCAATTTTTTAGATATTTGTTCTTTTATAGTTACACTATCAACTGAATGTATCGCCGAGTTCTACTTGTGACATCGATTTCTACCTATTTTGCAAGTGCGAATGGGCCCACTTTCTGTGGAATGGGTGATAATAGTGGAGCAGCTATGTGGAAAGATTGTTCATTTTGGTTACAAGCACCAAATTTTAGATTTTGACACCCTGATGAAGATTTGATATGGAGCCATTGTAAAATATGCTGTTGACAGCCGTTAAGGGGGTGTTTCCAAAATGGCTGCCATCTTGGACCAGAAGTGAATATTCCCAACCGGAAGTAAGCAAAATCAACCTCAAAACAAGGTGATTTCGAACCATTTGAGCTCAAAATTGTTTGTTACTAAGAATAAGCTAATGATTCGATAAATGGCATGTTTATGGAAGTTTTAGATGAACTGGATATTTTAAAAAGTGAAAGAAGTCATAACCTACATTACTTTTAAACGTTTTGTTTTTAAAATGATTGCCTTTTGTCTGAAGGA
Organism: Cladopsammia gracilis; assembly: GCA_022457155.1. Classification (NCBI taxonomy): domain Eukaryota; kingdom Metazoa; phylum Cnidaria; class Anthozoa; order Scleractinia; family Dendrophylliidae; genus Cladopsammia; species Cladopsammia gracilis. Next base: position 1,307,676 of record JAJGOT010000155.1, read on the forward strand.
TATCATTCTATGCTGCAATTTATATCATTTATATCTTTTCTGTTAATGTTTTCCGTTTCTATCATAAAGGAAAAAATTACAATTAAAATGGCTAGGAGAGATTGGTAACTAAGTACCCATAATTCATTTTGACTGCTGTGCATTTTCTGGTCGCCATCTTTGTTTTGGTTGTCAAATGGCTCACACTATAGCTCAGTGATAAAATTGTAGGCTCAATTCATTTCATTTTACGATTTAAAACTAAATGCTACATAATATTTTTGAAACGAGAGACATTTAAAAGCTCAACAGAAAGCAATCTTCACTGGATGGACTGTAAGTATTGACACTGTTTTCTCGATCCAAGAGTCTCCTTTATCTGAAATTGCTTTTCTGTTCGTTCTTCAGCTCAGATGCTCTAGATGTAAATGTCTGATCAAGAGAAAACTGACTGGTCTCGCTGTGCAATCTGTCAAGTTGAAGAGAGCACAGAAAAGGCATAGTGACAAATTAGAACAGGCTGTGGGACATAAGTATACTTGTTCATCTTGTAGTAATGTCCCTGAAAACGAAGCAACTTGTTTTTTCTGTGATGAGGTTGGGACACACAGTAAACCTCTATGAAACGTGTGTACTTTTGGCTTGGACTCGCGAGTTTGTGCTAGTGCCTTCAAACTTCAAGACCAAAAGTTAATGATGAAGCTCAGTCAGGGAGCAGACCTCATTGTGTTAGAAGGCAAGTATCATCCTACATGCCGAACACAGCTCTACAAAAAGGCAGATTCCCTAACCGACACTGGAAACCAAAGCGAAAAGACCATATGTCCAGAAAGTATTGCTCTGGCAGAGCTTGTTGCATACATCAAAGAATCCAGCAAAGCTGTTTTTAAACTGGCAGACCTGGCAAGAGTATACCTATTCCGTCTTCAGCAGCTAGGGCCTCCTTCTACTGCAAGAGTTAACACCGCAAGACTAAAAGAGCTGCTTGTGACCTATCTTCCAAGTCTTGAATGTTACAGGAAAGGCCGAGATGTGTTACTGGCATAAGGAAGAGCTGAACAGCAGTGAAGTAGCAGAGACCACATAAAACTTAGGGTTGAGTGTGTCTTATGATAGAATCCTCTCATATCGACATCCTAAGATAACGCTGTTTGCTGTCGTTATCACGAACAGAACGTTGTATGCCCTTCTTACTTACACAATGGGCTGTTCACAACTGCTGCTGTGGATAATATAGATCATAATCTCAGCTCCACCACTGCACAGGGATATCAATGTTCCAGAACTTGGAACCCGACAAGCAAAGTTTTGCTGAGCCAACCATTTTGATTGAAGAGACTGCTTCGCCATCCAAGACTGTACAAGAGCTCCCTGAGTGGTACACTAATGTCACTCCAGTTACATTGCCCAACAAGTCTCCCACAGTCCTTGACAATGCAAAGTCAGTGGCTATGATGACACGCAATGGATGTAACCAATTCATGTGTTCAGGTGCATGTGATTGCATTGGATCAGCCGCTGTAGCAAAGCAAATACAATGGAACTTCAAGGACAAGTATGGAGAGAATAAGTTTGTTGTGATGTTCGGAGGGCTCCATATCGAGAGGAGGCAGGTGGACTGCTGCCTAAGTAGATGCTAACGTTGCGTCAACAGGAACAGCAGAATCATCATCAAGGCAACCAGTGTCATTGAATCCTACAGGGCTCATCAGGTTGGTAATTTTTTTGTTTGTCGTACATATGCCATTTACCAGCTATGAGGTCCAGATTGTAAAATGTTGTGACTTCAGCCTTGACAATACTGTCCCCGGACAGATATTTCCAGATACTTCACGATCTGGACAGACCCAAAGCTGGTAAATAATAGTGATTATCTTGTGATTTTCTTGGCCTGAAAAATGGGTATGGAATTGTGGAATTGATGGGAAAAGTATATGGTTGGTCCAGAGGAATATCCATGACATCTTCCTACATTGATACCCACAGAAGACTATTAATGGAGGAACCTAATTAAGCATGAAAGTAGCCATTGACAGGGCTCCTGCCATTGGCAATTCATAATCGCTAGCTAATTGATTTTTAATTCTTTTAAAAGTTAAGCAAAAGTTACAAACAAAAAGTGTTAAATCTAATGATTAGTAGCAAGCTGACCTTTTCTTCCTAGGTAACAGCAAGCAGCCTTTACATCTTACTTCAGAGGGCTTACGATAAGTACACTCAAGAACCAAATCCTGACGATTATGTCCGTTCATTCAATGACCGGTGCTGCCAACTGTCCACAGTTCCACTACTGGTACACCGCACCGCATTAAAGCTTCAGCTCATCCTCCTGACATTTGTTCGATCTTTACGTCAAGGTGACTTCCCTGATTACTGTGACGTGCTTTCCCTGATGCTCCCCTGACTGTTTGCACTTAACCACACAAATTATGCCCGCTGGATTCCAGTTCATCTACGTGATATGCGCTCACTGTCACAGATTGCCCCAGATGTTGCTGTAGAGTTTGAGCAAGGCTCCTTCACAGTGCGTAAGTCTACAAGAGCCTTTTCATCTATAGGAATTGAACATGCACATGAGCAGAATAACGCATTGTTAAAGGAGACGGCGGAGCAGTCGGTCTGACAGAGAATCCAGGTGCTTTACGAAGATGGATGACATCAGGTCCTGAGACAGCTTGGCTTGCGAACGAGTTTGAGCTTAACAAACAAGATGATCAGTCGACACACCACGAAGTGCAGCAAAGCTTTCAAACCTATTTTGGTAATGATGTTAAGTCACTGGTGGCAACATTTGAAGACCTAGGCAACCCCTTCTTGGACCAAGGCGACGATCTTGTGGTACTTGAAACCAAAGAAGTTGCTCCTCCAGACGTACTAGAGAGACAAGGCAATACCCAGTGTGAGAAGTTTGTATCTGAGCGTTTGGAAGAACGTAAGAAATCCCTTTTTGGTCCGATCAAATGGAACAAGCTAAACGTTACCTCTGTCCTTCCCAAGAAGACAACAAAGGTCCAGCAGCAGTTATCATGTGTTAAGAGTGACTGCGCCCTCTTCTCTCGGCTCTACATCTCATGTCAAACCAGAGATGCCAACCTTGACGACTACTTTAGGCATGGGAATCAAGGGTGTCCTCCTTCCTTGTCACGTCAGGGAAACCTGTGTCTACCAAAGAAGATTTCAAAGCTGGTAGACTGTCTGCTAGCGGGTGGCAAAGCTGTAAAAATGTGTATGCTCACTGTCAATGTCACCATTATCGAAGGCACTGTAGCTGTGAACATGATCAGACTAAGCAAGGAGGCAACATTCTAAGAGTATAGTCGTTCTTACCGTACATAGAGGCACAGTCCCGACTTCTTGGTCGAATAGATGTGTGGGACGTTTATGTCAAGAACAGCCTGAAACAGACAACCAGATGCAACCGGGGTGCTGGTGTTCGTCGTCGCATCTCTGCAAACTGCCCAATTCCTCGCAACTGGAGTGAATTTCTTTGTGTAGACAAGAATAAGAGCCAACTTTTCAGGTTTCTTGCAGAGTGTTTATCTACCCTCAACACAGGAAAACAAGTCATCACGACATGCAGTGACCAAGTGTTGTGCACTGTGCAACGTGATGTGACAGATCTCGCTCCTTGTTCCCACGAAGAGGCCGACACCAGAATCATGCTTCATGTGCAAGATGCCGTCAACCATGGGTATAGCAAGACTGCTATCTGCACCGTAAACACAGTAGCCTGGTCCTTGCAGTTGCGACACTTGAACAGCTTTCTAGTCCTACTCAACCCGATTTTCATTTTACTTCGTTTTTTTGCTGCTAAATTTTCTGTTTATCTAAGACTTGTTTGGTATCGCACATTGCTTTTCTAGTTTTCCTTTTCTTTTTAGCTTTCACTTGACAACATACTGCAAATAGATTTTTTTAGCTTTCACTTGACAACATGTTTTAAATAGATTTTTTAGTATTCACTTGATAGCATATTGTAAATAGATTTTTTTAGCTTTCACTTTCTGTATTGTACAAACATATCGTAAATAAAGAATTCTTTTTTCATAGAATCAAATGTTTATGTTTATGAGTGGGGGCGTTTAATGGGTGTCATATTTCATCCGCTTATACACGCCATTCGATAAGGATTCTTACCATTAGATAACATGAAAAAATAATAACGACAACTGTTATGATTATTATTAAAAACGTTCCCACTTCTTTTCATTCCAGAGTGTTTGGAGACAAGTAAACAGTTTGGTAAATATTGAGACCTGTTATTCAACGAATGTGTTACAGGCATGTGTTAAATACGGTGGCTTCAAAGGGACATCAATAAATTAGACATTTTTTCTGATAATCCGAGTTTGAGTTCGAGTTCGAGTTCGAGTTCGAGTTCGACTTTGAGTTCGACTTCGAGTTCGAGTTCGAGTTCGAGTTTATGCCCACTTCCGTTCAACTATATTGGGGGCTCAGTGTTCAGTGGGTAAAGATGGCGGAGTTATCGGAGTCAGAGGCAGGAGAATCGAGTCAATCAAACGAGGTGAGAGCAAGATTTTCTGTTTTTCTGACCTTATATTGAATAGAAACACTTTATAGTATCATTAGTAACGCACCGGCTGCATTTTCAAGGTTGTTAACTTCTTGAGGAAGTGTGGAGTTGAGGAGGTATGTCGGCGATTTATTCAGGAAAAGGTAAGACTTTAATAAGTTCTTTAGTTCATCGATACAGTTGACATTCAAGGAAAGCCAATAAATCGCCTAGTGTTGTATCCAGTGTCACTTCGGCTAGACTTTGCAGAATAACCTGTAACTGATTTGCATGTCATTGAATAAAAATAGTGCCTATTGCTTTGTGCGTCGCTGATGTGCAAGGAGTTCCGACAAATGAAGGAGTTTGTCGCGGGTTGCGCTCCACTTTAATATTTTCATCTCACGGATTTGAATGGATCCCCTTGTTACTATATGACCCGTTTTATAAAGCACTGAGAGATATGTAAACAAGTGGCCGGATATTCTAAAATTGTGTGCAAACTGATTTAATAAATATTATTGTAGTGCTATGTAAATATTGCAATTATAGAGTACTAAAGTGATGACATTACAAAAACTGAATTCGAGAAATTATGGGCTTTAATTAGATATTCGGAAAGGGCATTACATTCATTACGTAATGAACCAAGGCAAAATTAGGTTTTTGTTTGGAGTCATCAGAGCATAATGGTTCCAATATCTCACCCCCAAATTTCACTAGGATGCTGATTTTTGGCAAGCGGGCATTTTTCGTCATGCCCTTTCTGAATATCTAAGGGAGGGTTCAGATTTTTTCCCTTGCAATTTTTGGAAGCCCCCCCCTATTATTTGGTTTGTTTTATCTGCCCCCCCTCATTACATATCTCACAACCATGGGCAAAATACCATGACCCCCCTCCCCCGCCCCCCCTCCACCACCACCACCACCACCACCAAAAAATACCCTGATGATGAGAGTGATGGTAGTGACACTGAACTTCCATCATCAAGCTTCACCACCAATTGAAATATAATCTTTAGAACATGGACTCTTTCCTCCACAGGGGCTTCCACTGGTATCCCATTAATATAATTTTAAATAAAAATTAATAATGCACAGGGGATGATGGGAAGAGGGAACTGGGCGGTCTCCTCCTTCTCTTTCCCCATCCAATCATCCCCTGCGTGCTTCCTTATCCCCTCTCCCCAGCCTCCTAGTGACACAAAGAGACTGTGGAGGAGAGAGGAACACGGAATTACAAATAAATGTTCTGATAATAAAGCAAGCATTGACATGGACTGCTATTTATATGCTCCAGCTATACTAAAACTTCATTTACAGATCTTCCTGCTAAATGAGTAAACTGATGGTGGCAGTTTTTATTGATTCTTTTTTTATGCCCCCCCCCCCCCCCTTATACCTTCTTTCACATTGGGAGAAATTTTCGATAGCCCTGCCCTAAAACCTAACAGGAAAACTATCATGCCCCCCCTCCCTGAAAATCGACATAACCCCTCCCCCTCGACATAAGTTATGAACCCTCCCTAATCAAATACAAAACCATAATTTCCCAAATTTAAGGTTTTGTGATGTCACACTTTAGTACTCTATTATTAGCAGAATAGGGACTGATCATTTATTATTATGGAAGCAGGGTAAGGTGGGGGGGAGGAGGTATTCTTTTTTTAGTGTCTAGTGCATTGACTTTGCCCCGATCCCATCTAAAACAGTCATTTCAAATTAAACTCTCACCCACCCCACCCTCTGCAATAATAATTTTAAAAATCTCCCCCGTCCCCCACATTCACACATGCCCCATGGTTTAAAATATTCTTTTTCTGCCTTTATTAAATAAGTTTTGTCCTCAATATTCTGAGTTTCTTCTGCCGAGTAGAACCCACTCATTCTAAGCAGTGTTGTAAATCTCAAACAGTACGCATGAAGGGTTACTCATGTAATTCAAATAATTATTGCTTTTCCAAGTAACCAGGCATTCCTAGTGCCTCTTTCCCAGGGTAATGTCTGTGTCCAAAATGGAACAGATTTTATCGATGATACAAAAATTCTCAAGTACACTGACTGAGCCTCTTGAAATACAAGTTTATTAAGTCTAAATAGACAATTAAACAGTAAGTCTCAATTGACAGCTAAATTGTTTATCTATAAGTCTCAATAGTTGCCTCAGCTTTAATCTTTTATATAAAATATGCATATCGTAAATGAACCTTGCTTTACGGTGCTGTAAAATCTTACCCTCCTGACATTTCGTACATAATAAACAAACAATATGGAGCTTTTTTCTAAATCCCCCCTCAACAAAATAACTGCCCCAGTCCCCTGAGACAGAATAAACGATCTGTGATGTCATGTAAAAAGGGTGTGGGTGGTACACCCTTATATATGTTTCAATGGTATGTGTGGGGCCAAAGGCTATGGTTTTCGGGTAGATTCTGCATGTACCGGATCGCATATTACGTAAAACAAAAGGAACAAAGAACAACAATAATACAAATGCAAAATGAGACCAAAAATACAATACCTCACAAACAATAGAAGACAATGAGTGGTTCATGGATACCGGTACATGCAGAAAGACCCGGTTTTCGAGCCGTTTTGGTCTGACATTGGGTATAGATTTTGATCATTCCGGTCTGAAATAGGTTAAGGGTTTTAAGAAGCGGGCAGCACAATCCCACCAAATATGTCAGGTAGTACCCCCCTCTCATCATCATCATCATCATCATCATCATCATCATCATCGTCTACAACCCTGGCCAATACTTCTTGGGACACACACTAAAATTGCACGCAAACTATTCTTTCAGAATCGTAACAATCGATAAATGCAACAAATACAGATTCAAAGGCTCACGTTGGGATCTGAAGTTTACTAACACTATTCACGTTAGTGGAGTTAGGGGGGGCAGTGTACTGTACATAGAAACCTCTAAGAGTATAAACAATCATTTGTATGTGCTAAAGGACAATCGACTCAACAGAAAAGGGGGAAAATCGTACAACAAAATATATATTTGGACCCTTATTGAGTGGGTGGGTGGGGAGCTGAAAGCTGCTTTTAGTACTCCATCAAAGAAGAAAAGGAGAAACAAGTAATGTTCAATCCCATTTCCAAACGCCAACAATAGGATTATAAAGTACGACATGCAGCAAGTTATTTTGAAGCCGTGAAATTCAAGGTGTTCGGCAATAAAACAACAACTCGAGTGTCAACAAAAACGAAGGATTAGACGGAGAAATAAGACCGGGTATCCAAACTTTGGACGCAGTTGTGATTTTTTTTTTAACACATTTTATTTTTAATATTTATACTATATTTAATATCTATACTTAAATCTGGAAGGGAACATAAGTTATGAAGTCGTTAACCAGAACGGTCGCTTTTAGCATCCATCTTGTTGCCGAACTATTCGATTTATATAACGCAGTCCACAGCAACCTAAAAAGTCAATTTTTCAGATTCTGATTTAATTCCACCTATGAGATCGAACCAGTCAGATACAGCCCCCCTGTGCAGCTTTTACAAGCACATTGGCAGTCTACGTCCCGCCAGATCGCCATGATGTTGTGAAAGAGTTATTATCACTTTACAAAGTTGAGGAAATTTTGTGCACTAATTTGTCCGTGTCCTTCCTAGATGAAACTGCTTTTGGAGAAGGTATTTTGCGAGAAGTGTTTTCGACCTTTTGGGACTGTTTCTTAGCAAGGTTTTGTGAAGGTAATAAGCAATTTGCCTTCGTACCACGGCACTCCTTAGCAGACGAGGATTACGTGGCTTTGGAAAGAATTATAACTCATCAATTTGTCATGACGGGGACATTTCCAGTGCAAATTGCAGAAGCACAAATGATCCAGATGCTGTTTGGTCAAGTCAGCGACGAATGTCTAGTCAGCTCCTTTTACTCTCTCTTGCCGGAGAGAGAACGCCAAATACTCTGCAGAGCTCAAGAAGATGATTGTTCATTTCCCACTGACGCCATACTAGACATTTTGTCTGAATACAATGTGACGTCTCTTCCGACAGCCAGCAGTCTCCCTCAGATTATCAAGCAGGTGTCTAGATCGGAAATGGTCCACAAGCCTTTCTTTCTGCTCGGAAAGATCGAACAAGGGATGGGAAACTTTTGGAGAGACATTACGAAAGACGAAATAGGGGAGATCTACCGCGAAACGACGCCAAATTCTACAAATGTTACAGCGAGTCTTGATTGCGTGATATTGGACAATAAGAAGGAACAAGTTGCTGCCTGGCTTGTGCGATACTTGAAAGCGGCAGACACCAAAATGCTATGCCGTTTTCTACGTTTCTGCACATCTTGTGACATTGTCTTACCCAACAGGAAAATAGCAGTGCGGTTTGAAAACATGTCTGAAGCCGCAATGAGGCCAAAAGCAAAGACTTGCTTTTGTCTGATGATTTTGCCGAAAGGTTATAACAGCTTCGCACATTTCTCCGCCAACCTGGATTATTACTTGACAAACACAGCGTTTTGGGATTTAATGGACTAAGTGGTGAATGAAAAGTCTAGGCGTCAAGCTCAAGGGTGAAATGGTGCGCTAAAAACTTACGTTCGTGACATTGTCGTGTTAGAAATCTTGTTACGTTCATGTATCCTAAGCAGTGTTATCCTCATATACATGTTTGTTTGTTGTTGTTGTTCACAATCAGTCAGTACAAGAGATATGCAACGTTTTAGGGGACTCAGTGATAATTAACAAAGTAGTTCTCTAGCAGTTTCTCAGACATGTGCGGAATAGTTCTTTACTCTGGACTGGATACAGTGTTAACATTCTTCCGTGGCGTTTTTTTTAAATAGTTGTTGAGATTAGGAAGTTGGATATATTGCTGCCAAAGATATGGTTGAAATTACATGTAAAATCGTTTAAATCTATTCTTTTTTTGGAAAGAAATTTAAAACAACTGTTGAAGTTTGAAAACTTTTGAAGGCAATGTGGCTTTCCATTACATACCTTGCTATTAAAAGTTTACGTATTACCTATTGGTTGTCTGGTACTTCATATGTTAAACCCATACACCGATTGCAAATATGGCGGCCGATTTATTATTCTTTTATGTGTATGTAAATTAGCCTGACTAGCCTCATTTTAGAGTAAATATTCTTTTGAACTTTGCACATGTTAACGAGGCTAATCAGGCTAATTAACATACACGTAAAAGAATAATAAATCGGCCGCCATACATTTGCAATCGGTGTATGAAAGCCGGTCAAAGATGAAAGACGCTTTTGTCTTGCATCTCGGTTTTCAAGTTCGGCTTCGATTTGTCGCATAGCAAATGGTGTTCAGTAAAAAAAAAAAAGAGGTCGTCTGGACTCTGACTGAGAATTAAAACTTTTTCAATTGACAAAAATAGACTTTTTACGAAAAATGTTTTCGCGGTTTATTTCGGACTTTACAGTCAATTACACAGGACACCCTACGCAGTGTAATAACTTCTAGGGAGGAGTAAAATTAACCGTCATGAGAGAAAATCCACTCTTTCATTTTGAAGTTTCCTTCATCAAGTAATTCTTCAATGTCCTTTGCGAGTACCCTTGCCTTGTCTTTGTTCTCAACACTCTCAATTATATCGTCCATGTACGTATTCCTTTTGATCACCTGTGCAGCTTCGGGATATTTGTCTTTCCCCATTTCTGCCGTTTTCCTCAATGCGACTGTGGCGATTGTGCCTAAAGGCTTGTCACCGAACGATACTCTCTGTATTACATATGTATCTGGCTTTCTTCTGGTGTCCATATCTCTCCACAAGAACCAATGTGTGTGTTGTTCTACTGTCTTTATTTTTACTGTATGATACATTTTCTTTATATCGCCGATCAACGCCACATTGTTCTCTCTGAATCTTATCAACACTCCCAGAAGGTCGTGAGGAAGGTGAGGTCCCTTTGCCCAGTAGTCGTTTAGGGTGTGGCCCATGTAACTTGCACTGCTGTTAAAAACGATTCTTACTGGAGTTGACTTGGATTCTGGTTTCAAAACCTCATGATGAGAAATGTAATGAATTGGTCCCTTATAGTCATCCAGTTCCTTTTGGCTAAGTTTTCTTGCAACTCCTCGAATGATCATGTCTTCAATCTGCCGCTGATAAACTTCTGTGTGTTTTGCATTCTTTGCTAATCTTTTTTCCGTCGACATCAGCATCCCCAAGGCGGCTTTCTTGTTATCTGGTAACTCAGCTGGGTCATGAATCCACGGGTACTCGGCTACCCATCTCTTTTCTCCTCTGTTGTATTCCAGATTGTTTTGTATCAGCTCTAGTTCCTTCTCCTCTTTCATTGTGTAGTCTTTGCTACCGAGCGGGCACTGGCCGCACTTGCACCCACCGCATCGAGGTTTGCATTCAATTCCGAGGTTCTCTATTTTGTAGAAGTCTTCGACTGTGACGACCGCAGTGTTGACCGTTGCGTGTCCCAGATTGTGGTTTATGGTTGGTTCTTGAATGGAGGGATGCGTCCCGCCGATACATCTCCCGAAACGATTTTTCAGTAAGAGAAGATGTCCAGAGCTTTGTTCTTTCTGTGGATGAAAATCGGCATACTCGTAGCCGTTCAAGACGTCGACCACTCCTTTTGGTCGCATTATGTCTTCTCTGGAGATATTCTTGAATAATCTTGTTACCCCATCAATGTTGATGCTCTGTATATCGGAAGTAATCTTGTCGATACCGTACATCTCGAATTTAACTTCTTGTCCTTATTCGTCGATGAGTGTCAATATATATCGTTTTGATGTGATCTTCTCGTTGTTGCCCCCTATTTTGGTAATAGATAATTCGACGTCCGTTCCTTTTAAGTTCTCTGCTTTTGCTTTGTCCTTTGTGATAAAACAGAGCGATGCACCGCTGTCCCATAGGGCGTTGACCCAGCCGTGCTTCGTTGCGATTCTTTGTAACTGCAATAAGCAAGTGTCCATCGTCAAGTTATTACATAGACTCGCCGATCCGGAGGCTGATCCAGAAGCGTCCTCCGCTGGTTTTTCATCCGGATGGAGCGTCTTATGATGCCATTTGGTACACTCGTTCACGCCGCATGACCTTTTTCTTTTGCACTCTAACAGTCTGTGCCCCCTTCTCAAGCATGACCAACAAGCTCCCTTCTCTTTTAGTATTTTCAATTTTTCTTCAATTGGTTTCGACAAATAGAACTTGCAGTCGTTCGTCCAATGGTCTGCTTCTTTGTGGAACAAGCACTTGCTATACTGTGGACGAGGGTTTCCTTCCCTTTCTGATCTCGAGTAATGCGCCGCTCCTTTTATGGTTTGGCTGTTTGCGAGTCGCAGTTCCGCAGTATCGTACTCAATGGCCCTTTTTTGCCTTGACAGGAATTTTAAAAGACTTGGAAATTTGTTTGTTTTGTCGACCACGTCTGCGATGATAATTTTGGCCCGTTCGCGTCGTATGTCTGATGGTAACTTTCTTTCAATGATGCTTACGGAACTGGTTGTTGTGATTTCGGCTTCAAGGCCTAGCCTCTTCAAATCTCTGTAACCGTCCTCTAATGCACCAATAAATTCGACAAGTCGCTTGTCCTCACCCTCTTTGATCGCTCTCGTTCGTTGTATGACATCAATAATGACGTCGGCTACCTTTACGGGATCTCCGTATTTATCATCCAAACGCTTCCACATCTCTTCAGCGTCATCGTCTACGCTTTTTACGGTGTCCGCTGGCTCTTTACTGAGACACGAGCGGAGTAAGTACGAAGCATCATCTGCATGTAGGGTAGGCATCACGTGTTTTTGAAAATCTCTTTTAAACTGCGGGTACTCTCTTATTTCTCCGTCAAACTTAGGCATTCGTATTTTCTCTAGGCGAAGATTATTTCGCCTTTCTTCTATCTTGTGTTTCGATTCATTTTCATGTTCGCGCACATCAATTCGAGCTTCTAATTTCTCGGTGATTTCATTATATCTAGTCTGAATGCGCGGAATCCATTCCATTTGTGAATTTGCTGATTCTCTATTTAGTAATTCCAGAAGCGCGCTATTTGTTCGCTTACATTCTGTGAATGATTCTTCCAGCTGAAGATGAAGCTTCTTCACAACGGAGGTTTTGATTGTTTCTGTCTCTAACATATGTGTAGTGCTCTTATACAGTGTCTCAAAAACTGCTTGCGCTGTATCTCGTTTGATCAGTGATTGATCAATCATTCTTTGAATCTGCTCGCGCTCTCTTTTCTGCAACTCTTTGTGCTCAGCTTCTGCGCGCTCTTTTGCTTCTGTAGCTGCTATGTTATTAACATAACTTATCTTTAACTTCGTAGCTTCTGCGAATAAATCTTGAAGGTTTGTTATCCATTCGTCAGCAGCTTCTATTTCTTCGTCCTCCAAGTACATGGTGTACAGATCATGTTTACTTTCTACGATGTTGCAAGCTTCCACAAGCGATGTGTAGTTGCTCTCAATAATCTCTATTCCGCTTTCGTTTTCAATGGACTTGAGCAGCTCGTTTCGCTTTCTAGTGAATCTTCCTTTGGCAGTTCGTCTTACGTTTTTTGCCTCTTCTGCCATCTTGTTTCGTTGCTTTCAGATTGCAACGGATTTCAAATGTACTGCTAGCCGCACGTTACCAAGGTTTCAAACACTGTACGCAGTTTATTCAGTCATTAAATCAGTTGATGTACAGATAAGACATGTTCGAAATCCGTTGGTGTCTCTCAAGGTCTGCGACTAGTAGTTGTGTTGATACAGATCTTACTAATTAATCATTGTTACGTCACAGTTATATTACTCGATCGTTTCATATAATTAAGTCACGCATGAGTTGAAGATGTATTTAGAGTTGGAGTAAATATGGAGTTAAAAAAACGCCTAAAAAGGGATTATTCTGTACCTAAAAATTTTACTCCACCTTTGGAGTTAAAGTAACCCTTTGAAAATAAGTTACTGTGTAGAATGGCATGTTAAGAGAATAAATTGTGAATTCGAAAGAGAATCCCTCTGCCTTTCGTTTAAACACCTTAACTCGTTTAAATAGTTACTGTTCAAAATACTTTACAAAAGGATTATAAACGTCGCCCCTCGAAACATTAGCGAATGGGTAGAGGCATCAGTTCACAGTTCATTCTCTGACAGCGTCAGTAGCACTAAGTAAAGTTCTCTCGCTTCTTCAGGGGTTTTGATTTCCATAGAAATACCATTCTCTTCCATCAGCATAATAAAGAATTCAGCAAATTCGTCTGTACACCCCCATGCTGTGCGGTCTCTGCAGCACGACTCTCTTGCGACCTCAAGGTCCTCTCGGTCAGCGACAGTTTTGTAGTCCCTAATGTCTAAGTAAAAGTGAAATGGTTAAAGATGAGCATTGTCATTTTAAACATAACCCTCGAACCAATTTAAAAGCAATAACCATAAGCACATGCACTATAGCAATACAGCAACACATTAAAGTAAGGCCATTTAAAAGGAATTTTCCAATACTCAGAAACCAAAATGAGGAACATTTGCAAGAGTTTTATAGGCAAAGTAGCCAACAATCTTTCACTATGTATGTGCGTCATTTACTTACGATTCTGCATTTAGAATAGCGCGTTTCTTATGGGACTACCACTGTAAATTATTTCATTTTAAACCAGACACATGAAATTTTTCCCGAAAGGATGCGCAATGCAAAGCTAAAGAATCACTTCAAATCATTTGTATGTACCTTTTAGTTGTGGTAAGAAGAACAACACATCTGGCTTTCCCTGAGGCGTTTCTTGGTGTGAGTATGGACGAATTTTGTGAGTGTTCCAGTGGCGCGCAACCCGATGGAGTTCAGTCTGAATAGGTTGCATAAAACAGAATCGCAAACATTCTCTAAAAATAAAAGAAATTGTAGATGTTGTGGTTCAATTTCATCCTTGGTGCAAATTTTATTTTCCTTTGTTTAAAACTCATTATCATACAATACCTTACCCCAAAACAATAGAAAATAAAATTTGCACCAAGGATGAAATTGCACCACAACATATATTTCAAGATAACGCGCAAAATATGTGAGCCTACTACACTGAAGTGAAGTGTTCTGGTTTGACGGGTCTAGAACAAAGCGAATTCGGATGAAAAAAAATTTCCGTGGAACAATAAGCCCTCATTTCATAGTTACTCGTGGCGAAGCACACGAGTTGTAAATCCGGCGTTGACTTTTCTTGTTTTTTTTCGTGTCACATTAGCGCATGCAAATTTATGCACGCATATTTAAGTCTACATCGACGACTATATGGCTTTCGGCCATGAAATACATACCGTAAAATCTCTCCGTGTGTGTACTCGAGAAGCAAGATAAAGAACTACTGCGTACAACTGCACACTTTCAAGACAATTCAAGGCGTTCATGGATGGATAGGACCGTTTGATATTGTGTTCGCCGCTTATTCCTGTGGGATTTTTGTTCTGGCAAGTTCTGTGTTTTATAAGTTATATTAAACTTGCCATTTGCTTAGCGATCGAGCTCCGGGTCGAGCTTAAGTGTCAGCTACTGAATCTAGTGAATGCAGTGTAGTCTTACTTTTAAACCCGTGTATATGTGAAAGCATGATGAACAGGTTATCGGCAAGGGTGTTTAAATAAAATTCACTCCCTCACTCACTCACTCACTCACTCGCTCCTTCCATCAGCTGTAAACTTAGTGAGCAAATGCTTTGTTACGAACACGTTTCGTAACAGGAATTCAACGTGAATCCAACGATAACAATAATTAATTTGATGTAAACGAATATAGACAACAATAAGCTTACAGATGTTTCGCATTTGGAGTTTTTAGTGCAACATTAAAATCGATCTAAAAGGATTTTGCAATCTAAACACGCGTTCTGATGCGTATCTAGCTTAAAATAATAAAATTTAGTTCGTAGGTAGTACGTGCTCTTGGACAGTGCAGTGATTGAGTTTGTGGCTTAGTCCCGGACGGCCCGAGTTCGAATTTCCATAAAGTCCCCCTTTTTTTTCTCTTTTTTTTCCTTTTTTTCCTTTTTTTTCTTTTTTTCGAACTGGACATTATGAAAGTGATGTACTTTTTTTTTCGTTCGTCAAAAATCCTTACGTTTAATTTAAAATGCGAGCCAAGTCGTGAATATGAAACAACCATCGGGGACCTTTTCCTACCCTACACAAGGTGGGTACTCTTAGATTGTACATGTTATGACTACTTCCCTTATGTTGCAGATCCACGTATCAATATATTTTACCAAAGAGGATCTCTAAAACCTTAAAACCTTCCTCTATGTGTAGCTAGTATTAACACGAAGGAATGTGTTTACTAGCGAAAATGAAAATTACGGACAAACTTCGTCGCCCATTTGTTGTCGTTGGAATATCGTCGAAGGTATGCTATATTTTCATGACCGTTTGGCTTCAGTTTGCCCTCCTCAGGACGAGTGGCTCCTTGACGGAACCAAACAAATGAAAAATGAAAGGGAGTGAAGGAAACAACACGAGGTATTCCCAAGCGGTCACCCATCCAAGTACTAACCTCGCCCAACAGGGCTTAACATCGGTGATCAGACGAGAACCGGCGCATGTCAACCAGTGACAGTGTTCCTAAAGTTTACGATGAGCGAGTGACTTTTCTCCCATTCTCGTCCCCAGAGCCTTCGTTTCGTTTGGTCAGCGGAAAAAACGAAGGGCTCTGGTAACAGTGCCTTCCGGATGTCGTAAAATCCACGACATCCGTTAGCGCATGCCTAATGCATTAATGTACTATTGCGCTTGCTCAGTGCCAGAAACCGGAAATAAAAACATCTTTCGTGTGCGCATTATCGTCCCCAGAGCCCTCGTTTCGTTTGGTTGAGCTTTGGAGACGAGAATGTTGTGTGTGTGGAATGGCGTTCGAAAGGACTGTACAAGACTTAACAATTACAGGAAAACATCGCGCTAAAAAGGAAAGAAGAAAAGCTTTACGTGCTGCTGTTATTTAGAAGAAAGATTGTCTTTGTATTTTGCCTACTGGTTTTAGAAATTCCTCGATAAGTCAACCGATTTCTTTCATTTGGGAGCTGTGTATTTATCGTTTCGCCACTGAACGCAATCACGGTGACCAAATCAGTTGATGGGACAGCTAAGTTTTTTGATGGACACGCTGTGGTCATTGATTAGGCTTATTTCATCGAACAGTGGTAAGAAATATCGAGGAATTTTTGTTTTGCATTTGTTTCATGTTATTTTAATTGGGCTTCGAGTGACCTTCGTTTCCCTAGATTTGTATTTCAAGTTGTAGCAAAGAGTACTACCTAATAAAGAAAATATAACTTGCTTTACGAGAGTGCTGATAGCGTTGTTGTTGTTGTTATTTAAAATGGGTAACCTGGTGGTAATATTTCTTTTCACCCTTGGGCTTTCTTCAGGATTTTTGCCTCTCCTTTAATTAATACTCCTCCCTGTTGCAAGCAACATACTTTTTTAATATTCGTGGCCGCTTATAGCTTCGTCTTCCAAGACACATACTGATTATTTTCGGAAACGAATCGCTCATATTTAGCGACAATCAGATCCCGTTATACTTTGAAATTTAGCAGCCGTATCTTTACCTGCTAAACCAAACAAAACTGGGTGACATTGGTCGTTGAATGTGTTGAAATTAAAACGTTGGTTTTGTTGATGTAGTCATAGGACTTCAACATTTGAAATTCAACCGGAAGTAAAACCTTATGCGTAGAGGCGTAAAAATTTTTACCCTGTTGCGCATTCATTTTAAACGGCCAATCAAAAAATTCAAATTTTTATCCGTTACCAGAGCTACACGAGATGCAATTTAAAAAAAACCGTGGAGCTCTGGGGACAAGAATGCTTTTCTCCGGTAATCGAAAAAAGTCGTATTCACGACTTAAAAATATATATATCGAACTGTGTCAGTGTGAAAACGTAAGCTTACGGCAATATTGCGTTACGCGTTAGCATTTCTTCTTCTCGGGTTGGCTCTTAGGAGCCTTTGATTAGACATAATTTTAAGCTTATGTTTCTCTGTAAAAGCACTCAAATCACTTGGGAATCAATGCTGCAATGAGTTAAAGGCGCCACGAGTGCAAGCTGTGTACAGCTTCTTGTTTAAAATGAAATGTGCAGACATTTTGCTCACTGCTCTCGTCTACTACGCAACTCGCAAGATCTCCGCGCGAATTATGCTATACCACCCAACAAGGTGTATGTCTGCATGTGTTTACCCATGAAAAACGAGATACAAAGAATGCGTTTTATTTTAACTTACACATGCAGAACATCAGAGTCGTCAAATAATCCTTGATCTCTAAGTTCCTAGGATTAAATAAAGGTCAAGGTCAATGGATGCTAAAGTGAAACACATGGATTATGCATAGCACGCCATAATTTTGATGGTTATTCGATGACTCCTTTATTTAGCTACATGGGAGAAGAGACATCTTACCTTAAACATGTTTATCCACCATGTAGTACTTGACCTTCTAAAGTAAGACCACCATGCTTCAATCTTCTTATGAAAAAAAATGTACTGCATTAGAAACAGAAAATAAAAAACAAGCCAATCACCAATCGTGATAATAGCCGTTGCCAGTTATGCTATGCTGTGCTGTGTTGCAGTATGATTGGCTCCCTACGTTAGCTATCCGTTCCTATCCCGCGAATAGAGAACTCGCGGAAAATAGATGGCGAAAATGCTTCTTTCCCTAGAAATAGGTTATTTTCAGTTAATAAGTTTGCATAATTATTCAGTGGTTGTCGATATATTAAGGACGGTGCCACCTATTGTTATTGCGCATACGTTCTGCGCATGCATTGCGCGACAGTCGCGCGAGACACTGGTTATTTTTTTAAACGCGAACGCGCGAGGTAAAGGCTAAGTTCCGCCCACCTTTCATGTCAAACTGTCAACTCCCTGGCTCAGTTTCTATAAAACTTGCAAGATAAATAGAGTTCTCAAAAATCTATGAAAATGTGTTTATAGACCTTCTGCAGCCTAAACGTGTTAAATTCTTTCTCTATTTTGCAAACTATAGAGCTTCGGTAATGAAACTATTTTGAGCTAAATTGACGATGCCGCCAGCAGAACGCGTACGTTTTGCCTTTCTTTCAAAGATTGTTTACATTGGCTCCTTTTCTCCATTCAAAATTTCAACAAAACTTCAAGTCAAACCAGACTAGTGTTTTTTTATATATTTAAAACAAGCATCCTCAAGGCATATAATCCAAGTAAAGGCTGGCATGTTGTTATTTCCAATTAGCACAAGTTTTTGTTTTGGCGCACAAACTCGCGTTGTTTGAAATTTTTGTTTATCTGCAAAAATCCGTTTTGCCAGTGGTCATTTTTTGCGAATAAAAAAAGTATATAACAAAAAGCAGAAAAACAACTGTTCCAGCCGAAATCAAACAAACGTCGAAAAGAAGAATTGAGATGAGCAAAGCGTTTTCAAAAAGACCGTTTTTGAGAATTGATGAAGATATAAAAACAAGGCTGAGGCCAGCAACTACTAAAAGTAAAGAAAACTGGCCGCTCCACAGCCAAGAAGTATCCGACTAAAGTTTTCCCTCCCTCGATTGTTGGCAAGCATGGTCTTTAGTGTAATCTTTCGTAAACACATTCGTGCATTTAGGTACAATTGATTTCCTTTATTCTGTATTATAGGTAAGTGATGTTTTTCGAAGTCGCATCGTGTCAATTCTCGACTTCATTGCATTACAACAAATTTTGATAGCCAAAAAACGTGCCATGATAAACTAAAAAGAAATCTTACTAGTATTTTTCTAGATCAAATAAAGCCGTAGACTTCGGGAAAAGAGTGTTTTATTATTTCACGATTTTTTTTAATTAAAGCGTACCGACTAATTTTTTCCAAAGTTATTAGAGAATCCATGAAAACTACAGTACAGGAGCTTCATAAGAAAAACTCAAGCACTTTAAATTTCGACAAGTATTTCTTACATTTTCACTCCAAATAATCTAAAAAGACTAACCTGCCAATCTAGAATTTTTCGGCAGCCGACCAGTCATCTCCATATAGCACTGATGTTTTCAAGTTGGAAATGGATTAGAAGAAGATGCACACAATGTAAAGTTCTTGTGTCCGAAGGAACATAAGGCTTAATCAATCCGTAGATCCACTGTGAATCAATGGAAGTGAACCGATTTTGCGTTTTTACTCCTTTACTGTGCTGCTTGATCTTGAAATCCCGAAAAATGTTTCTCAAAAGAGCAACTTACAGCTACAAATAGAATTAACTTTGAATTCTACAATGTTTGTCTTTTTATTGTACCCGAAGTAAAAGTTTTGAATGGTAAGCCATCGAGTGGAAATCCCAGCATGCCCTGAAAAAGACACGCACAATATTTAACTTACTAGGGAGGGCATAGAAAAAAATGTCGCGGACCCCGAAAGCGATTCCGTAAAAGTTGAAAACATCTAAATATAACTTGTAAAAACGCGTGGTGACCGCTACTTTTTATCTTATAAAATGGAAGTGGTAAGCATATTAAGCACACAATTAATTTTTTGTTGTGGGCAAAAGTTATTTAGACTGTATTTTTGGCGAATGTGGGAAAGCTGTCAGGGCCTATAATGGCTCCGTTGTGATGATTTTGTAACTTAAAACACATAAACAGTAGTTGTTATGTTACCATTCGTTATGTGTTTTAGAGATTTTTAGAATTATTGTTGCTTTTGTGTATGTAAAGCCGAATTCTAAGGAAATCCGCAAAGAAAGATCTAATTTTCCTTTTTTCGAAAAAATGCTGATGTCAGCATTTTTTCCAGATTGAAGCTTAATTATCTCCGAAAAATGCGTGGTTACCCCCAATTTTCTCTTTGGATTCCGATAGCCCCTGCTAAGATCTACTTTTCCCGCGTAGTCAAAAACCTGGAAAAATACCTTGCCATTAGGTGGCACCGTCCTTAAATCAATTATTCAACTCAATCTCGCCGAACATGAACTCGATCATAGCCAAATGAAATATTGCAAAAATTATTTTGCGGCAACACAGTAGAAATGTACAAACCTGGTTTGCCACTGAAGTGCCATACACAAAACTCTTAAAACCGGCGAAGTCGTCTCGAGAATTTCTGCGTAGAAACCGTTGAATTCCAGCAACATACACATTCTCAGTTCCACAATCACCTCTCACTGCCATAGGGGCTCCTTGCCAAGGACGAAATATAACAAAGCATTAATAAAATATATGCCGAAACATGAATTCATTGATCGCAACTAACCTCCAATTTGCTCAACACATTCCACAAAGTAGTTACCAACGACATATGGGTCATTGTTAGTGCGCGCCACCTCAAGCCACATTATTTTTCTGGAGTATCTGTATGATGAAATGTAAAGACAAAGCCTCTTTACTCTTAATGGGCAATCAAATATAATAATCCCGTCCAACTAAGACATAGATATTTGTTGATGGTTTCGATTTTATTTCCGGTTTCGAACATGTTTATGTTGCAAACTATAAACCAGCTATTATATCAATAGTGCGTAGGGTAATGCGTGGCGATTTTACTACAGACATTTTGTACAAGGAAGTGACAAATTCAACACTTCTATATCTCAAGAGCCTTATTACGGAAAAGCAACCACGTTATTGATGTGGTCAAGTACTGGGCCTTTCAAGGAAGCAACCACACTAAAAATTTTACATAGTCTACATACCCATCAATAGCTCCATGAATCGCAAAACCGAATGGCTTCAGCTTGTCATATCCATCAATGTGCCACAAAAAGTTTGGACCCTGAAGTGTTAGAAAATTGACCTTGTTATTCAAATACTGAATTTTTTCTATTCTCAGGTTTGCCAGACTTTTGCGGCATTAGTTAATACATACAGCTATTTCAATTTAGGTTATCGAAAAAAGCGTAAAAGTGCACGCGACTTGTGGGTAGTCATCCACGCTATATCCTAAAAACTAATTTATCCCATATGGCTCACCATCTTAGCTCGTCCCTGTACGGATAAGGCATCGTGGGTTTCATGTATTTATTTGACTTATTAAAATTCATTGATCATATCCCATATTATTTTTCAGGATTGTCGCGTGCACTTGTGCGCTTTTTCCGACAACCTTTCTTGAAACAGCTGTATACTTATTTGTAGACTGGACATGGTCATATGTCAACGTGGCATAGTGGTAGCGTGTGCAGTCAAAACTCTGACTGAGCGCGTTCGATTCTCGGTTTTTCCTTTCTTATTATTCTTTCTTTTTATTATTATTACTGTTTGACAGAGTTTACCTTCCAAACGAGTAAACAGTGAAAACGTTCAAACAATTAAAGAGCCATTAACTAGTACGCATTGTTTACCGGTTATTCATTTCTATATCTTCACAATCTCCTTTGCAGTAGCATCTTATAATACGATCTTATAGCAAGGGACATACAAGTCACATAAGAACTGATACAAGTAAAAGCAGATTGTGGGAGGTGCATCAGTGGGATGTTCAATATAAATAAACATAGCTTATATACTATATATTTTCCTGCTTTATACATCGAAAAGTAATTGAGAAAATATTAATGCTCTGTGAATTGATAAAAGAAGATTGTATATGTTGTGGGCCAAAATTGTCCTTGGTTCAAAATTTATTTTCCTTTGTTTAAAACTCATTATCATACATTATCATGCATTTTCATACACAAAAACAAAGTAAAATAAAATTTTGAACCAAGGAAAATCTTGACCCACAACATATTCTTGGCTTTCACTTACGTCATATCAAAATTCAGAAGCATTAACAAATAGATTTCGAATCCAAAATGTTTATGGAATTGTAAAGAGTTTAAAACTACACATCTTGGCCAAATTCTGAAGCGCAAAAGCATTTCATTCAAGATGTCATGTCAAGTATACTAGCTTCGTTCAAGTGTTATTTCCAAAATGTTTTGTTATAACATTGCAGGAAATCCAAGGTTGAAAACTCTGGGAATTCCTTTAAAGTAAACAAAAGGGAATCTTGACTTGTTAGTTTGCATAAAACATTTTTGTTGTGTCACTCTTGTGATGTCCAAATCGAACTAAGAGACACAAAAATCCTCTAGTGATATTACTATACACTTGTCAAGTTACATTTTATAATAAGGTATGTTGATTAGCTGTTTTACTCTATTTGCAAATTGCATTGTATGTCAGTAGCAGGTAGTTGAAGCTTATGAGGCACAGGCACAAGGATGTTTTCTGCGATAAGCATGAAGGTAACATAGGTGCACAGCATAAAATTTTGGCTCTTCTAATATTGGTGCCAGAGAAGCCAAATATGAATTAAACAGACAAGAAAAGAAGGTTTTCATAACCAGCATGATGTTTATTTGTGACACACAGGCATAGGCACACGCACAAGACGAGTGAAAATCATTTCATTTTTAGTTATAATTTGTGCTAATGTTTGTGTGGTACCATATTTTCTTAATTAAATGCTCAGCCAAGAATAAATGGCGGGTAAAACTAAAGGCAAGATACACGACTGTCACGGTTGGACGCCGTTTTTCTTTCCAAGGAGCACTGGACCGAGTACACAACGAGTGGCGTGAAAATACGAAGTTAAGAATGCGGACTACAGACAACGGACTATGAACGAAGAGCGAAGTAAACACCAAACAAAGATCGCTTTATTTTTATATTTTATGGACAAAATATGACTTTTAGAAAGGTACAAAATGCCCTGGTTTACGCTTCAGCAGATGAAATAATAGACGAAGAAGAATTTGTACTTTTGTTTGATGCCTAAAAATCATACTGCGAGTACGATGTTTTTGACTTGACTCCTTTAATTCAAGTGAATGCTTAATTGAGTTTAGAGTGAGCAACGAAGATCTTCCTCGTTTGGCCGAGGTTCTTAGAGTTCCGGCACAGTTCAAAGAGAGTGTTAACATCGTAAGTTTTGTTGCTTGTGTGAAAATAGTTAAACAATTGGCGGTCAAAATTAGTAAAAAGTTAGCATAAATTGCTCGCTTTTCTGAGTTCAAAAGCACACGAAATTGCTCCAGATGTGGTGTTTAGTTTACGTGTTAGAAAGAAGAAACTCCTCAGTCAATATTCTAATTTAAAGCTTCCTTTTTCATACATTTTTCATGACTCTGTACTCCGTACTCCGTACTACGTGAAATTTGCCGACTACGCACCGTCGTGAACTTGCGACAATAGGAAGCAAGAGCAACTGTGTCTCGTTCCAGTCCCAATTTTCGTCCCGTCTGTAGTCACCGTATCTTAAAGTCCCTAATATGGTACATGGACACCAGAGTGCACCTGAAAAATATCAAAATCGATTGTGTATCTTTGGAACCAGTATCTGTGTTCGCTTGCTTATATTCCTTTTTTATTTCCTTCTGTTCTTGACAGGGACCACTTTTGCAGCATTGACTGGTACAGCTGATGAAGCAACATGTTTTGTCATTGTTTCCCAGCTTTCTTTGAAGGAGCCCTTAGTATTAATGTCAGTCCAAACCGGGAAATTTTACATTTTGCAGTGATCAGTACGAAAAAGGATTCCATCTTTTCAGGACTCAAATGGTTGGTTCAGCACATAAAAGAAAAAAGAGAGGCAGCTTACAAAACAGTTATATTTTGTAATACCATGAACGACATTGCAAGTGTGGTGAACTATTTAATAATGAAACTTGGGAAAGATGCCTGTTCTCCCAAAGAGTCACGTGAACAGCCAAATTGTCTTCTTGGGATTTTCCACTCAAGCTGTTGGCCCCGCAGCAAGGAAAGAGTTGTGTAGTCGGGAGATGGGAACATACAAGTAGTTGTGGCGTCTCCTGCACTGGTGTGGGTGTGAACTTCTCAGAGATGCATAACATTGTGAACTGGGGTACTGCTAGAAGCCTTCTTAATCAACATCAAGAAGCTGGATGTGTTGGAAGAGATGGACTGCCCAGTCTTGTGCTAATTATCTACCATAGCCAGCAACTTAGCCATTGTGAGGAGGAAGTCAAACAATTGGTCAAAGCAAAAGATTGTCTATGGCTGGCTTGCTGCTTACATGTCACTTGATGCAAGCATCCAGTTGCAAAAACCTGGACACTCTTGTAGTTTTGCTCTGCTTCTGTTTGTGATTGCAGTGACCAGTGTGAAGCTAGCCAAACTCTGTTTGAACAGTTAACCCAAGGGGAACAAGGGGCTACTAGAGAATTTGTTCTTACAAGACCTGTTTGCAACAAAGACAAAATAGACTTTAGATACTCTAATGGAAGTGAAGAACAGCCTTGTCAAGTGTCATTCGGTTTTGACAATATTTCTTGTCATGAGTTTTCAGACCAACTTGCACACGACATTGTTTTGAATTGTCATCAGCTATCATTTGCTCTAAATATTTTAGAAATCATACAGGAGCTTTTTTAGACATTCCCAATTTTGACAAACTTGTGGACATTAC
>JAJGOT010000155.1:1335000-1561697 GCA_022457155.1 Cladopsammia gracilis
GTTGTTTCATATTCACGACTTGGCTCGGAGACTTTGATTGAAACCCTTACCCTGTTACAAACCATATCCTTTGGTGCCATTATACACCTCACTATAAAGAAGTACCCACCAGACAAAAGTTTACGACTGAGGGACATTGAGTGTATATCTATACCCATGAAACAAGAATATTTCCAATAATACAATTCGTGGTATTGTATTATTACCGAAAATTCTTTGTATTGTGCGCATTTGTGTAACAACATCTCAGAGTGTGGTCGGCGACTTTTTTGCCTCTGTTGTGCTCGCGTCATAGCCGAAGCACCGCCGCCTATCCAATGCCCCATTAATGAACGCACACAAGACGTCCTAAACCAAGTTAGAAGAGATGTACCTTTGCAAAATGCTCTGGCAGAAGTTCCAGTTCCAAATGCTCAGCCCGCTGAAATCCCAGCCATCAACAATGCCCCTCCCATGGAGAATCCTGACGCTGCACATGTTGCGCCACTGCTTGAGGTTATTTGTCCTGTTTTTATGAATTTCCGTTTCTTTTGCTTTGGTTTTGTTTCCGTGGTTTTTCTTGCGTGCTCAGATAGACTTTATGCTTATAAAGCATTTGCAAGAGTGGTACGGCCACCACACAAGAGTTTTTGAGTCAAAGAATATGTGCCATGTCCTCGGTGCGTACCGCCGCGACTCCAATTTAAAAGACTCCTTGGTCCACAGCAATCTTCAATCCAACTCGAATACGGGGGATGACTCTAATGGAGCCTTTCCCTGTCGCCGTCCACGTTGCAAGACCTGCGCCTACACCAATTCAGCGGCCCCGATCAACACTCCTGGTGGGCCGTTGACAATTCGACAGAAGTTCACATGTACGACCAGTAACCTCGTCTACATCATTGCCTGTTGTACATGTACTCTGTGTTACATCGACGAAACTGGACGCAGGCTCGGCGACAGATTCTGCGAGCATCTCAGATCTGCCTGTCGCTAAACACTTCTCATCTCCCGGACACACAACCGATGACATGATGGTGTCCGTGATCACAACAGGTTTTAAAAGTACCAGGGAGAGACGCAGTGCAGAGTGTCGTCTAATTTTCAAATGCAAAACCCTCCAACCACACAGCATGAACATTGACTTTAGTTTTATTTAGACTTCATCTGCGCGCGCTACAATGTTGCGACATAGCAACATTTGGAACATCTAAATAGCTGACGCGCGTTTTCAGTTAACGGCTATTCACTAAGGAAGGGACAGAAGTCCCGAAACGTCTGAACATTTAGTTTCAAAAGCGCTTTTATAACTTTTTTCAAACATATTCGATACGATTGGCGCTACACAGTTCATATCTATTATGATTTTATTTACAAGCGATCTGTAGACAGGCACATGCCCTGTGCGACACAGTTGTCACAGCTATGGAAAAGTTGGAGAAAGAATCCCTCGGGAAAATCAATTATGAGCTGAAGTGTTTCTTCAAAGCTATGCCACTAACAGTTACAGAGGATAGTCTACAATTGTATGATATGGACATAGTTGAATACTCACAAGATGAGACAGGTCTCTTTCTCCAAATCAGTGGGATTTGTTTATGAACAATGCACCAGACAGAGCTTCTCTAGTTCAATACTTTCCAAATGATGAAAACATGGTTCCAAATTAAATGCTTCTTCTCATTGTTGAATTTGGTAAGGAAATGACTGCCTGAAAATAGAAAGCCACATCTTGAAAATGTTGAACTTTATTGTAATGTACATATCAGAACGTTTTGGTTCTGTCCTTAGTGGAAGGTGATGACTAGTCTAATATTGAAACAACTATTTCAGTTATCTCAAATCCTTTTTTACTGGAAGGTTGCTATGGCAACTCAGTGAAGTTCATTTTGGGGTATTATGTTGAAATTTTGAGACATTTAATCAGTAGATTTTCATTTCCTGTCAGCCTAATTAATACTGGGTTATTTATTAATGCCATTCATGACAGACTGTTATTTCTTAAGATAAATGGCAATAGCCAACTTTACATGAAAGAGCACATGCTAATTAGTAAATCTACCAAGTTTCAGCATGATTGGTCGAACCAAAACTGAATGGTGAGCTTTCAAACATCAAAACATACTGAAGTCTGTTACTTTTTTGATGTTTAAAAGCTCATCATTAAGTTTTGGTTCGACCAATCGTGCTGAAACTTGGCAGATTTACTAACTAGCATGTGCTCTTACGTGTGACAGGGTCGATTTTTTAATTGGATTAATTTTTCACACTCGATCCCAGTCCTTTTTGTTTGTAAAGTGGGCGAATCTTTGAATCCAGTAGCATCAGTTTGGAACTTGATCGTTTGTCATTTAAACTAAATGAAGGGTTTGATTTCCAGGAGCTATGTCCTGTCAGTCCTCTGAAAAAAATTTTTTTTTCATTTCCAAAGGACAAGAATTGTGCCTTCTTGATATCATTGTAACACGAATGTTGAAATTAATGTAAACATTTGGATGCACTGAGAAGCAGCACACAATGAAGATTGATGATGGTTAAGAACAACAAAGTTGAAATGCACTGCACCTGTACAATATAGTAACTAAATATATCAACCAACAAATTTTGATTTACTGATCAATTTAATTAATGTAGAAAATCACCTTTCTTTTCTGCTATTTTTCTGCTAAAATTTTCCATTGTAGAACATATCTTAATATAGGAAATTAACGAAGCATGTTATTAATGCCAATTTCAAAAATTCGTGTCAAGTAAATGCCCCTTAATTTATAGCATCGTTAATCAAAATACCACTAATTTACACCATCGTTATTTGAAGACACCTTTATTTCATGCCAAATTACATATTAGTCGGCTTCATGGTTGGCGCACTGCAAGTATAACAGATGCTATACAAAGTGCTCGAGAGACTGGATGTTCGTCATCCCTGGACCCTTTTAAGCAATAATATTCGATTCAAATGTAGATAATCGGCTGTATTTTACATGCCTTAAACCATGCTTACATGTACCTACTTGCTTAAGATACATATAATCAAATGTGATTGGTATTAAACTTTGAGTTCTGTTGGAAGTTGTTATGTCTTGTGAAATGCGCAGTTTGCTGTAGCTTATTATACCTAAGACATCAAATTCGCGTTGATTAAATGCACATAAAAATATTTTGGACGGAAAATAGCGTTAATTTAATGCACGTAAATCTAACTTTTCAGAAATTCACGTTAATATAGGGCTTCATTAATTACCTATATTGATGTAAACAAGAACAGTTTACTTCAGGGAACATGGGTGGGATTCAATTCACAAAAACCAGTTCGTCTCAATTTGCTTCTTGTACAGCACCTCAAATACAGCAGCACATCTGCAAACATGAAGAAGCTTGCCTTGAACAAGAGTCAAGTTCTTGGGACCTAAACAATTGATTCCTTCTTGCTTGGCCATCACAGAGTTCAAGGTAGTGACTTAAGCTGTTTTGGGCATCCAAGTCGATGTCTTTGAAGATCATATGATCTACAAGACAGTCAAATATACTTTCAAAATCACCCCAGCCCAACAAAGGGTTAAAATTCTTTGACAAAAGAAATTCAGCATCAGTTCTGACCTTGTGAACTTTCAGTCTTGATGGCTGCCTCACTCGTGTTAGGGTGTAGGGTTAGCATTATCCGAGGTTCCATACACATTGTCACAGTAAGAACAATGACACTTGAAACTACAACCCTTCATGTTGATATAGCACATGCACCTTGATGGCATACATCCAACTATCTGTTTGCAAAACTTTTTATCTGGATCATTTTTTGCCCGGCCTCTACCACAGTTGCAGCTGGAATCTTTAGTGTCCTTAACCCTATTCTGCCTGGGCTTTTTTGAGTTTCTGAGCCGCGGGGGGGGGGGGGGGGCACTATATGACCCCCTCGTAACTTCAAGAGCATTAAGGCTATGACAATGAAACCTAGAGGGTACATAGCATATCCAAAACTTTCTCCTTTGCAGTCCGCACAATGGAACAATGACCTCACATGACGTAGTTATTGGAAAATTAGTTATACGGCTGCCATCTTTGATTTTTGACAATTTTTAAAACCCCTTAAACCATCCAAATTGACTATAAATGGCATAAAAATGTAAAAGTTATATCAATAAACATTGTTTTTCGCAAGTTTTTGTCAATTTTCATTTTTCTCAGAGCCACTGCGAGGCAGGATGCCAGCGAGGCATCCCTTCTCAATGTGTTTTTTGAGGCAATCAATTACATGAACTGCAGTTGAGTACATCTTCATCATCTGCATGCTTCATGTCCTACCATTTGACTAAAAAGTCTTTTAAATTGTCCAAGAGCTCGTCAGAGCTTGGGGTTTCTTCCTTCCCATTTTTTTTTCTGTCACTCTTGCATCGAGACACATTTGAAAAGTCAATAATGCAAGCACCAGCAAGGATATGCCTTGCCTCCAGGTTTATAACCGCACAAAGCCATGTTTATAGTTGGCGGTAATTTGGCAGTGATGTGACAGTGATCTGATCGCCCTGAACTTGACCCTACCAGGAGGTTAACCCTACCTCGCGCTTTTACAGGGCTTAAACAAACAAAAAGTTGAGCCTCCTAGAAGGGTAACCCTTGGGGTAACTCTTGTAAGCAAATAGGGTTACCCTCCTCCTAGGTAACCTTACCTTGCATGTAAACAAAACCAGGAAAAACAATAGATGAGGGAAACCTTCCTAACCCTTCTAGGTTGGTTACCCTCCCTCCATGTAAACAGGCCCTAAGAAGTTCCATGATTGTAGAGTCCCTTGCAGCAAACAGCTTATGGATGCACTTCTAACTCCAGTTGCTGACATGTTTCACAACATCCCAAGTTTAAATGGCTGCAGGCACCCAGTCTTGGATCATAGTTGAGATGCAAAGCACCAATACATGCATCAAAACGCGTTCTTGTGTGCTGCCTCGTCAACTGGCTTAAGTGCGCAAGTCTCTCACTCACTGTCAAACTTTTTGGCCGCCTTCGCTTTATTTCTTGAAGGATTCGTCCAAAAATATGGACTGTTCTGCAGTCTGCAATCTTTATTCATCAATTGTTTACGTTTATTCATCACATGTTTACGTTTTTTACGTTTTTTATCTTTAAAAAACCACTGTTCACATATGCAGTCTAGAGTCTCATGTCTCATAGGGGTGGGGTGGTAGCAGAGTGGGAGGAGAGGGGATGCAGTTAAACTACAAAATCTGAGAAACGACGACAACTCCAAAGAACATCATGCAAACTTAAAATATAAGTATAAGCAAGAAAACAACAAGCAAGAGTAAACGTAATATTTCACTTCTTATATCAAATGTAACATAGATATGATAATGCGCTAACATATAGAGGGCCACCAGGAAGGTGACAAAGAATATAATAAGCTAATAGTTACAACTAATAATAAAAACCAAAATATTAGTTTGCAAGCTGTTCTTCGTAGTTGTCATTTTATATTCCTTACATCTGTCGGGGAAAAGATCTGAAAAAGGTTGGTGGGTGGGCAGAACCAGCAGCAAGAGCAAAGCACGAGTCTCGCATTAGCCTAAGCAAGACTTGCGCTTTCCACTAATGTTCAATTGTTGCTTCTCCGATCTTCAATCCAGATAAGGACAGAAAAAAAAACTTGCTATAAACCTGGATAAGTTGTCCTTTATTTATCTTGTAATAGCATAAAAAGGTTTTGAAGTGATTACGTGACACTCTATGAATTCAATACGCCGCTGTAATGTGACGGTTTCTGGGTCAGAAGTCAGTAGAGGTCATTCTTGTTATTTATCAACTGAATGATAACTATCTTAACTAAGATTGATACGGCTTCTATACTATGTGGCTTGTGTTTTTTCATCGAATGGTTGTTTTTAAAAGCAGCAAAAGGTAGCTTAAAAGGAGGGCAAAGCCACCTCAAATAAGTGCCTCAGCAGCCATATTGTGATTTGAATTCGCGGATTCCTCAAGCCTGCATGGCAGGCATTCATTAAGAATGCAACGTTAGTGGATTTATATGAGCAAAAACGACCTATGAAAGGCGGAATTTACTTGTCGCAACAGAACTGAAGTACAAGTAATAGTGAGTCGCTCGTTCATGTTAATTATACCATTTGGTATTATTCCTGAGACTAGCCCACTAATTTACATAACTTTGTTCTTGCTCAGACCGTTTAATTCACTGTCTGAATGGTATTTTATTCCAGAGCTAAAACTTTCCAGTAGGACAGCATAGCCTTGGGTTTGAGTGAGACGCGTTCAATGAGAGAAAAAAACCTAGGAAATCTGACCTTGAAGTCTATTAAAACATCTGTGGATAACCAAATAGAGAGTGTCATTTGTCGGAAACCCTTTCACAACAAAAGTGGTGACCACGATGGCAGCAATCAAGCAAAATGGGAAAACAATCAAAGAACTCTGCAAGACGATCAATGCGAAATTACATCTACTCAAATTCACACGTTTGCAGGCAAATAGCGTGACAGAGAATGGAAACCTTACATCTATGAGAGGCTGTGCAACACTTTAGCGGTGAAGATGGAAGAATACCATGAACTTAAGGTGAGAATACAAGAATTATGATTTGAAGCGGGAGAAAATGAAGACAAAATCCTACTTTGGAACTCGAAATTGGAAGGAGATGTGTGTGTTTGAAATGGCTGTTAATGACCTCGACGCGAAGATCGATGAATTCAAGCCCGTGAAGAAAGAAGAGGATCAGGCCTTAGAGATCTGAGAAAGAAGATAACAAAGAAATGCAATTTGAAAAGGTGAAATTAGAGCAGACTCAAGTACGAGATTCAAATAGAAAAAATTGAAAGGATCTAAACAATAAGGAACAATCAATAAACAACAAGCAATCAATCAACTTGAAGCTGCCAAAACTTGTAATTACAAAATTCAAGGGCACGCACACAGATTGACTGCGATTTTGGAACCAATTCAAAGCGGAAATCGACTCCGTAGATGTGCATGTGTCACATATTGCCAAGTTCTCGTATCTTAAACGACTATTAAAGCCGAAAGTTAGGGCAACAATTGAAGGAATTCCATTCACCACAGAAGGCTATGGACGAGCAAAGAACATTCTGAAAACCAAATACAGAAAGGAAAGCGCAATTATCAACACACATGTCACCAACATCATGTCGCATGGTGCTAATCCTAACTAGATTTTGGAATTCTATGAAATGTTCTCGCCTAACCTACAAAGCCTTGGAAACCATCGGGAAGATAAAGGAGGAAAATGGATACACTAGGATGGCGCTAGACAAATAGCACATTTGCATGATGATGTCACACACACACACACACACACACACACACACACACACACACACACACACACACACACACACACACACACACACACACACACACACACACAGCATGCTGGTATTTGTAGTCAAACTCCCGGGACACTCCCGGGAGATTCAAAAACGATGGCGGCAAACGAGGCGTTCAAAGATGTTAATAGGTCAAAGAACGAAACTTTACCAACAACTTCAACGGGAGACGATGTTCCTGGGGCATCTTTGAAGGGACAGAAACCTGAACGGTTGAAAAACGATGAGTTGAAACGTTGGTTGAGGTGCCAAGGGGCGAGTGTTCTGGCACTCGCGTGCAACTACTTAAAAGGTAAACATGACATTTGTGCAGTGTTTTGGCATCCATGCTGGGTTATTTTTTTTTTGCCAATATTTAATTTTTAGGGTTAAAGATTATATTTCCAGTGGACTACACAAGAAGGTAACTGATCCTGATAGGGGAATTCGCTCCATTGGAAAAAAACAATTCGAAGGTACTGGCAATAAACATGATGACAAGGTTGTTGAATAGCCCAAAGAAGGCTGTACCTTAAGCCTAGAAAAAGCACCGGAGTTTCAACATTGTTTTATATTTTAGCATCTGTCTGGAGGGACAAACAGCGAGGAAAAAAGACGAGGGGCGTTTAAAAGCAAACGAGAAGGGTACGCTTTGTTTAAGGCTTCCCATGTCTTGGACGTAAAATTTTATAGCTCTCATGATGATTTCTGCTTTTTTGATACAAGAGTAAAGGCTTTTATGACCAGAAACAAGATGTATAGAACAAAAGTTGGACAAAACAAAACAGGTGAAGTTGTTTCTGCTCGATGCACTTGCAAAGCTGGCGCTAATGTATATTGTAAACATGTTGGGGCCTTATTATATGCCATACTTGACTTCACTGAAAGTGGCCTTGGGCAGATTCCTCCAAACACTTCTTGCACAGAAAGGCCTCAGCAGTGGCATAAGCCAACCCAACAAACCTCAAACGTTCCAGTTCTTTATAAAGATTAACTGATGATAAAGCATGATTATGATGCTGACAAGAGAAAGACTGAAAAAAGTACTGATGGTCCATGGGCCAGAGGGGGTCGCGGTCTCACTCGGGGGGACAAATTCTCATTGATATCACATGAAAGGTCATCGGATAGAGATTAGAAATCCATATGATAGAACTCACACAAGAGTAGCTGTAACGTATTATTTTACATACTTTTTTGGAAAAAATACCCTTAAGCATGGAAACAAGGCTGATTATTTTTTTGATTGCTTTCAAATGTTGTGGATGTTATTTTACTGATTTCCAAAACCAATATGATAGACAAACTTATTTTCTTAAATAACTTATGGTTTGAAATATAAAAAGTTAAGTGAACAATGCAAAACGAAAAGGAAAATGACGACTTGGATTTCGAAATGCATCATGGGTAAAATCCAAGATGGCGGAGCCTCTTCATGGTAAGTGCATTCGAGTTCTTGCTAAATTCTAGCGATTTAAAGCATTTAAACGAAAAAACTGGCTTAATAACCTAAATTAATGACTACTTATGTGTCAATAGTGCCAACTTATGCTTCTTATGAAGAATAATTCGAATTTTTGGCCGATTTTCAGCATATGTACTTAAGGTCGCGGGGGATACTTGGCCATGAATAAATTCATAAGGCAAAATTTTGGCAGGGGTGTCACTTTTAAAAACGTTATATTGTGAAGGTTTGAAAGCCGATTTCGCTAAAATTTAACAGAGATATTGGCAAATAATGGAAGTGCGTAAGGAGTGTTTTTTATTGAAGGGATGGCGCTTTGCGGCAATGCTGTAAGCCACTAAAGTTATCTTTTCTTAAAACGTGGTATTGTGTCCAAGTTTGCTCCTCGAGAAGAACACAAAGCAAGTTGATTTCCCCACTCACTGATCCGTCAAAACGTCTATTGTGTCATATCTGACTCCGAGTTTTTGATTTCAACTTTAATTAAAAGTTATTAGCTTTTAAAGGAGTAAAATTGTCCATGTTAGAATTTGAAGCCTCATATCTTTCCTTTGAAAGCCTATTTAAAAATTTTGAGTCAGATATGACAATCTACAATACACCTAGTTCACCTCCTTGCAGTGTCAACTCATTAAATTCTCTATCCGCGCTGAATTCTTGGACACAAAATTGCTTGTTTTTACGCTTCCGAAGACTTCCCGAGCAAACATGAATGCAAAAAATATAAATTTATGGTAATTTTGCTAATTTTAATCTGCGGGCTATTGTTAACAGTGTATTTTACCAGACAGCGCTTTGCACGTGCAATTATTGATGCAGAAACATTACAGAGCCTTTTCGTGAATATTTCGCGCATTTTCGGTATCAGCCGTCGCACTTCGTGCATACTCTTTTCATAAATGCATACTGATGAGCGGAACCTGTCCCCCGCGACCTTAAATGAAATTTTAGAGCTTCCATAAAATTAGCAGGGCAGCGGTGGTCTAGGTTAAATTTTATGGCCAAACGTGCAAAGGAAGAATTATTTGACTTAGTATTCTCTAATTATCGCTAATTCATTTTCTAAATAAAACAACGGTTGGATTTAATAGAGCCTAATAGAGAAAATCATCCCGGGGAATTACTATCATCTTTCTGGTTTAGTACTGATATTTTGATATTTTGATTTCTTTTAAAAAACTAACAGATCGACCTAAATGCCCTCGTTGCGAACCGTGTATTATTCATAGGTCTGACGATGATAATAATCTTATCACCCCACAAGATATTAACTCTGGGAACACGTTATTGAAAGCTGCAGAAATTCGGAACTATATGCCAGCAAAAACGGTGGAAGAGGGTAGTATCCCTGCATACATACATACTTATAAATACATACTTTATTTAATGTGGACATACTCTTAGCTTAAAAGCTAGTTTACAGGTATTCCACCTAATAACTACCGTATTTACCCGTGTATAATGCGCACTTATTTTTGCCGAAATGAACTCGTAAATACCAGATGCGTATTATACACGGAATCCTTTGTTTAGACCCACGCGACATTAGAATAACAAAGACACTGAAACGTGCGATGTAATTGGTCTTTAATTTGAGAGTAAATTAAACTACCAATGACAAGTTAACAATTTGGATCCTTGAATAAATTAAACTAAGTACTTAAGCGAACAGATGATCAACAGTCACTTTAATTTTGAGCAATCAAACGTAAACATGGCTACAAAACTCACCGGAACGAAATGTCAAAGTTATACAGTGTCAGATAAGTTGAGAATCATCAATTTCGCCTTAAAGCATGGAAATCGCGCCGCTGAAAGAGAGTTCGGAGTATCTGAAAGTAACGTTCGCTTATGGCGGAAGAGCAAGGAAAACTTGGAAGAGATGCCTCGGTTGAAACGAGCGAATCGTGGTAAAAAAGCTGCATGGCCAGAACTTGAGGTTGATCTCCTCGATTGGATCACGGAGAAACAGAACAACGGTCTCGCAATTTTACCATCGCTGGTGAGGCTGAAGGCCCTCGACATGGCAAAGAACGAGAAATACGGGATTCCACCAGGGCAGTTTAAAGCAGGTAACCACTGGTGCCAGCGTTTCATGAAGCGGAATGGCTTGTCTCTTCGACAGAAGACAACTCTTGCCCAGCGGCTTCCAGATGACTACGAGGAGAAAATCGTGCGATTCCACCGCTACATTATCGATCTTCGCAAAGAGCACAGTTATCCTCTACATGTTATTGCTAACATGGACGAAACGCCTCTAACATTTGACATGCCGACAAATCGAACCATCAACAACACGGGGGAGAAGACGATCAAGATTCGTACGACGGGTAATGAAAAGAACCGCATTACAGTTGTGTTGACCTGTGCTGGCGACGGAAGCAAACTGAGACCGATGGTAATCTTTAAAAGAAAAACTCTCCCAAAGGTTGCGAACAAGCACGGAGTTGTAATCGCCGCTCAAGAGAAAGGTTGGATGGATGGCGAAGGAATGAAAACATGGATCGAGAAAGTTTGGCGTTCGAGGAGAGGTGGCCTGGGGAGGAGAAGGAGCCTGCTTGTTTGTGACGCGTTCGAAGCCCACGTGACCGAAAGCGTGAAAACAGCACTGACACGAGAAAACACCAACTTGGCAGTAATTCCCGGCGGATTAACCTCGATCTTGCAGCCGCTGGATGTGTCTATAAACAAACCGTTTAAAGATGGTGTTAGAAAGAGGTGGATGGAGTGGATGTCAGAGGGAATCCATGAGTTTACAGCGAGTGGCCGCCAAAAGAAACCATCTGAGGAACTGATTCTTTCTTGGATCGCAGGAGCATGGCAGGACATTTCCGAAGAAATGATTGAATCTTCATTTATGAAATGCGGAATTACTAACAGTCTTGATGGGTCAGAGGACGACTTAGTTTACGAGGCCGAAGATGATTGCAACGAGGAACTTGATGACTCGTTTGCAAGAGAACTATTTCAGTCAGACTCCGAGTCCGAGTTCGAAGGATTTGAGATTTGAACATTCAATTGAACTGTGAGTAGGTTATTTATAAGGACAGGAAACAAGTGCTGCAATTGAAACGAGAACTTTATTGACATTTAAAAGCAAACGCTACTACGAAATAATTTTTATTTGTTATTTTATTTTTGTAAGTTAAGTACAGGTACACGTAAGTTCAAATTTATGCTAAGGTACATTTTATTACTGGTACGTAAAAAGGCGCTTGTATATTGTATACTCGTAAAATTTATTGACAGCTAAGTAAGTGAAAGATGTTGTAACCATTTAATATTTCGGTTAGTTTGCCGAGTTCATTAAAATAAATAATGTTATACAATTTAACCTTTGTCTTGAGGAGTTTATTTTAATTTTTTCCCCAAAATTCGGTCTAAAATTGGGGTGCGTATTATACATGGGCGCGCATTATACACGGGTAAATACGGTAGTTAAAACCTAACAATTAAACAACACTAATATAACAATACATCAGATAAAACCACTGATTAAATACTAATTAAAACTATTATTACAATATTACCGCCGCCGTCAAAATGCTAATTAAAACTAATATTACAAATTATGTAATATGTATCACAGGAAATGTCGTACTCTTTTTACGATGAAGCAAGAGCTGGACAAACTCTCGTGCTAAACGTGACGCAGAAAATGCAGAGAAGAATGCAGTGCCAGTTCAAGAACGAATTAAGTGCCAAGCTCCAAGCACTAGCAGAACTTACGACCAGATATGTATTTTCTGTGGAAGAGTATCCAAATACAAGAAAGCCTCAAAAAGCCGAGAGCCCTTGATCAAATGCTGTGACCTGCGGGCTGATGACTCCATCAGAACGAGCGCCGTCGCTAAGGGAGACAATAGGATGATTGGTATTGTATCTCGTGAAATAGTAGCTGCCGAAGCATGTTATCACAGGTCTTTCTATCGTGATTACACTCGACCAGACAAAGAGAGCAGCGCTAGAAGTGCAGAGAGCAAAGGGAGCGATTCTATTGATGATAGCTATGGATACATTTAGTCCTGAGGATACGAGAGACTTTTCGAGTACATTCGAGCAGACTTACTAGAGAAACCAAGATTAATTACCCTTGTCGAGTTGAAGGAGGTGCTTCTCATCTTCATGCGCTTGATGGGTGCCACTCAATTAAGTGAATCGAATAAGAAGAACTTTCGGCAAAAGCTGGTGGTCAAGGGATCTGTTAGACTATGAGGATCTACTAGATAACAGCAAGCTCTTTGTTATTCCGAATAACCTCTCGAAACTCAGGTTGGCAAGAGAACTGGCACAACTTTCTTGTGAGCTACAAAGTAAGAATGAGCCGTTTGAAATGAAAGAAATCCAGAAAGCGGGTCTATCTGTTTGAGAAGCGGTTCATTCAATTGAGAGACTATTCATGGCCTCCAGATCCATCGCAGCTTTGCGAGAGTGCAATCAATATACCGAACGAGCTAAGAGCCTTTCCCTTTACCCTGCTCACAGGAAAAACAAGCACTGATCCAGTGGAATGCTCAGAGCGGGTACACTGCCTTATCAACTCATTTGGGCAAGATTATGGTGTGAGTGGGGGTCGACAAAAGCCACCCAAACAAGTCCTGCTTCCGTATGCTGTAAAAACTTTGACAAACAATGCCCAACTTGTTCAGCTGCTGAACAGATGTGGACACGGCATTGCATATTCCCAAATCGAAATGAACACTGCCTTCTGTCTACTAAAAATGGCCACCCCTGAAAATGACATCCCCCTCCCTGAAATTCTCCCTAAAAATATCCAGCCATTTATCAGCGACACTGGCATGGGACAATATTGACAGATTAGAGGAAACCTTGTCTGGAGCCGGAACATCTCATCGTGTCAACGGAATCGCCGTGCAGGCTAGGCACTTCAGCCCAAATCTTCCTCCGAGACCGAGGGTAGAGTTAAACAAGACCGGAAAAGAAGCATCGATTCTTTGGTATGCATGGATATGCCTCCATATAATGCCAGAGAGCACTGTGGACCTCGCCCAAGAGCGTATGTAGAAGTGACACACGCGCAGGCAATGGAAAATGCAAGAAGGAAGAATTTGATCTGGGTACTGGTTCACCTCCACGGATGAGTGAAGCAAAAAGCAAGTGGTTGGACAGGCTTTAATACTGCTGTCCGGGATGCAGTTGATGTAACGCAAGACATCATTGGATACCTACCAACCATCGATTCGCCTGCTTCAGAAATTTAATCAGTGAAGTAATACAGAAGGATGGTAAACAAGACTTGAACAACAATGTTCAGATGAAGGGGATGGGTGCAAACCTTAACATTTTAATCCAAACTATCAATGAACTTGGCATAACATTTCCTATGTGGGTAAAGTAAAATGCAGATGGCAAAGGTAGCAACGCTTATGATTGCACTAGCCTAGTTGGTTCTGATAAGAAAAAACTGATAACTCTGACCAAAGCTGGAAGAGCTAGATATCCTGTTCCCAGAAACAAAAGAAATAGTGCTGAAACTATGGAAAGATCTCCATTCATTGTACAGTTTAATGAACTGATTCAAATGCTGGTGATTTTTACCTGGATGTTTTCCATAAATCTAAATACTTCGTAAATTTGTTTTGCTCACTTGGTGGTGTTAGAATAGGTTAGGAAATGAGGAGAGTTACTCCCTACATGCATGCAATTTTCATAAAAAGTCACAACAAATTCAGATAATTTACTGGTCAAGGCAACAAAAAAATGATGCAAAGAAGATCTATTTCCAGAAATCAAACAAATGGGATGCAGCTCGGGATGTTTTGCTTCTTGAACAATGACAAGAGGCCCGAAAGCACTGTGAGAGAGGAAAAAGGCAATACAGCAAAAAAAATCATCTTACTGGGAGGATGGCATTTTTGAGACAGGAAAACGAATGAAGGCAAGTGAACAAGAACCAGAAATCAGTCATGATGGAGCTGATACACAATGAACCAGCAATGACTGTTAAGCAGTTAAGACAAGAAATCAAATCAAGGAGTATTAATGTGCCAGGGATTGCAAAGATGAAGAAATGTCAATTGGTTGAGCTTTTGAAGAAAACGAGTGAATAGTTTCCCAATGTGATGACTGCAAAGTGCAAATGTGAAAAGCACAAAGCTGGCTGCAGATGTCTTGAAGACAACTTACTCACAAGTGCCCAAATCAGCCACCTTTGCCGTCTCCAGCAGTGTGATAATCCCTAAGAATATGCAAGAAGAATGAGAGCCTTTGGGGAAATGCATAAATTAAGGTTTCATGAAACCACTGTGTGCTCTTGTCAGTCTTGTCAGTCAATAATTCTTGGTTCTCGCATCGTCTGTAAAGCCGACTGTTCCGTAACACGCGTGCATCGTGCAGGGATCCTGGAACACCAGCTGCTACATCAAGAAATCTTTTCTTGCCATCAGCCACGGCTTGGACGATTATATTGTAGTGCTGGAATCAACTGAAGTAGTCAACTCTGCTGTCAGTAGGAGCTTTGATCGTGACATGTGTGCAATCAATTGCACCAACCACATTTGGAAGATCGGAGAGCTCTTCAAAAGTTTCCCTCGTTTCAACAACTTGAACTTCAGTTTCTGGGAATTTGATATAATCATTTTTTATAGCAATCAGTCGTGTAACGACATCTTCAACGGCCTCGATCACTGTCGTTGTCCCAACGTTAAAACCAGGCCCAATTGAAACGTATGTTCCTCCATGAGCTAAGCGCGTGAGTCCAATTGCCAATACTTTTTCTGGCTTTTTTAAGATTACGCTGTTTAGGGGCAGGTCATTCAATTATCCGATTCTCTCTCACCAAATTTGGTAGGGATATGTATTTTTGCTTGTAGTTTTTAGAACCATACAGGTGAAACATAGCTCATAAATTTGAGCCAAATTGAAGAAAAAGCTTTCTTTTTACTTTCTTGTTGCCATTTAAACATTACCCCCCCTGGAAGTTAGCCAAAAGAAGTTCATTGCATTCTGCCATGCTTCCAGTATATTCATGCAAAATTTGGCTGAAATAGAGGAGTTTTTTGAAGGAGATTGACCTGCCCCAAAATTGTAGCCATTTCTCAGCAGGTGTTCTAGTCAATAATCCCTCGCTTGTCCAGAATTTGACGACACCATTCAAAATTCATTGTCAGACGAAATTGAAGACTTGTATACTTTATTTATCATAAGCTATCATTAAGTATGGTTTCAGTTGTGACATTGCATTTAAAGTTTGACAAAATTTGGTCATTTTTGCGGGTATCTACTACCTTAGTCAATGAAAACACTTGAAATGGCCAAACTATATTTTGCATTAATTGTTTTTACAATTTCTATGGGGAAAAATTTTAACAGTCTCCTCTTTTGCTTTTTTGCTTGTTGGCTCGCCCTTTTACGATTTATACATAAATGAGGAACAAATTTTAACTCTTTCTTCCATAGACATTTTTGTATTAAAAAGAGGAAGCTTTGAAAATATTAATTTTAAGTAGAGAAATAAGCCAAGCAAACCAATGATTTAAATATTAACATAAATAAGCTGCCAGTCATTTGAACTGGAGTAATTTTCGCTCGAAAATAAACTATTTATAGCCGAGGTTAAAATGCAGAATGGAATTGCAGCTTTGTCGGCTATAAAGCCTACAGGTTATTGAATTTTAAGTTAAACTTCTATAATGTGACTACACTGCATTGCACAGTGTGCAAAAAAAGATCCAAATTTCACATGGCAGAATCCTAACTTGTCAATAAAAATCATCGAGCTAGTGGTTTCTCCAATGAAGTAAAGGTATGACAGAATATCAAGCATTATTTCTTCAATATATATGTCAATGAACGAGGAAGAAGAAATAGAAGAACGTTTATTTCTGTACTTTAATACATGTTTATTTTCACCACTGCCATGAATTAATTCATAATTCTCTTCTCTACAGTTCATGAAAGAAAGAAATACAATAGTTGTCCCAATCTGACCA
Organism: Cladopsammia gracilis; assembly: GCA_022457155.1. Classification (NCBI taxonomy): domain Eukaryota; kingdom Metazoa; phylum Cnidaria; class Anthozoa; order Scleractinia; family Dendrophylliidae; genus Cladopsammia; species Cladopsammia gracilis. The sequence goes on from JAJGOT010000155.1 coordinate 1,351,723, forward strand.
AATAGCAAGCCTAAAATATCAACATTTTTAAAAGCAACACTTTAAGTAATTCAAACATTCGATTTTATGGATTTTCAAACAATAAAGCTGCAATTTAGATGGTAAATACTCACGTTGTGTGAAAACGGCAAAATAAGCACATCGGGTCCATGAAGAAAATGTAAGATACTGTCCCTCTAGTCATGCGCAGTTGATCATTTGGATTTTCCCTGAGTCTCAGTCACGTGTTGTTCCGAACCGAAAGTTTGTGTTCCTGTTTGTAGAATAATTAAGATATTTTGGACGCTGAACACTGGGAACTAGTTTAAGTTAGCAGGGTCTTGGAACCCCCCGAATACTGTTTACCATGCGCTTTTGAATCGATCGTTCGAAGAAATGTGTTGTGTTTTATAGTTGTTAAAACATCGTGTAATTTTCGTTCATATTGGACAATAAACCGCTCAAAGACATGGTCCTTCGAGCCGGATAAACATTATCGAAGATTGTTTGAAGATACGAGCGGAAAGGAGAGTTGGACCTCCGTTTGTTGCTGTGAAGAATTTGGTCAAGTTGGTCTTCGCATTGCGGCGATTGGCGCCATCATCTTGAGGACTTTACAAAAACTGTGGTGGATTTTAAGGAACATTGTGACTATTCAAGGTTAGTCCAGTTTTTGTGTCGAAATATCGAAAGAGCTAGAAGCTATTAAGAAGAAGACGTTTTCTTAGAAAGTCCATGATGGACGCTTTGAAGTCAGTCGATGAAGCACTTTCACTCCCGGATAACCATGCGAGAATTCAGGTTTTAAAAGATAACATTGCAAGGAAATGGAACGATCTACAAGAGGTACAGGCTTCAATGGGTACTCTTTTAGAAGAGTCAGAAATTGATGATGAATGTCAAGGGCACAATGAATATGAAATGCGTATGATTGAGTATATGGCCAAGATGACGCAGTACTTGGGAGGTAAACATGTCGCTAAGATAGGTACGGGGAGTGATTCGACAACCTCATCATGCCCTAAGGTACAGGTCAAACTACCAAAGATTGAACTGCCAACCTTCGATGGAGATGTTCTGAGTTGGCAGCCTTATTACCAGTCGATCAAAGTGTCAGTTGTTGATAATCCATCTTTAGCAGATGTCCAGAAATTAGAATACCTAATGGGATCATTAAAGGATTCGGCTGCCGAGGCAGTGAAGGGATTTGCAGTGGTACAATCGAATTATCAGCCAGTTTTGGCAACCCTGAAGGAAAGATTTGGCCATCCCAGGGCGATCCTTGATGCACACGTAAGATCTCTCATTTACCACGCTAGAGCTCTGAAGATGCATCGTCCATGCGTAAATTCTATGATCAAGTAGTTGGACATGTTCGTTCTGTAGAATCTATGGGTGAGAAGTATAATTCTGAAACTTTGGCTCCTGTTCTTGTGCCTCTAATTGTTGACAAGCTGCCAAAAGACGTTGAAAAATGGGAACTAGAACTTGGGGATCATAAAGACCTTGGTAAAGAGGACTGTGTGGAAGTAAAAACATTGTTTGCCTTCTTGGAGCAATTGATAAGAGCGAAAGAGTCTTCAGACTCCCTCTCTCGACTCAAAGCCTCCTGCAAAGGATAGTCTTGGGAATCGTGGACCCCGTTTCAAGTTTAACCCTTCACGAAAGTCGACCACCTTTTCATTACCTGTAACAACTCAATATAGCAAGTGTGTCATTTGTCAGAAAAACCATGGTGTGTGGTCGTGCGTTAGTTTTCTGTCATTGCCAGTGAAAGAAAGGTTCAGAAAGGTGTTGTCTAAGGGGTTGTGCTTTCGGTGCCTTGAATTTGGTCACAAAGCTGAAGTGTGCCAAAAGCCTTCTTGCAAATACTGCCAGGGTAAACATCACAGTCTCCTGCATTTGGATTCAGTCAAGCCTCATGAGGAAGAAGTCAAGACAAAAACCGCTGAATTACCATCCTCATCCTCTGGTCCTCCTGTGTCGTCTTCGGTTGTGGCAAGCTCCATTGCAGTCAAATCAGTGGGAAAGGTGATTCTGCAAACTGTACCAGCTGTTTTGTGTGGATCGAATGGATGCTCAAAGGTTGTCAGATGTTTCTTTGATCCTGGTTCGCAAATGTCCTTTGTTAGGCAGAGTGTTGTTGACGAGGTTGGTCTGGATGGGAAGAGTGTTAGGATTGCAGTCTCTGGATTTGGAGGAAAGCCAACTAAGGACACTTTGAGAAAGAGAATTGCTTTTACTGTGGCACCTGTTGACAAACCTGGAAAACCTCAATGTATTGAAGCACTTACTGCTCCAGTTATATGCCGTCCAGCCGAAGCTGTGGATATTCATCCTTCAAGATGGTTTCATCTTCAAGACTTAAAGTTTCCTGAAGAATTTCCCAGAGGTGAGCAGGAGATAGATGTTCTCATCGGCATGGATTTCTATTATTCCTTTGTGTCAAGAGACATTGTAAGAGGTGGTTACAATAAACCAGTTGCAGTTTGCACATCCTCAGGTCGGGTCTTCTGTGGACCAACAGGTGGTCATGACCAAGAATGCACTGTGTCTATGAATGTTCAAGTTTCTACTGAGGAACAATTGAATGAAACACTTCAGAAGTTCTGGAATTTGGAGTCCATTGGTATCAAACCTGTTGAAAGTTCAGTTTCTACTACCAACAGTGAAGCCATGGTCTTAAAGAAGTTTGAAGACACTTTAACATACAAAGATGGTCGATATGAAGTGTCATTGCCATGGAAAGAGGATAACGTTGTATTGAAAGATAACTACAAGCAAGCAGAAAGTAGGCTGTACAACCTAGAAAAGAAGTTGCTCCAAGATCCAGCCAAAGCCAAGTCCTATCGAGAGGCCATTAACAAGTATGTGAAAGACGGTGTAGCAGAGGAAGTACCCCGTGAGCAAATTGCACCACCAGATGGGCGCCCTGTGTTCTACCTCCCACATCATGCAGTCATAAGAGAAGATAAGCAGACAACTAAGACAAGGGTTGTGTTTGATGCATCTGCGAGGGATAGTAATGGCGTGTCTCTTAACAGCTGCTTAAAAGCGGGTCCTGCATTGCAGCCAGATTTGGTTGGGATCCTTTTGCGCTTCCGAAAGAATCAAGTGGGTATTATGGGTGATATTGAGATGTTTTTACAGATTTGCTTGAAAGAAGAAGATAGGGATTCACATCGTTACCTGTGGAGGGATCTGGACACTGATGCCATGCCTAAGATTTATCGGATGATAAGGGTCACATTTGGAGTTATTTCCAGTCCGTTTCTTGCCATCTGCACCATTCAAGAGCATGCAAGAAGATGTAAAGAAACATTTCCTGAGGCATCAGACGAAATCCTGAGGAACACCTATGATGATGACTTTGCTTCAGGGAAAGATGGAGTGCACGAAGCACTGAAATTGCAGCGAAGTTCAACAGAGCTTATGGAGCAAGCAGCTTTCAATTTGACAAAATGGTCCAGCAATTCGCCTAGGCTTATGCAAGCCATTCCTGAGAAAGATAGAGCATCAGATAGTTTGATCAAGTTGGAGAGTGACCTACCGGGAGCCTATCCAATCACGAAAGCTTTGGGCTTAAGGCGGAATACGAGAACAGACAGCCTTGTCTTTATGATTGAAGTGGACTCCCTGAAGTTAAGATCGGAGACATTGTACACAAAGAGAGAGCTAGCTTCTTTGGCGGCTAAGATATTCGACCCAATCGGTCTCATTGCTCCCTTTACAGTGAGGTCAAAGTTATTGCTTCAAAGTTTGTGGACCCAGGGTGTTGGTTGGATGATGAAATACCTGTGGAAACCTCGATTAAGTGGATTCAGTGGGTTCAAGAGCTTCCAGAGCTTGAGCAACTTAATGTTCAAAGGTGTTACACTGATTGGCCATTTGGTGAGAACGCTAAGGTGGAATTACATGCATTTAGTGATGCGTCGGAAGCTGCTTATGCCGCTGCTGCTGAAGACGGAAAGGCATCCACCAGTCTTGTGATGTCTAAGACAAGAGTGGCTCCTGTTCAAAAGATTACCCTTCCTCGTCTAGAGCTGATGGCTGCTGTGATAACTGCTCGACTATGCACCCATGTTAAAGATGCAATTGATTGTCCCATAAGCCGCATTGTCTGTTGGACAGACAATTCTTCAACCTTGCACTGGATCAGAGGATCAGCTACACAGTGGAAACCGTTTGTTGCTAATCGTGTTATTGAGATACAGTCGCTGTTGGATCCTAATGTTTGGAGATATTGTCCAGGATCGTAGAACCCAGCTGATCTACCTACCCGAGGCTTATCTGCAAGTCAGTTGAAAGAGAGTCGTTTGTGGTGGAAAGGACCCTCTTGGTTGCAAGAGTCCGAAAGAGATTGGCCTGAGGACTTAAGGTCCAAATCTTCGAATGTAATTGTTGACATGGAGAGAAAGAGTAAAGCTAGTGTTAGTTGTGTTGTGCAACCCAAAGAGCCAGTTATTGACTTCACGAGGTTCAGCAAGTACGGTCGTTTGTTAAGAACTGTTGCCTGGATCAGAAGGTTCATTTGCAACTCAAAGCTGAAGGAAGAGGAAAGATTGGTCAGCCCTTTAACTGGATTTGAGATACAAGAGGCAGAGAAATGGTTGATAACCCATGTACAAGAAGCAAGTTTTCCTGAAGAAATTCCATTGGTTAAACGCCAAAGTCCCTTGAACAACAGCAAGCTAGCAAATTTAAACCCATTTCTGTCCTACTAGTGATTTGCTTCGCGTGGGAGGAAGAATTCATAAGTCGCTGTTACCAGAAGAGGAGAAGCATCCATTATCTTGCCTTCTAATCATCCTGTTGTCAAGCTCCTGATGAATGATGTTCATTGCCATGAACTCCATGCTGGTGTTGAGCACACTTTATCAGTCCTGCGACAGAAATTTTGGCTGGTCAAAGGAAGATCGACGGTCCGTCAGACATTAAAGAACTGCTTACTTTGTCGCCATTACCAAACAAAGCCGTTTTCGCAGCGGATGGCACCACTTCCTGAGGATAGAATCAAACCTACCCCACCATTCACCAATGTGGGTCTGGATTTTGCTGGTCCTTTGTATTTGAAAGACAGTGGTGACAAGGCTTACATTTGTTTATTTACTTGTGCAGTTACCCGTGCGGTACACTTGGAGTTGGTGAGCAACATGACAGTTGAACGATTTCTCCTTGCCTTACGACGCATGGTCGCAAGAAGAGGAATGTGCAGCATTATTTGGTCAGATAATGCAAAAACATTCAAAGCTGATAAGAAAGAGCTACAGCAATGCTGGAGAGTACTGGAAGCTGACCAAACTCAGGTCGCATTGTCAGAAAAGAAGATTCAGTGGAAGTTCATTGTGGAAAGAGCCCCATGGTGGGGTGGCTTTTACGAGCGACTAGTAAAGAGTGTGAAGACACTTTTGAAGAAAGTCTTCGCCAAAGCAATGTTGGATGCCGAACAGCTAACTACCATTTTGGCTGAAATTGAGGCGCAGCTGAACAGTCGTCCTCTTACTTACCTTGGTGCAGACCCTGGTGATTAGTGTTATTACCCCTGCACAGATTCTTATTGGAAGAAATCTCCAAGCATTTCCAACTAAAGATACCCGTGTTTCAGAACACACCTCTAGAGCCATCACCAAGCGTTTTGAGTATCATCAGAGACTTGTAAATGGATTTTGGAGGCGTTGGCATGCTGAGTATCTGAAGTCTCTGACACCCCTCAAGAAATGGTATAAAGTTGGTCGTGAAATCCGTAAAGGGGACTTGGTCCTTGTGAGTGAGGATCGCGTAGCTTGGGGGTCAGTGGTCACGTGCACGCGTGGAAGCCATCCATCCAGGTCATGATGGTCTTATCCGGTCCGTTTCCTTACGAACCACATCTGGAAGTCTTACCCGTCGTCCAGTGCAGCGGCTACACCTGTTTGAAGCCTGCGATGCTGATCTAGCTGCTGAACTTGATTGAACTTGACTTGATGGAAGCATGTTGAACAATTTGTCATTGAACTTTATTAACTTTGACACGTTCATGTATTGATGCACTCCCTGCATCGGGCGGGAGGATGTTCCGAACCGAAAGTTCGTGTTCCTGTTTGTAGAACACTGGGAACTAGTTTAAGTTTGCAGGGTCTTGGAACCCCCCGAATACTGTTTACCATGTGCTTTTGAATCGATCGTTCGAAGAAATGTGTTGTGTTTTATAGTTGTTAAAACATCGTGTAATTTTCGTTCATATTGGACAATGAACCGCTCAAAGACACGTGTGCAAGGCAGTTCAGGAACAAAGGTCTGACATTTATTTGTGCTGTTTACCTTTTTGCTTTGGATGTAGACGACACACGCATAACCTTGCTTAACATAAGGATGCTGAAAGGTTTAAAAGATGAAGTTCTGGAACATGGAAAGAAAGAGCTCTGTGCATTGGAAAACTTCAAAAGGAAATGGAGAGGTCTTTTCCCATTTGACAGCGACCTTGATGTCGTTGACAAGTTCTTTGAAGATGTAATTTCTCATTACAGCAGTTCTTGTGCGACTTTAGAAATAAAACAAAACTAAGACAGAAGCACACAGGAAGACTCTCGCCAAATCAAAGACACAAGAGTTAAAAGGTGCAATAGTTACAGTCAAGAGTGTTCTTCAAAATTAATGTTGCTATAAATCCCGGCATAAGCTGATTTCAGTTATTCAACACCAGTCACTCAAAAGCACAAAAGCAACAGCACATTAGGATTGAAACAGTCAATTTGTAACTTTATTCTATGTTCATTCTAATTAAACGTTTGGGTTCCCTATGACAGTGCAGTCATTCGGCTTAATGATTGATTAAGTAACACATATTGCAGTTTTGGAACAGGGGATCAAAACAAAATGACACTAAGTCCCTGGGTGTACACATCTACTGGCATCATCAGATTCAGCCAATGCAGCAACTTTTACAAAGTCTGTTTTAGATGAGCTGAGCGACTGTAAGCTTGCCACTGATCAACTGTTGGGGTGATGCGCTGATGGGGTATCAGTCATGACAAGAAAAAGGAACAGGGTGGCTGCTAAACTAAAGGAGCTGAAGAAAAGCCTAGTCAGTGTGCACTATATTTGTCACAAGTTATCCCTTGCCTGCTGTGACACTAATGATGAAATCGCCGTCATTAAAGAAGTAGAAGGGTGGTTCATCCAAACTTAGAAGTTTTTTTGAAAACTCTCCTAAGCACCTTGCCATCTACTTTAAGTGCCAGTTGTCTATTAAGCAGCTTCAAGAACCATATGCCAAGGTCTAGCAAAGGCAACACATACATGATGTCTATCCCTTTCCAAAGTTGTTTACGGTTGGTGTGATAACCTAACGGTTTTTACCGACCTAATATATGTAAATGTCTGTAAATGTAAATGTAAAGGCTTTTTTAACGACTGTTTACCCCTCATGTCGACTTTCAGAAAGTTAGAGTTCACTGATGCTCTTGCTGCTGGTCTTCTGCAAAAGATGCACATTGCCAAATTCATTGGTGTTGTTGCCATTATGAAGAACATCTTACCTGTGCTGAATAAAGTCAGCTGTGCCTTTCAACATGGTTCAGTGATTTTTGCTCACGTGGAACCTGTTATACAGAAGGCTAATAACGCCCTTCACCAGATAGCCAAAAACTGTTCTCTATTGTCTGAAATTGCTGAATTCCTGAAGCAAGGGGGACGATTACAACTTCCTAAGCTCACCTTGTCCAAAACTTCAGCAGTGAACATGGTGCGAAGTCCCTGATTCAGTGGGAATCAAGTTGATTACAAGGCATTAAATTCTCTTTCTAACATAGATTTAGAAGGTAATTTGATAGACAGAAGAAAACATAAACATGGATCGAAACTTTTTCTCGTGGAGGCTTGTTAACTGGCGAATATTGTGTAAATCTTAAGACTTAAAACAATAATAACTTCATTAAGAGCTGTAACTCATCTCAAAATTTCAGGACTTTGTAAAATGGAAAGAGTGCCCACCATATACAAAAACATGGAAACCTTCAGCGCACTTGAATGACCAATTTTTTAGATACAGTCGGACCTCTATTAAGCGGCCACCCTTGGGACTTTGAATAGTGGCTGCTTAATAGAGGTTGGCCGTTTAATACAGGTACAATATAAATTTGATAGAAATGGCAGTCAACGTAATTTGATTGCCTCTATATAGCAAAACGCTTGTTGAAAAGTGAACATATGTGAAGATAAATGCAAAAATCATTGAAACAAAAAACTAAGTGCCCTGCATTTGCGCATTTCAAGTCCTTGCAAAGTTGTAGCTCTAACACAGAGAGCATGTAGTCGATTAGCACAGTATTTTTTAGTGTTGAGTATGTACAAGAAAATATACAAATCTATGTAACAAAACATTAAGTTTGTTAGGCCTTTTTTATCAAGTCTGTACAGGGCAAGGTCCTGGTAACCGTGAAACTGGGCAAAGTGTCGGAGTTGATCGGTGATGCGCATGGCCTCTGCAAGGCTCTTGATTGATAGCTCCTCTAATTCCTTGTCGTAGTCTTCATCTGATTGAGGTGTCTTCTGAAACGAACTGAACGTCTAGATCATCATTTAGCAACTCACTTCTGACTTCACTTCTATCACCTTCATATTATCTGTCACCATTTTGTTTGTAAAAAAAAACAAATACTAAACTTGCAACAGCAAAAAGGTGGCCGCGGCCACTTAATAGAGGTGGCCATTGAATAGAGGTATCGAATACAGCACTTTACTGACAAATAATTTGGGACTTTGGAAAGTGGCCGCTTAATGGAGGGTGGCAGCTTAATAGGTGGCCGCTTAATACAGGTCCGACTGTATTAGAAATTTAGTTTGATTTCGAACATATCTGAAAAGCTAGTTTTCAGGGGGGAATACTAACGTCATTAGTGATGAATGAGGCAAAACTGTTAGAGACCAAGAAAAGTTCAGTTACGCTAGAGCTAGATACCACATTAAGTCCACTGATCCAGAACGTAAACCCCAGGTTCTTTTGCTTCTTTGCTGAGTCTTCAAGTTCCTAATTCCAAATAGAAAAAGCCTTCACAAACCACTGGCAGATTTGAAAGAACTTCCCTTGACTGAATACTCTCTCAGTCAAGAGGAGAAAAAAATGGCTAAGGTGTGTCACAATTGTGTTGGTGGCAAGAATGTTGACAAAGATGGTTCTATGCTCAAGTCACATCAAGGAGGCTGTCCCTAAGCACATATCACACCCTTACAGTAAAGAGATGGCCATGAAATCACTGTTAATTGGTTTGCCTGTACAGCCTTTCAACCAGTCAAAGCATGCTGACATTATTGACGAAAACAGCAAATCATTTCTTCTTGCATCATGGAATGATGAGAGGCCTTATGAGGCAAACAACTTGTCTTTAAAACTCGCAAAACATCCAGTAGTATAGGGGATTGCCGATCCTGCCCCGCCCCTTGGAGCCTTCCTAGAATACTTGCCGCCCGCCTCCCAAGCTCACTCAGTCCCCTCGTTTGCTTGGGAGAGGGGCGGCAAGTATGTCAGGGGATTCCCAAGGAAATGAGTCATGCGATTAACATGTGATATTAGGTTATCTGCTAAACAGGAAGTCTATTATGTCATAGTGGGGGGAAGGATTTCCCCGAGGAAATGAGTCATGCGATTAACATGTGATATTAGGTAATCTGCTATTGCTTTCAAGTCATATGACAGTCGTACGATTTTTTCAACCAATCACAATTGATAATGGGACAAGGGAAACTCCCTGAATACATCAATTAAATATAAAGAGAATTTAGAAGTTCACGATTTTGTTTAACCTTTAAAATGGCTGAATGCGAAACTGGTCTCAGTGATATGATGGACAACTTGGCTTTTGAAGGCGAGAATGACACTGGTTATGAGAGAGATGTTGAAATAGAAATTATTGATGGTTTTTATCATCAAAATGTGGCTTTTATGAATGACAAGGTGCGATTATTCGCTGAGTATTGGATGAAATTATATTAAAATTGTTGTCTACAGCGAGACTATGCAGTAAATTTACTGAACTGTGGAAAACCTGAAGCTAAAGCTGTCCTTTGTGACTGGCCTGACACAATCGGATCACCAAATGTTCTGCAACTATTATTTGAAGAAGCTCCAGAAAGAAAGCGAAAGAAGCAATCAACGAATTCAATTGAGTGGGATGGTGTTATGATAATCAAGGAAATGGAAAACAATTTCATCAGGGATGAGAAAGTTCATTTTGACGTTCCATCTGCATTGCCAGAAGGCGATATGAGTTTAGTTGAATATGAAACTCGTATCCAGGAGTGCAAGAACTGTTTCAAAACTGAAAACTGTTATTCAAAATGCATTATGAATGGAGCATGGCTCAGTCGAGCGTATGACAGTTTTCAAGAGTATAAAAAAATATTTATTTCTGGTAATTTTGATGACTCGATAAACACACAATGTCAAGTTATCTTTTCTGATTTTTGCTGGTTTAATATATGGTGTCCTGTGACGTGATGTGACATTATCTGGACTAAAAATAGAATGAGTTGTAATCAAATAAATCACAGTGAATTAAAGGCGATGGGCGAGATAATTTGTCACGCGAGTGTTATATTGTAAATTACATGTTTTATCAACCCTATTATATACCGTGGACGTTACATCGCTACATGCCACCACAGCACAAGCACAGCACAAGCATCACTCTTTGACACGCTACCATGCATGATAAAATTTTTATTTCCTATTGTATTTTTTAGAAGAGATTATTTTCTATTTCATAGTTTTTACATTTTAGATTTTTCTTTACCTTTTATAATGTACTTAAGTTAATATTGTAATGCACATTTGATCATTTGCATGGCATATGCGCAACATATGTAAATTATTATTACCGTTATTATTATTATTCGGAAGATCAACGGGCATTTGATACACAACCTGAACAATTCGATCCTTTGCTTGATAAAAGGCATGCTTTAACAAATCAGCAGCTTTAAAAGATTATCGCAGCTGTGATGTCAGGATTGTCATATCAAGTTATTCCTGACGAAGACCAAGCAAAAATCTCGTTCACACATACTCCAGAAATGACAAAAATATTCAAGATGTCTGCAAGGAAGTTGACTGGGAGCTTCTTGTGTAGATTAGAAACAATACTTTTTTTGAGTCTTGTAATCGTGGACAACATTCTGCATTTTTTTTTGCTTGGTAAGAAAAAGGTCACAAGGTTTTGTCAATATTGACTGCAAAATCTTATCAGTGATTATAACTTGTGAAGTAATTACGTCAACTGATTATTTGCTTTAAATCCACAATGAATACATTGAGAAATCAAGCCATCCATGACTGTAAAGCTTTCAAAATAAAAATTAATAGCCTATAAATAAAAATGAGTGGTTGTCTTTCCAAGCACAAGACCAGTGCAGAGCTCAAGTTAGCAGGCAACAAGATCGAGCCATGCATACGCTGCATGTTCGAGGAGTGCTACCACAAGTTTGATACTTGCTCTGACTGCAAAGCAGTAATGCATTTTGACGTTTTATCTGAACTTGTTTGCCCTCAGTGCGGTATATGTAAGCTAGTACATTGCATTTGTTTTGTGTACAAACCAAAAACTAGGGCAATAGTTGGTAGACACCAGCTAGAAAAAATAAAAAACGTTTTTGAAAATCAGATCGACACAAGAGAAATTGTACAATGTTCCACCATCGTCTACAGCTCTTTACAGCACCTAAAATCACACAACATTATGTTCAGCATTGTGTACTTACTGCCGAAAATACTCTATTTAATCCTTCCAGTATCGCGCCAAGCACGTGATATAATGGAACGGAACCCAGCTTTTAGAAGAGTAGTGCAGTACACAAATATACGAGCAAAGTGATAGGGTTTGGGATTTGTTTCCTAACAAGAACCCACACACTTAGAGCATCACGTCACGTCACACATTTGACGTCCTTTTGCCAGATAAAGCGAGTTTTTCAAATTTAACTTCAATTCTGCGCCCATATTTGCCAGCTTTTTTTGAAACTCCAGTTTTATCTCTTTCGTAAGCTGGGTTTTGATTTTCTCAACATCAGGCGGCTGTGGTTGGCTTGGTGTTTTACTATTGCCAGAGCGCATAGCGGTTTTGAGGTCGTAATATTTTTGTAGCTCACGAAGTACAAGGTTAAATTTGCTGTCTGTGATTTTATTGTCATTGAGCGCCTTTGAAACAAGATCACAAACTGTGTTGTCTTTGGAGTGTTTTCGAGTGTTTGAATCTGTTCATGTTTCACTAGCTTGGTTTGAAGTTTTTTGCTGAATGCAGTCAAACAAGTAGATGAAATGCCAGTCAAAGCAGCGACACTACCAATAGGTATACAAGTAAAAAAATGAAAAACACGCTGAAAGAAAACGTTTAAGAATAAGAATACGAGTATTTTAGTTGTGAAAGAAGTCCATATATTCAAAAAAATCCTTATTCATTTAATGCTTTAATTAACCCTTTAGAAATTGTGACTGAGAACAGTAATGTTTCAACAGAAAGCGAAAGTAGATGTTGAAGACGTTCTGAAAAAACTCCACATCAGCGAATGCAGAAACTATCTTCAGTCCTCACAACTCAATTAAACAAGCTTGGCCTAGAGGTGAATGACTGTAGCTCTCTGGTTTCTGATGGTGCAAAAGTTATGACAGGTCAACGTAGCAGGGTGGCAAGTCGTCTGAAAGAAGTAAACCTCACCTGATTTCTCTGCTCTGCTTGTGCCACAAGCTTGCACTGGTCTGCACCAATACAAGCACCCAAATTGAGAATTCACCAAAGTGTACCACCATTTACCTAAAGTGCAGATGAATCTGAAGTCCCTAGTCCTCTCTGAAAAGAACAAAAAAGTTGTAGCAAAGAAGATAAAGGCATGTCAGATGATGTAGGTGTCCTTTGATGCAGCAACACCATCCATCCATGATGATTTCGTGGCCGTACTGCAGACACTAAGACAACTTCAAGATGATGCAGTAGTGGCTGGCCTGCAAAGCAAGATTGGGTCTTCCAAGTTCATTGGAAACCAGAAAGTCCTTCCTGTCCTTTCTTCTTTATCAAGACCGCCAACAGCACTGTGTTCCCTGCTCTTGCAAACATTGCTGAAGTTTGCTTGTCAATGCCAGTGTCCAATGCATGTCCAGAAAGAGGGTGCAGAACCCTGAAACGTATCAAACCTAGGCTGGGGAATAGGCTTGGTGTTGATATGCTTCAGGCTCTTCTAATGATTGCTATCAATGGCCCCCAAGTTGGAACACCTGAATGCAAGGCACTGATCACAGTGGCAGTTGAAAAGTGGCAGGCCCACGAAAGAAGATACTAGAGAAGAATGACGGGGAGTCACTGTCATCTGCCAGTGCATCTTTAGTGTCATCACAGATACAAAGTGATGCCACTGAAATAGCCGATGCTAGTGTACAGACAGACAGACAGACAAACAAGTTACCGATTTTGTTTCCAGGGAATCACAGGTGGAAATTGCAAGTGCTGCATTGAACCTAACTGCTGATGTTCCCTGCCATGATGGCAGACTCTGATTATGATGGTGACTGTGATGACGTTGATGATAACATCTTTTTCTGAAATCTTGTTGTATGTCTTGTATGATAGAAATTATAATACCTGTAGGGGATTGTGATCAAAGACAGAAGTATTTTTGACAGTGTTCTCCAGAAGTGCCGGCAGCCGGAATTTTCACCAACTACTCATTTCTGAAACTTTTATTAGACAAAACAGTAAAATTATACTTGTGTTGATCTTGACTCTTTCAAACCGACAAGAATAGTAAGAAAACGATAAATACAAGATATCTAAATGGAACAGAACGTGTGAAATGTTATTTTGTTACCATTAGAGGGACATACACTGATTAAACTCATTGGCTGTCAATTTAAGCAAGAACTTTTACAACATTCCACATACTTCAATCGTCTGGTAGCAATAAAGCAAAAGGATGATTTTATCTGAGGGTCTCAATGGGGTTAAGCGTGTGGCGTGAAACATCCAAAAAATTAACCGTGTGTCGTGAAAATGGGAAAAAATTAACCGTGTGTCGTGAATTATTTTTGTTCAGATAACCGTGTTGTTTGTAGCTTATCCTAAGCTCTGAACAGTTATTTTATGTATGTGGTCTATTTGGTATTTTTAGTTTGTTTCTCAGACAGAAAAAACAGTTATTCGATATATAGACAAAATCACCACAGGCATCCCAAAGAACACGAAATAACAATGCACATTGTGTATGACGTCATTTTTCAAGATAAGCACATGGCTGGTGGATTTTAGAGTCTGTCTGATCGTCCCGGTCGAAAGTCTTGACGATGAGTGTGATTAAAGCCATTGTAAGTGTCTTTAGTCAAGGGCAAGAAAAGCCAATCGAAAGATATAAGTCCAGAATTCTGTTAAGCGACAAGCACAAGGAGTCGTTAAATGCTTTCGAAAAGCATCTTTCTGATTTTTTGGGCCTCGAGGATAAGATGCGAACCTTGGGTCTGGGCCAATACACATTGAAGCTGTACCGTATAAGCAAGTGCGATGGAAAAGTTGAGAACTTTGACATATCTACGCTGCCGCAATACAAACTTGAACTACCATCATTACTTACTGGTGAAAGTGAATTGAACGGTAAGTGAAAAGCTAAATCAATATGTATTCGATATAAAACTTTAGTGTTACTAGATGGCTTCGCGGGGTGCTGCTTTTCAAACCTTTACTGTAGCGCCAATATTTTGACTCTAATAATGCGTGGCTTCACACTAGAATCAAGTTTTGCTTAGTAAAATTTCAAGTAAAATTTTGTAAAGCAATTTTCTTTTACTAAAGTCTTCACATTAGAATTCGAGCAAGAAAATGTTTTACTGAATCGTCTGAGGTGCTGACAGATAGAGGAAACGTGATGCGACATGAGAATTGTACGGTCTTGTACGACTTGAATTGAAAATGGATCGCAGAAAGAATTTTGCATTTGTTGCAGTGTTTTTTGTTTTTGCTTTATATCGGTAGTGTAGATGATGTCATGTGTAATGTAGAAGATGTACGCAGAATATGAGGCGAAAACACTACCAAATAATAAATAGCAAAACATGGTATTTACAAAACAAATACTTTATTTTAGCCGGCATCATAATCGTGATCATAGAATTGGAATTGATTCTGCATACCGACGCTGTGAAACAGGTAAGGCCCTAGACGAGGGATCTGAGCATCCAGCGGGTCCGGAGGAATTGTAAAACGGCGAAAGAATTGGGAATTGTTTTGCAATTCGTCAGCCATGTTTGCAAGCATGCGAGGTTTGTTTTGAAAGAACCACAAGGCGAGCGTCTGGAAAATAATTTAGCCAGACTATTTGACAGACATCTGTCACTACACGCGATGCGATTGACTAAAGAATTTGTCGGGACAAGTTAAACCATCTTGCGAGGTGGTATAACTCTGCCTGAGTTTCCTGTCGTAAAGGCGAGAAAACCCTTGTGAAAACAGTTGGGATTTTTAACTCGCTGAACACTAGACAAAGTGTTTTCACTGAATTTCCGGACTTTTCAGACTTTATCTAGCTAAAATCGGCCTAGTGAAAACACAACCTTTGTTTACAAACCGACTTTTACCAGTTAAAAGTGACAACTGTTTTCACTGTGAAATTTACCCGCAATCTAAGCCGCTAAATTGCAAAAACGCGCCATAATAAAAAATGAAAGGGGCCGTAGTGCTTGGAATGACTTCTCGTGATTATTTTCGCTGTATTTTTGAGAAGTAAAAGGAGTTTTATTCAGCCAATGAGGCTTATGTCCTTACAAATAAGGAAGATGCGACGAAATGTTTTAAATAATTCTGTCAATCCAACAATGAAACAACATTCAGCGCCATAAGTGCAAGACTACACATATGTAGGCTTATCCAAGACCACAATTCTGGTTTAAGGACCTGGCCGAAGAAATGGAGAATCTGGTGGGGTCGGTGGGATTGTAAATCGAAAGAAATGACTGTTGAAATCGTTTTCAATTTTGACTGAATTTCTCAAGCTCAACCACGAGGGAATTGTCTGGAAATAACATCACCAGATTATTTGGCAGGCGTCTGTCAAGACGCATGACCCGATATACCATCTCGCGAGGTAGTAGGTCGTGTAACTGTGCGTGAATTTCCGCTCGCAACGGCGAGAAGATCCCTTGTTTTTGCTTGTGAAAACAGCTTGCATTTTTAACTAGCTAAAACCAAGACAAGGTGTTTTCACTGTATTTCCGGACTTTTCCGGCTTTATCTAGTTAAAATTTTCATAGTGAAAACACAACCTTGGGGCTGCTAAGTTTTACTTAATTCTTTTGATGCTGCCGGCTTTAATTGGAACAACTGATTTTTTAAAAAAGAACCAGTGAGCGGCACATGGAAGACATGGAATAAACTTGTAAACTTTATTTTCCGACGTGTTTCGTCTGAAATAACAGACTTCCTCAGGGAGTTTACCGGTAAATTGTCTTTAAAAAATTGGATCTAGTCGAGTTAGTTTTTTCTGAACTGGCGCTGTCACAAATGTGCTAATTTTTTCATTTTTCACCGGCTACCTGAAACCTAGTCACCGTGTATCTGTGACAGAACCAAATTCCGACAACTCCCAATAAGCTGTTTTTTTGTTTCTATGTGTTTAGTGCATGTTATCCAGTCTGTGCAACAATGGGGAAAACAACCCGTTCTGGTTATAAAAGAGCGCGGCGTGAATACCACCAAGGCTGGCAAAAAGACAGAAGAAGCCAACGATACTAAGTCTACTAAGGTGTCCAAGAAAAGAAAATCACGAAAAGAAGCAAAAGCTGACCGAGAGTTAATAAAAAAACTCAAAGAAGATGAGAAGGCTGCAGTGGCATGCACCGATCGCCAGCAGACTGACCTAGAACTGTTGAACACAGGTATTTGCTTCATTAATTAATTTGATGATAGTGTAGTTATCAGTTTCAGACCACCCCGGCCTCTTCCCGCCAGAAAATCCGGAATATTGTTTACAACTACAAGAATGAATTCCCGAATTATTGGAATTGGAAAGTCCGACCTGGAAATCGAACCTGGGCCACCCGGTCACCCGTGGATTTCTAAACTTTGTAGTGAGCACGCCCGCGTGTATGACGCCTTATGTGGTACATATTCTCACACTTCACGTCATATTTGTGGTCAAAATCTTATTACTTACGCAGAGCTGTCAACCGCCAGAGTTCAGAACTGGAGATATTTGTAGTTGGTTAAAGAATAGAACAAATATGTATGAAACTGTTGAAGTTATCCGGGAGAAATACAGTGAATGTGTCAATGCAAAACGTATCCGGAGACATGGCTGAAAATCTGGAGACTCAAGGATTATCGAGACGAGGAGACGAGGTCGACTAAAGCGATGACATATAAAATGTTGGGAAATAAGAGTACATGCCACGCTTAACCGACTCTTAACCCATTTAGATATTTTCTCGACCATAAATTTGTAATTGTGATGTTTTTCTTGTAGTAAAAACTTTACTTTCCTTTCAGAGCTGGGCAAACTGGAGAAGTCGACGGCCATCAATGAAGAGAGATTCAAGCGAGATTCAAGCGGTATTTGCTGCAAGTCATTCTTTATTCCAGTGGATAGAATTACACTCGGAAAAATATCATATTTTAAAACAAGTATCTGAAAAAGGCTTGCAAAGCACAAACAGTATGAGTTGTATCTATATTTTCCGTCTTTTCCATTCTTCTATGGTCTTCTATCTTTTCTAAATCAACAGTTACAGCTTCTAGAAACACCAATTTTGAGTAGAGTTAAAACCACATAAGAACCTTGAAATTAAAACATCTTGCTTGAAAATATTTTCGGATCAAATACCAATCAATTTTAGGCGAAATTATTTGTTTTTAAACGCCGGTTTCATAGTGCATAACATCTTTCTTGCATTGCAGAGCACTTCGACAGATGTCTTGCGACAAGAGAGTCTAACGTCAAGGCGACTAAAACCTTGGATAGATTCTTTGGTAAAGCGCCACCTCAGCCTGCACCCACAACAAGCGCAACTAGCGAGTGCTCCATAATTGAAGATGAAGGAGATTGTGTAGAATTTGAAGGAGCTGACGCAATTGTTTTCGAAAAGTAACGACTCATAGACTCGTTATCTTATCATATCAAAATGCACCTCAAGTACATCGATATTTTATTGAAATAAACGAAGGGGAGGTGAATAGCGGTGGATATACCGAGACGCGAAGCGTCACAGACCATGAGGGGTATAGTTGTTTTAGTATTTACCAAAAGATTGAACTAAACAATGCCCAGTTTAGAAAAAGTTGCTCTTTATCTGGTTCAATTCATTGTTCAATTCAATAAACTGACCGCCAGCGACGGTTTACACAGTGGTGGACTTCTCAATGGCGTCACGCAAATTGAGGTTAGCGACTTTCTGATCGACTTTCTGTTAACTGTTGTACTAGTGTGTGCTTTCTTCAATTCTTGCCTACCGGTAAAACGTTTGCAAACTCTTGTAATTCAAATTTATGGACTCATAAGAGCTATCGAAGTGTTAAGCCACTCTGAAAAATAATTTTAGTTTTATTTGTAAATAACCAAGTTTGAAATTATTGTTGTACGAGGGTGAACTGTATGGCCTGGCTGAACACATTCTCCAATATTTCCATGGACAGCGACATTCTTGAAGTTTATTAAAGCCAGGTGTGACTTTTGTTCTGATGAGTCTAACTTAACTAAGAAAAGTTTCTGTAAAGCTGTATATAGGCAATAAATTAAGTGGAAATTCAGAAAACTAGGATGTAGAAATAGGTGTGTGGTGGCATCATGTGGCGTACTAGCCAAAAGAGATTCACTTCCTTCTGCTACTAGAGTATTGCAGAGATCCATATTCACAGTTGTCCGGTCTTCCCAGATGACTAAAAACTCGTACGGACAAGTAAGATACCTCCAAAATTCGTCCTTTGGATGAGTGAAGTTTTACTCAATTAAAATATGTGACCCTCCATAGGAAAACACGTCTTATCAACAAAAGCGTTTTTTGGGGGGTTTGAGGTCACTTAGAAACCCTTTGGAAACCCGTTGGAAACCCTTTGGAAACCCTTTGGAAACCCGTTTGAAACCCTTTGGAAACCCGTTGGAAACCCTTCGGAAACGCTTTGTAAAAATCTTTTGTTTTTGTTCGCTTTGAAACAACTGTGTATATCTCGCGTTGCTAACACTTTAACAATCCTTGCAAATACTCTCAGGCGTTTTCATGGCTATTTGAATAGTAAAATGAAACAAAAGATTTTTCAAGCTACGCGTGCGACCACTGAAAGAGAAATTCGGCGTTGCTTTCTACATTTTTCGTCTTTTAATTAGGGCTGTTGTTAATTCATTTGTCTGTTAAAACACTTGCGCTATCGATGCATTTTTTTTTTTTTAATTTATTTTTTTTTTTATTTTTTTTTTAATCTTTATTCATAACAAACATATATACAAGCAAAGGAAAAGGAAAAAAAAACACAGCAGACTTATTAAAAAAAAATTAATTACACCACAGTTGTAAAGTTAATATATGTAAATTGAATATAACACATAGTAGTTAGCTTGGGAAAAAAACTAAGTTAACAATAAAGAAAATCACTATACCTACACAAGAGGTAGAAGGAGCACTTTGTAGTATGTTACAAAAGTTACTAGCTCATTATACGTTCGACTTTGTACTTAAAATAAATTTTGTTTATAAATTCCGACAAAATAGGTCTATTGTTATTTAATTTTCTAGAATATAAGTAATATTTCATGAAAAGGAGGGTGTAATTTAATTTTCTCACGAGCTTTTGGTCCATTGAGTCTTTAAAGGTTCCAAATAGCATTTCTTTGGTGTTTGGATTAAGAGAGGTACCATTACTTGAGTTAAACCAGCCAACGACATCGTCTACGAAAGTTTTTGTTGTCCCGCAACTAATAAAGGTATGATTTATGGAGTCAGATTCACCACAATATATACAGATATCGTCTGTATTAATCCCATATCTAAATAGTTCTCTCTTTGTGACGACAATCCTATGAATTAATTTATATTGAAATTCTTTTAGTTTCATTTCTTTACACACATTGGAATTGACTGCTCTGAAGACGTCAGTCCATTCTTCTTTGTCAACCGACAAATCTTTACTCCATTTTTCCGGGCCGGTGTGAGGAAGCTGATGTTTTTTATCTAAAAATAAGCGATAGTAATCCCTTGTCTTCAATTTTTCCAGGTCAATTTGAATATTTTGGTTGAGTGAAAAAAGAGCCGATTCGGAAATTTCTCCGTGGTTTTGTATCGGGCTCTGCTTCATGTTTTGTGCCTTATCTTTTAAATACCTCGGGATTGCACTTAAAATTTGATAGAACTGGAGAAAGTTGGTTTTAAGATGGTATGGTATCGATGCATTTGATTATGTTGCAAACGTAAACAACCAAAACCGCTAACACCGTATTGAAAATCTAAGTCTTTTGAGAGTAAAACAAATCAATTTGTTTTCGCCGGAGAGAAACAACAGCCGTATGAATCGTCTGCGTTCGCTTGCCATGCAACCATTTCGACAATGCGTACCGCAATGACTTTATAAACATCTCGCTCGTCATAGATTATAACACTGCCATTCGGAGTAGATGACGCTTTTCCCACTATTATTTACCTTTGGAGGTAAAAGCACAATCTGTAGTGATGAAAATTTCCACGATGTGCCGACTATTTCTCGTTTACTTTATTGCGAGCAAATTTTCATTTTAGTAAACATAGAAGCGGGCGCCAATTTGTCGGCGCGGCCGCATTGATTTGCATTGAATATCGTGGATTCCACAACGCATATGAAGTTACAATTGAAACAGTAAAATACTCTGCCTTTGAAGGTAGTCATTAATTATGATATCAGTAGCTTTGAACTTGTGAGTGTCAAATCTTGCTTTCTTTCAAATTCTTCGTCGCACGCTTACATCACAAGTCCTGTCACGTAGTCAGAAAGGCACGAGTATCAAATTTCGTTTCTTTGCGTTTTTACTTTCACCGACAAATAAATTCATCACGTGAATAACGTGTATCTTATCAAATGATTTTTCCCGGAAAAAGGAACATAGTGGAATGAAGATGAGGGTTGTAAAAGAGCAAAGTTCTCCCGCTTTTTTCCAGCGGGAAATAATCTCGCAGACTTAAGGAATGAGCCGACAGCGTATTCCCGCGGGAGATATCTTTGGACTTGAAAAAGCGCTCAAATCGAATATTAATTGCATACGGTCAAAGATCGAAACATTAAAACTTATAGTTTATCTTGTTGAATAAAACTTAAGTCTTGAATAAAACGTGTATCGATAATCGAATGTTATGAAAGTGATGATGGCCAAAGAGCAAAAAAAACTTAAACTTAATTCATGACGTGTTTGTAAACAACGCATATTACAAAGTTCGTAACGTGACTGCCCGCGAATAACTAGGCTTTTTCATTTCACAAGTCGGTTTTGATTTGAGTAAACATCAAAATAGCGTGCTAAAAATATTTTTCGGCCTACAAATTAATCCTGAAACTTCATGCGTTCGCGCTCATCCGGCCGATAATTTTTCGATTTTGCGTGAGTTTGAAAACGGCGGGTTTAGAAACAGTTTTTAACAGATTTCGACGAACTGTAGATTATGCTTGTTACATTTTTCTGGCTTGTATTGCCACTAGGGGCAATTTGTTCAGAAGTTTGAACGTTGTATCTCGGTTCAGAATCGAACCACTTTTGTCGAACACGCCATGGTGTGTTTAGGTTACGGTCACGCAAACCAGAGAAAACAGAGTACACCAGTCCTGGGATTATTATCTTCAGATTATCATTAAATTTCGCAACCAGGAATGTAGCTGACGCATTTTTTCTTTAAGCTGACAATTTTAATTTAGAGTATAAACATCAAAATAGCATGCTAAAATATTTTTCGGCTCACAAATTAATTCAGAAACCTGACGCGTTCGCGCTCACCCGGCCGTAAATTTTATGATCTTGCGTGAGTTTCATCTGTCCGAGAGAGCACACGCCGCGATTTTTTAACGCTGACGTGAATATAAATGGGCTTCGATATTAGAAATTAGTTGGAACAACATGTTGCAGGTAATTTTCATTACGTCTTCTTAGTTACAGCTTTCAACGATATGATACAAAAGCAAGGCTGATTAAACGGTACGATGAGTTTGCAAACCCTTTTGGATGCGCTTAGACACTTTAGAAACGCTTTAGAAACCCTTTGGAAACCCTTTGGAAACGCTTTAGAAACCCTTTGGAAACCCTTTAGAAACCCTTTGGAAACCCGTTGTAAACCCTTTGGAAACCCTTTGGAAACCCGTTTGAAACCCTTTCGAAAACCCTTTCGAAACCCTTTGGAAACCCTTTCGAAACCCTTTGGAAACCCGGTTTCAGGGGGTTTGAAACCCTTTGGAAACCCTTTTGAAACCCGGTTTCACTAAATTACAATGTTTGATAAGACGTGTTTTCGTATGGAGGGTCACATATCTTTTCAAAATTTTCATACAATGTTATCATGTACAATGTATCTGCCTTCTGATCACTTCTCATCCACTTGGAACTTTCAGATAATGGAGAACATGCAACGTTCGTCTACGATGAGTTTGGGTGCCATTATTTTCAATGAAACGATTGCAGGCTCAATTTTCATCTTGTTCAACACTGGTATTTTTGTGAAGAACTGCATTCGTGCAACACCTGGCAGCTATTTAGCAGCTGAGCTCATCAAAGCAAGATCCGTAACTTCGGGAAAAGGATTTGAAAAAGGTTAACCATTTCCGGACCTCTACCCTCGGGCGGAGGCAAGGATCGGCAAGGCCGAGGTCAGACCAGGAGGGTACCGCCTGTGGACTGGCCCAGCTATGGCCGCGAGGTCAAATCGGGAGGCGACGAACAACGAACTTAGAACTGGTAGTGACTAGGGGAATCCGACTGTTTAATTAAAACAAAGCATTGCGATGGCTGGAAACAGTGTTGATGCAATGTGATTTCTACCCAGTGCTCTGAATGTCAAAGTGAAGAAATTCAACCAAGCACGGGTAAATGGTGGGAGTAACTATGACTCTCTTAAGGGAGGAATTGGGTACGTCCTTATCCTATGGGGGACACCTTCACGAGTTAGAGCAGTCGTTCTGCCTGTGCGGTCTGCTTTATTGCTGTACTTCACTTGTAGGTAATCATCGATCTGTTTCCGGTAGGAGCTGTAAGTACTGGCTGTTTGTCAGGAAACTTAGTCTCCCAGGCTGCTTGAGGTTAGCTCCCTCATTCAGTCGATGTTGCTGCTACGACAAATGACAGATTAAATGGTGAGGCGGCCTCAGCTGCCTCTCTCAGCAACATACGGGTCAGGGGTCATGCCGCGAATGCTGGAGGTCTCCATGACTGCCCGAGTGTCACCGTGCATTCGGGTCAGTACGGGGCTCTCCTTGCATCGTCGCAGAGCCCATCCGAATGAGTATCATGCTGGAAATGTCCCAGCACAACGCATAAAAGCTAGGTGAGACCATGAGGAGTTGGTACTCATGGCTAGGCTTGAGCTCGAGCTGCGATCGGAGTCTGTTAGGAACATCAATCAACAATTGGTGGGACAAATAGGTCTCCGTACCCTAGAAGCCATCAAGGGTGCCAGCAAGAGCCTGGCCTACCGTGAGCTAATTGTGTCCATGCGAGTGGGCTCAGTTGGCAGCCCTCCTCATGGGGAGCCAGCTTTAGGGCGTTTGGAGGAGGAAGGAGAAACAGAAAGGAGTTTTGAACGCGTTGAGTCCGAGAAGCCCGAAGGGCCAACCGTAAGACCCGCACCAGTCCCTGGGTCGGGTGACTGGGCTACAAGGTTAAGGGAGGCCATTGAAAGACTTGGAATCCCTGATGGCATAAATATCTACGCCATAGAGCCCGGTCTCGTTACGTGCGAGACACGGGAGTTAATCGACGCTGAATATACCAGGTGGTGTCCACCCAAGGTCCGGAGCCATGGTCGCTCTAACAATAGACTATGCGTGCCTGGACAGTTGCCTTTACGTGCGAGGGCGAGACGTAGAGCAATCTACGCTCGCACACAGGCTGCATTTCAAAAGAACAAAACGCACTGTGCTCGGAACGTTTTGTCGGGTGCCTGGCGGGTGGAGCCTACCCCAGTTACTATGCAACAACAAGACCAGTACTCCCAGGTGGATCAGCGTCAACCTGTAGCAAAGGGTCCTATCCAGTGGGGTATTGTTGATCCGACAGAGATATCGGATGTGACCTCTGCTCTCAAGGATATGTCGGATGGAGCCCCAGGGCCAGATGGCCGGACCCTTGATGATCTGAAACAAATCCGGTGTGAGGACCTAGCAGCCCACTTCAATTTGTGGCTGCTAGCAGGATATCAACCTGCGGCCCTCCGCCGAGGAGAGACTGTGCTCATCCCGAAGGAGGAAGGCACCCAATTGCCTTCAAAGCACTGTCCGATTACCATTGCGGATATTACCATCAGGTGCTTTCATAAGATCTTGGCGCGGCATATGACGGCTTTATTGTCGTGGAACATCCGTCGAAAAGCATTCCTTTCGGGGGACGGGGCGGCTGATTCAATTTGGCTGCTCCAGGCGATGATAAAGCATCTTCAGCAGAAGTTACAGTCACTTGATATCGCATTCCTGGACATCAAGAAGGCTTTTGATTCCGTGAGCCACCAGAGTATTTTATTGGCAGCTGGAAGAATGGGCATGCCACCGCCCGTTCTTGTTTACCTAAGGGACCTCTACGGAGATGCCCAGACGGTACTCAGGTTGGGGCCAAACGCAGCGAGCCTATCTACCTCATTCATTCCATGTTTCACCAACTAGTGCTAGCACCGTGTACCAAGAAATACTTGAAATGGCTAGATGGGATGACAAGAGCGTCCATAAGGACTTGGTGCAAGTTGCCGCATGACATGCCGACTGCCTTCTTTCACAGTCACATCTGTGATGGGGGTTTAGGCATTGTTACTCTAGAGCACCAGATTCCATTGCTCAAGACCAAACGCATTTCACGTCTGGCGTCAAGTGATGACCCGGTGATAGGGCAAATGCTAGCAATGGAAAGTGCTGAGTTACTGCTGGCGAGGCAAACTGAGCCCACTTGCTACCTCAGGGTGCAGATTGTCAGTAAAGAGGGCTTGTGGGCCGCTCTAGCTGATGATCTGCACAGTCATGTGGACGGCCCGGGGTTTAAGGCAAAGCTCTGAGGTGGTCCCACACCAACATCAATGGGTTGCTGACGCATCGGTAATGCTGTGTGGCGCATCTTACATCGGCACATTGAAGGTTAGGGGGAACCTTCTCTACACAGCTGTCCGAGCTGCCAGGGGTCGTCCCGGTGCGAGTGTCACTTGCGATGCTTGCGGGCGGCCTGAGAGCTTGGGTCACATACTCCAAGTATGTCCCAGAACTCACGCTTCTAGAATATCTCGCCACGATAGGATTGCGGAGATCGTCAAGGCCGCTGCGATAAAAGTCGGGTGGCAGTGCGCGAGAGAACCTGCTATACCAACTACAGCAGGGCTTTGCAAGCCTGATCTAATATTTCATCACAGACAGGCCTACCTACGTGCTTGATGTAACGGTTGTAGCAGATCATGCGGAACTGGAAGAGGCACGTACTACGGTACGCCGGAAATCAGGAAATGGGTACAGCGGAATTTCAATCAGAATGTTGTACATTTCTCTAACGTCACGCTCAGTTGGAGAGGGTTACTTGCAGTGTCATCAGCGGTAACCCTCCGCGAAATGAAACTGGGGAGGAGAGTGCCGCAGACCCTCTCCATGTTCACCTGTGAGAGAGGGCTGTGGATCTACCAACACTTTAGATGGAGTACCTACAGCATACGCACATGGTGCCAAAGGCTGATTAGGTGGAACCCGTGACCCGCATGACGGAGGGTTAAGCTTCCCTGAGTAACAAAAAGCCAAATTGTATGATATAGCATGGAAATGTAGTTATGGCCAGTGTATGCATTATGTTTATATTTGTCTAGTTGTGACTCTTTGTTGTATCATATTGTATAGTGTATCAACAGTGGAATCTGAATAAAGTGAACCTTATATGTGCTGGTGGTAGGCTATTCACTGTACATGTTGGTCCACCGCTGGGCTTCGGTGGCTGCAGCACCATGCCAATCATGCAAACACATATGGTTGCGTCCTTATCCTATGGGAGACACCTTCACGAGTTAGGCCAGTCGTTCTGCGTGTGCAGTCTGCTTTATTGCTGTACTTCACCTGTGGGTAATCATCGATCTGGTCCCAGTGGGAGCCGTGAGTACTGACCGTAAAGCCATGAAACTAAGTCTTCCAGGCTGCGTGAGGTTAGCTCCCTCACTCAGTCAATGTTGCTGCTACTACACAAAACGAATCAGAAAGGGGGCCTCAGTTGCCCTCCTCAGCAACATACGGGCTGGGGGTGAAGCCTCGAATGCTGGGTCTCCATATCTATCCCAAATGCCAGCGTGCATTTGGGTCTGTGAGGGGGCTCTCTTTGCATCGTCGCAAAGCCCATCCGGCTGAGTACCAAGCTGGAAAAGTACCAGTGCAATGAATAAAAGCTCAGTGGGATCACGAGGAGATGGTACTCATGGCTAGGTTGGAGCTCGAGCTGCCAGCAGAGGGTGTTCCAAACATCAATCAATGATTGGTGGGCAGAATAGGTCTCAGTACTCTAGAAGCCATCAAGGGTGTCTGCAAGGGCTCGGCCTACCGTGAGCTAGTTGAGTCCATGCGTGTGGGCTCAATTGGCAGCCCTCTTTGTGAGGAGCCGGCTTCAGAGCGAGAAGAGTAGGAGGAGAT
Source organism: Cladopsammia gracilis (assembly GCA_022457155.1). Classification (NCBI taxonomy): domain Eukaryota; kingdom Metazoa; phylum Cnidaria; class Anthozoa; order Scleractinia; family Dendrophylliidae; genus Cladopsammia; species Cladopsammia gracilis. Next base: position 1,378,497 of record JAJGOT010000155.1, read on the forward strand.
AATTGAATGTGTTGCGTCCAAGGAGCCTGAAGGGCCAACCGTTAGACCCATATCAGTCTCTGTATCGGATGACTGGGCTACTAGGTTAAGGGAGGTCATTCCAAGACTTGGAATCCCTGATGGTATTAACATCTTTACCATACAGCCCGGTCTCGTTACACCTGAGACCAGGGAGATGATCGACGCTGAATATACCAGGTGGTGTCCACCCAAGGTCCAGAGTCAAAGTCGCTCAAACAGTAGACCACGGGTGCCTGGACAGTTGCCTACACGACCAAGGGCGAGGCGTAGAGCGGTCTACGCCCGCACACAGGCTGCATTTCAAAAGAACAAAAAGCACTGTGCTCGGAATGTTTTGTTGGGTGCCTGGAGGGTGGAGCCTACCACAGTACCTAAGCAACAACAAGACCAGTACTGGCATGGTATCTTTCAAACACCGTCCAAAGACGATCAGCGTCAACCTGTGGCGAAGGGTCCTATCCAATGGGGTATTGTTGATCCAATAGGGATATCGGATACGACCTCTGTTCTTAGCCCTTTCATGCATTTTGTTGTTCCACAACCAAACAAACAATAGAAAAAAATCACATGATAATTATTTCACCGACGAATGTTGGGGAAGAGCATTGGATACACAGAGATTAGACTGGGGATAGTGGAAGCCATTTTTGTTTTCACCGAATACATTGCGTGTTAATTGTTCAGACTGTAGACTTCTGGTGATCTAGGTAAGTAGAACTCCTTTGTGGAATGTTACTTTATCATTCGAAAGCGTCTCTAAAGATCTCTGTTTTTGATTAGAAATGAACATTTGAAGTGATGAATATTATCGAGTCAAAGTGTGATCGATCCGTGTTGTTGTTCCAGAACAACAACATGCAGCAGGGGGTCAAATTTCCTTTTCATCAGGACATCCTGTTTGAAGTAATTCTGTACTGTAAAATTGTAATTTTTTAAACGAGGACCTCTGTGATCTTACAAAGAACAAACATACTACCTTATTATGTGGAAATTGCAGTCACTTTCGATTTTATGGCTTTTTATATGTTAGCTAATTTCAGATAACATTTCCGTCCTTTTTTTACTGCTATTTATTCTCACCTCTTCCCTTTTATCTCGTTTCACATGTGAGTTTTATTTACATGAGGCTTTAGATGTGTTCCATGCCTATATATTGTATTTTTCACTACATTTATCTTTCATCTTCAGGCATATAAAGCAATGGCTACATCTGGCCCTGCTTCAGTTTCTTCAGGCATATCAACAAGGTCCTTTTATGGACCAAGGGCTAGGGCCCAGCGTGAAAGACAGCATTTCCCAGTGATTGACCCTAATTTTGATGAAAGTGACATGGAAAGTGACTGCAATGAAGATGAACTGGCCAACATTGGTGAAGACAAAAGCATCTATTCTGGCACAGAGGAAAGTGGTACTGATTCAGACGAAAGTGATGCTGATGTAGATGCTGGTGATGACAATGGAAGTGCCGTTGAAGAAAGCAACACTGCAGGAAGCTTTGGTAGCAGTGGAAGTGCACAAAGTATGCGGTGGCACAAGCGGCAGCCTGAGCAGTATGTCACATACAAAGGTTAGCCTTTTCCTCCACCTCCACTAAAGGAGCACACCCTACTACAGTATTTCAGGCAGTTTTTCAATGATTCCGTGATTGATCACCTTGTAGAACAGACAAACTTGTACTCTGTGCAGTCAACAGGGTCTTCAATTGGTAATGAAATGGAGATGTACTTGGGGATGCTGGTAATGATGTCAATCATCACATTACCACAAATAAAGATGTACTGGTTCAAGGAAACCAGTCCCTTCTGTGGCAGATGTCATGGCAATCAACCGCTTTGAAAAAATAAAACAGTTTTTTCATTGTTATGATAACACCAAACATCTCCCAATTACTCACAAGGACCATGACAAACTGAACAAGGTACGACCTGTTATCGAGTCTTTGGTGGGAAAATACAGGCAGGTACCTGAAGAGGAGTACCACTCCATGGATGAGCAAATCAACCCAACCAAGTGCCACACAAGTTTAAAACAGTACCTGCCCAACAAACCAAACAAGTTAGCGGCATAGAGTATAATTTTGAGGTATACACTGGAAAGTCAAACAAGGCAGAAGCCAAACCAGATTTACTCATGGGTGGTAATGTTGTTCTTTGACTATTTCTTTTCCTCGATAGCCCTGATGAACTGCTTAAAAAAAGATGCCTTTTGGGCTGTTGCCACCATCCGAAAGGATTGCCTGAAAGGTGCAGCAGGGCATTTGCTGAGTGAAAAGGATATGAAGAAAGGTCATGGCTCCTTTGATTATGTTGTTGAGGCTAATTCTGGTGTAACTATTCTTTGTTTGTCCGATAATGGCTTGGTCCAACTGGTTTCCAACTATGTTGGAAATGATCTTGCTTCACAAGCATGGCGTTGGTCAAAAAAGGAGGGGAGGTTTATTCACATTGAAAGGCCAAATAATGGTTGTAGAGTACAACAGCCACATAGGTGGTGTTGATTTATGCAACATGATGCTTGCTTTGTATCACATCCGTCACCGGTCAACAAAGTACTACATGCACATTGTATTTTATTGCATTGGGGTGGCCGTTGTCAATGGTTGGCTATAGGCGGCACATGGATCAGAAAAATGTGCCAGCTAAAATCAGCTTTCCCTGCTACAGTTTCAAGTCTTTGTAATGCTGGAAAAGTCTGTGGTGAAGGTACACGGGCAAGAGGCAGACCCTCTTCAACTTCCCCTGTTCCTGCTGCTGCACCTTCCAGAAAAAAGGCAGCATCAGTACCTAATCCAACCAGGGATGTTCAGCTTGATCAAGTTGGCCACTTTCCAGAGTTTGAAGAAAAACAACAGCATTGTTGGCAATGAAAAACTGGCTACTCACACAAAATGTCAAAAATGTGGAGTCCATCTCTGTTTGGTTAAGGCAAGGAACTGCTTTACTGCCTTTCATGGTGTGTAATAACATTATTTGACATTTGTCCCCTGTTTTTCACAATTTGTGTTTGACTTGGACTTTGAAAAAAACTAAACTAAATGAAACATACAGCATAATTGATACAAAACCTGTATCTGCCAAGTCAGCATTTTTTTAGAATTATTGCATGAATATTATATAAAGAGTTATATCTTGTTCTATACTAATGTGTTGTACAAGAATTTAAGTGTAATTAAACATTTTGTTCTGAGGAAATTTGTGTTTTCATTGCCGTTTCTGCATGTTGTTGTTCGACATGTCATTCCGTTGCCCATGGCAACGTGATATCAACATTTGATTCATGAAAGTGTCGTCAGCATATCAACTGTTACTTACTTTTTAAGAGAAATATTTTTTCTATTACACCTCTGAATTCATGCATGAACAGGTTAAGGATATGTCGGATGGAGCCCCAGGGCCAGATGGCCGGACCCTTGATGATCTGATCCCTATTTCACAAGAAAATAACAGAAGGAGAGGGTCTTGTGGAATGCTTTTCTGGCAGCATACTGGCTTGCAAAGGAGGAAATTGCTAATCAGAAATTTCCTTCCTTAGTCAACCTTTTAAAAATTGTAAGCCCAGAAACCATTAAGTTTTTCACCTATTCATGGAAGACAGTTTGGTCTATTTTCCTCACTATAGGACAGCTCTCATGGAAAGGCTTTTAAAGCACGCAAATGAAGCTGTTATGGATTACTGAGTGACAAAACCGCAGATATCTTGCTGATGGAAATTCAAATAACCTTCGTTCAGTTTTTCAATCGCAAGACGGAAAAAGTGGAAATGCACTTGTTTGTTAAGGACATTTTGAAAGTATCTTCCTCTGCCAATGCCGAGACCATGTTCAACATTTTAACCAAAAAGTTGAACGAGCAAGGTCTACAGCTTCCAAAGTTGAGCCCAATGGCCTCCAATGGAGCTGCAGTCATGACAGGTGAACGTTCTGGAGAACCTGCCTTTCTTAAAGAGGTCAACAGCAAAATGATGACATTTCACTGCTTGTGTCACAAGCTAGCCCTTGCCTGCACTGACACCACCAGCGACAAAGACTATATAAACACTGAGCTGTGGTTGAAACAACCATGGAAGATGTTCGAAAATTCACCAAAGCGGATGGCCATGTACATGAAAGTTCAGCTCCAAGTCAAGTCAGTTCCCTCCCACCAAAAATCAAAGAACTAACTTCGTTGTCATCTTTCACAATCAATATTAGGAATTATGATTTTTAAATTTTTGATGTTCAAACATTTTTTCTTCACTTGTTTCATTTATATTATTATATTGTATGTTGAATAGTCTTTTAAATATTGTATATTTGTTTAGATTTATTTATTATACAGGGCCCCTCTTGATACCAGCTTCGGCTGAATGGGCTACCCTGTTTTTAAATAAAGTTTAAATGATTGATTCAATTGTCAGACAAGGGCAAGAAGTTCAAGAAAGCACGCCAAACAAGATGGCTTTCTTTTCACACTGCCACTTCTGCACTTTTTGAAGACTACTTGGCCATTCTTTAACGTTAAGACAGCTAAAGATGATAATGCTATAGCATGTGGTGGCCTCCTCAGTAAAGTGAAGACAGCAAAATTCATTGGATTCATCTACATCTTAAATACTGTCCTTCCCATCATCTTTTCTCTAAGCAACATTTTTCAGAAGGGGACAATAAATTTTTCTCACATAAAGCCCTCCATTGATTACACTCTTGCCAAGCTAAATGAAGTAATGCAGGCCAAGTCACCCATTCTTGATTTGAAAGGTCCTTCTTCCAGCTTTTGGAAGTGAGCCTTTCTCCTGCCATGGAGTAACAGCTCTCAAAATATGTCAGGTCACTCAAGGAAATTTAACAATGCCTTGCCAGTAGTAAGTGCTTTCTTCATATTTGATCCTTTGGCTGTTCCTAATCCTGGATCACCGGGCGTTAAGGATTATGGTACAAACGAAGTGAAGATCTTGGCTAAGCACTTCTATCCTGGTGACACCAGACAACTTAAGCTTCTCGTGGAATGGAAGAAATACAGGTACGACTTGTCAAGTTGGAAACTTTCCATTCCAGATGAGGTGAGAAAGAGCCATGAGGCCACCTCTACAGAATGGTGCCTCACACGACTCTTGACACTGCAGACATCCTACAGCCTTGTTTTTTTTCAGCTCTGGTACACATTGCTGAGATGTGTCTTGATGCCTGTTTTGAATGCTTGGCCAGGGCATGGATGCAGTGCCCTGAAGCGTGTGAAGACAAGACTGAGGAGCAGGTTATCAGTTGAGATGCTTCAGACATTTTTAGCGATCACCATTAATGGCCAAAGGTTGGCACTCCAGGGCCAGGTTGTTCAAAGCACGATTAAGCTAACTCAGGATTAGCGTCAATTTTGAATCCAGTTAAACAACTCAACAACTGAACATTTTCCAAAGTTTTCTGCCCTTCAGTTTGGACTTTAACTTATCTTCACAACTAGCTACAAATGACCTTTTGAAAACATTTTTAAACAGAGAAATGGAATCCTCGGTTAAATTTTAATCCAGGATTAGAGTTAATCGGCTTTCGAACAACCGGGCCCAGAGTGTGAGTCTCTGATAACTGCTGCTGTGGAGCTTTGGGAGAGCCAAAAGAAAAGAAGGAAGCTTCCAAGAGACAGGGCTGCACCCATTCCAACTGCAAGCAATGAGGCAGCAAACCACCATGTTCCTGCAGCAAGCGCTGCTGCTGATGCAGCTGTACAGACAGCTGAGAATGATCAGGAGCAGCCTCTTGATACCAACATCATCTGCAACTGTGCTAACCAAATTAACGAAGTTGCAGTGCTCACAACTGAACTCAATCTTGCCATAGATTCCAACAGATTCTTTGACGAAGAAATCTATTCAGATGGCTCTTATGACAGTGGGGAAGAGGACCTCAAGTACTTCTTTTAAACCTTCAATAAGTGTATTATCTCTGAATATTCTGCATTTGATATTATTATAATTTGAACACAATTTGTGTAATTACGTGATTGATTGACATAAGGAATAAATAAATATTAAGAAAATTGTAAGTTAATAAAGTATAACAAGTAAGTATGACAAAATGTAGACCGGGGAAAAGAAAGGACAATTAGGTCAATCATTAATTTTCACAATATACGAAAATCAAGCTGCTTAATTTATTGAAGAAACATAAAGAATCTGTTGGCAAACTGATTTTATTAATTACACCTGATAGTCTCATTTTTGCTTAAGAATGAGTTATTTTTGTCGAGTAAATCCAATGGTCTAAATGCAATATTTTTGTCCCGGAATGCAGGAAATCTCATCTCTGCAGACATAAAATGACCCCCCTTGAAGATCGGCCCTCAGGGCCTCATCTGTAGCCGCCTATTAACATTTTTTGGCCAGCTCTTCAAAAATCAACTGGGAACCCTGAGTCCACCTCAAAAACAGTTACAACTGGGGACGTAATGTTTTGTAAAATTTGTAAGAAGGCATCCAAAATATACAAAACTACTGCCCATAACAATGTCATCATGGAGGGCTGCTTTTCACTTCACTTAGAATCAGTTAAGATTCACAAGACCTCCACAAATCATGTGAGGGCAACTACAATTGTAGTAGCTAAAACAGAACCAGAAAAGACTCCAGCTTATTAAATGATTTGCACCTTAAATAAGGAACTCTAGAAAAGTTGTCCAAGTTGTTTTGGGCTTGCCATGGATTGGCAATACACGACAGGCCGTACTCACACTACACATGTAGTCAATACAGGTAAATAGCATTGTACTTTTCAGTTTGGTTAAAACCGCTTATCAGTAACTATAGTGACGTCGTTTGGAATAATAATCAAATATATGTCAAGAATGTGTATTACATGACGGAAATAAAACACAAATGTTTAACTTAAACATAATTTTATCACTGTTCTTTCTATAATTCCACGCTTTTGCCCGGGAAACCCAAACTTTGCCTGGGCAAGTAGATCATCAGACATACTTGCCCGGCTGACAACTTGAATATGGATCCCCAGTATTGCACAGTAAAATAACGTTTGTTCATTTTTTTTTATTTGTATTGAATTTACATAAAGGAAATCACAAAAAATTTATAGTTCAGGAAAGGATAAAATTTTCATGTTGGATTTTTCTCGAGACTTTGTAATCACATTTCAGAAAGGGAAACTGTCACTAGTCAGTACAAGATTATATAAAAAGCATGCTCACATAAAACAGATAAAGTTCTTACAATTTAAGGAGTATTGTTCACTGTAAAGAATTAAAATGTAATAGGCAAATTATTAAGCAAGTTGCTTTTCGAATAGCACACAATTTCCAGTGAACTTGAGCTGTTAAAAATGAGCTTTTACTGTAGACTATATCACCAAAAACATGATCGGCTGTGGTGAGTAAAAATAAAAGTGATTGTTTTGCTCCAGGTATACATTGTATTATTTGCTCTCATAATTCCGTTTTCCCCAGAACACAATTTATGTTATTTCTTTGTGATGATGTGGTTTTTTCTTATCACCCAAAAAGCACCTGTTGTGTAGGCTACATGTTTGTGACAAAATTAGCAAGGTTAACATCTGGACTGTGTGGGTGGTCTTAAGTTAGATTCTTCAAACTCTGTTGCCCAGAATTCCACAATGTAAATTTCTGGCAACCTCAACCCCGGCATTGGCCAAATGTGCAATCTCGTCTGCCCACCAGCGGTACACTGGGACTTTAGACCATCAAATGTAACCCGTTATTTTATAGAAAGAAATAGGGCCCTACTGGGTCCGGGTGTTCTGCTGATATAGTGCAAAATGTGTAGCATACAAGCAAATGTCATTTGACAAACGATTTGAGTTTATTTTGGTGACAGGAATGCTGACAATAATTAGTTAAAAACTATCCATCAAACTCAGTCAAGCATAACAAGAGGGTGGTAAAGGGGGGGTCTGGATCACGTTTCACGAAAAATAAAATTGTCATTTCACGTTTCACGGAGAATAAAATGGCCATTTCACGAAAAAAAAACATTCCTTACTTTTTGCTAATTAAATTACATCCAAAGTACAGCTTTGTTTGTTGTCTTCACCGACCGTCCACTCCTCGTTCTTCCTGATGTAAAAAGAAAGCTGAGTTCTTTGTTTTGCTGATGTTGTGTAAAATTACCTAACCTTGTAGAGTGACCTGGGGTCCAGAATGACGATCAGTCACGGTCATGCATTCGTCACGCTATTTACCACCGACGTACTTAAGCGCTTACTGGATAATTTTTTGGGAGGAAGAAAGAATCACGGTTTACAGTAGCATTTCACGAGAAAAAAACAACAGTCATTTTGCAGTGCTCATGAAAAAAAGTCGATTTACGGTTTACGGGTATGTAACCAAATCACGTTTCACGAGAAAAAAACAGCCATTTCACAATTCACGGGAAAATAAAAAGGCCTTTCACGGATCACGAAAAAACCCTTTACCACCCTCTAACAATGGGCATGGCTCGACACTAACACTTACCCACTTATTACTGGAAAGTAAAATTTTTGAGTGGAAAGCAAAAAAAGCAAATAAACTGAAAATACTTGCCCGATCGGGCAACTACTTCTAGACAACGTGGAAAGTATTTTTTTAAAAACAGCCAAATAAAGAAAAGAAAACGGATGTGTTTAGTTATTACAAGAGAGATATCTTGCTGAACATTTAAGTTTAACAATAAGAGTCGTGTTTTTCTATCTCCGCCATCTCGGAATCGTCAGATCAAGAAACCCTGGGTACACAATTGATGATGCAATCGACCACACTCACCATTTTTCCTTTTTAAGTCGTGAATACGACTTATCGCGGTTACTGGAGAAAAGTCACTCGCTCATCGTAAACTTTATATTAAATTTATATTAAATTGTTGATATGTTACACTTTGGTATAGCATACATGGATTAAATGAGACTAAACCAAGTCCTTCATTGCGTCCTTGTGTTTACGAATGTTCGATGAGATGAAACGTCGGTTTGGGAAAACGTTGGGGTTCTTTTACTTGTTATTATTGTTTGGCAAGGATATCTGACATTAATAATGAAGGAAAAGGTAAGTTTGTCCTGTAATTTTCATTTTCGCTAGTAAAAATTCCTTCGTGTGAGGCTGACAAACATTGCAGAGCTGAGATTGCACAGTACACACCGTAATTCATCTTTAAAGCACTGTTGATAAAAATCACAGTGGATTTTACTTGCCACGTGTTTGCTATACGCTCTGGAGAATAACCCAGGACTCCCTCAGCTACACATGAAGGTTTTAGAGGTCCTTCTTTGGTAAAAGATATTGGTACGTGGATCTGCAACATAAGGCCTAAGTAGTCAACATGAACAATCTAAGAGGACCACCTTGTGTAGGGTAGGAAAAGGTCCAATGGTTGTTTCATATTTGCGACTTGGCTCACAAGAAGCCTTTGATTACCAACTGAGAGTCAAACAGCTGGAACATACCCGAAGCATTTCAGGCCCCTACTTGAAAAGAACAATTTCAATTTTGATTTTGGGTCAAGTCAAATTGTTGCATTGTTGAGAATTTTTGAATTTTCAGTTTTAGTGGCGGTGCTTTTTGATACAGATAGCGAAGACAAATTTTGCTGATTTACTGCAGAAAAACTTCCATAACGTTGCCAAACTGCAACGCACGGTTATACAACCAGTTACAATAATTGTATGAATTCTCTTTTTCTTTTAGGACAGTCCAGGAATGTCAGATAGCATGCCAAGAAGCCAAGGATTTAAAAGAAAACTTTTAAATAAATTCCCTTTTCATTAGGTTTTCTAATTTTATATCCAATGCTGATAATGTATTAATTTTTATAAGATAATTATGAGTTTTTTAATTCAATGAAAGTCTTGTCTTTATTTTAACACAATAAAATTATATTTTAATAATATTCTAAAAGAAATAATAACTTGTTATAGTTTTTTATATTGGTGTCCATCGCAGTTGTGCATTTATTCAAGGATTTCCTACAACTGAACAACTGAAGACAGCTTCCAGGAGCCAGCTTCTTGCTATCCTTCAAGTACTCGGCACTTGATGTATAAAGAATGCAACATAGAAGCAATCACCCTTTTGAACTTTATACTTATGGCTCAATCTCTAACTGAGTCCTCAGGCTTTTTGTTAGCGGTTGGTTGCCTTAGAGAGACCCTGGGGTGGGCAGTGGAAATGACGTGTTTCTGGCAAAAAACAATAGGTTCTTACACGGAACAGCCAGTCAAAAACCCCAGTCTCTCACCAGGCGACAACCCACTGACCAAAGGGCATGTGAACTCTGGGTACAAGATCAAGTTGTGACTGTTCCAAGTATTTTTCTAACAATAGCTGTTAGTCTCCACTTAATCTGGAACCCTATACTTTACATTCAACCTTAGAAAAATTCGAGGAAATTGTAAAACTTGTTGAATTTTCATTTGAAAATTTTCAGGATAAAAGTATATACCCTGCATGGTTGTTCTGAAAACATTCCTGCCCATAGACTCAACTGAAAATACTGTTCCATACATAAAAAAAGAACCTGGGATACTGCAGAATATGAGAGTTTTACAGCTTTCTGAATGGCTATATTCTTTATGTATAGCGGAATCCAGTTCGACCTCTTATCAGCGAGAGTCCGATTACTGCGCTTTTCAATAACATGTAGAATCCAAAATTCAAATCACTATTGACAGATGCGTTTTTCGCTGCCATCAATCAAACAAAATGGATAGAAATTCACCAATCTAAGGGCTGAAGATGGTTCATGTGGGAATGAGAATGGCAACGAAAATTCCCAGACCCGCACCTGGGATGCTGGATTGCCGCAATTTCAACTCAGGAGAGAGAGGGAGTCTGGCTGCAGTTTCTACAACCTCTTCAGCAAATCAGAATCAGAAGACTATCCACATCTAAAAAAGGAAAGGTTGAAATTGAAGGGCCGAGAGCATAACCAGCCTATGTGGAATTTAAGGCCTATTTTATTTTTTCATGCTCAGCTTTGTCCATTTTTGGCATGTGAACTACAAATTCGTTGTAAAACATTGTTCAGAATTTTTTTGTTGTTTTTTCCCGTCATTTTCAAGAAATTCCACATGCAAAAAAATAAATCAAAGGCTCCTATTGTAACGCAATATTGCAGTAAGCTTCTGTTTTCATACTGACACAGTTTGATAGTTTTTTTAAATTAAAAGTAAGGATTTTTGATGAACGCAAAAAAAGGGAAATCACTTTCATAATGTCCATTTCGGAAAAAAAAAGAATGCTGAGTGTGAATCAAACCCGGAGCCGTCCAAGCGCAAATCCTGGACCCAAACCACTAGACCACAGAGGAACACATGCTCAGCTCAGCCTAAGTTTTATTATTTATAGGCAGATACGCGTCAAAATGTGTACCTCGATTTGAAAATCCTTTCAGATCGATTTTAATGTTGCATTAAAGACTCCAAACGCGAAACAGCAAGAACTCACTTCAAGCTGCCCAAAGCTGTATTTGAAGTGCCCGACCATGCACAGGGGACCCATCTGCCACTGTCGCAAAGCATGTTGGGAAATCCTATGACAAAACCGAAATGGAGTTCCCGCCCAAAAATTATTGCAAAATACTGTAAGTCTGAAAGCACTTCGGATATTGGGCATTTCGACCAAGGCACAGGATGGGAAATGGCCCACATCTCTCAACACTGCACCTTTTCTGATCCAAAGTGACTCCAGACTTTCCCGCCGGTTCGTCTTGCCCACCAAGGTCCATTTTTCACCTTGAGCGCTAAATGACACTTCAGACACAAGGAAGGACAAGAAACATGACTCATTTCTTTGAGAGGTGCTAGACTTAAGAGTCATTGTCAGAGAATACCAGGCGGGGCCAAAAGATGGGGGTCAGCCGATTCCCCTAATTTTTTCAGCATTTAAAGCTTATCGGGTAAGATTAAGATTGGCGTTATTAAAATGATTTTCTGCCTTTTCACTCCCGAGTTTGACCACCCCCCTAAGTTTTGGCCTAAAAAGGCCCAAAAACTACTCGAAATCAGGCCAACTTCTTCGCATATACCGAGACTTAAAGAAGAGCAAAAGCTGTGTCTAAAGTATGTGGCAAAAAAGCAAGATGTTTTCGGAATTTTGCCAACTGGATTTTCAAAACGGCAACCATGATGCAGATTATCTGTTGGATGCCAAATCAAACGCCATTACAAAACAACAGGGGGTTATCCTAGCTCCACCGAATCAGACTCTATTGATCATTCATTTATATATTGCTGCTTTACTAATTCATTTCTAGGAAATGTTATTCAATGGTTTAATGACTCAAACAACACTTGCTTCTCCCTCACGACTGAACAAACTTTATTTGGAATTATGTCCAGTCAGCACGCAAAAAAACGTTGTTAAGAAATTAAATTATACTCTCTTATTTATGATACTATATTTACACCAGTAAACTCCACTCCAAAGCTTTAACTCTTCAAGAATTCAAAAATAAAGTATTGATAAAGTATCCAACCGAGAATTTACCCTAGATACAGATTACTTAGAAATCTTAAATTCAACATTAGTTAATGTTCAAATACTTTCCTGAAAGACTGTCCCTAATTTCACGCTCGGTTTGCATGATATTTATAAATCAGTATATATGTATTTACAGAAATTATATAATAATGACAGTCTATTTTATATGTAAATGGTTTTTGTGGTGTTTTGTAAACGACTTGTAAATGAAGGTGAAATAAAGTTTTGCATAAAAAAAAATACAGAAGTTTCTAAGGAGCTAAAAATTATTGCAATAATTCATGATTTCGGTACAGTGGAATTATGAGACTACGGCTTTTTGAGACTTGGATCTAAGATGCCTATTACTGTGTGGCTGGAAACACTATAATCCGCCAAGATCAAAAGGTCAATATCATCGAAGAATACACATTCATTACTGTGATCTAAAGGCGCAATTCTCTCTGAAGTCTTACTGTGAAAGCTTTATACTTTAGGCCTTTTAAATACTTTTTAGCAAAGAGTGGGAGTCATGTTTAGCCTGTCTGTTTTTATACTACTACCGATGCATTCAACCGAATAAAAACATGACAACTTGTTGACATATTAATTTACTTGCTCACAATATAATAACAGGATAATTACTAGGGGGTGGAACGGCGGCATCAAAGGCGAGTCCACAGGCTTCGCCGCCCTCTCCCTCTTCCCCAATCCGCCCTCGGCTCGCTTTGCTCGCCAATTTTAACCTCACCCAATTCCCCAAAAAGAAGCCTGTTTACAGGCTATACAAGAGTTGCAAAAAAGGGGAGGAGATTGCTAGGTTGAGGGCATAGGTGTCATGAGTTCCAGGTAGGGGTATAAAAGGAAATTTTTGTAATTCCGCTATGTGCAGTTCATCGAAAGCGGGATTGGCTATTAACATTTGAAAAAAAGGCATAAATTGGAAAATGGTCATTACAAAACATTCACTATTTTATAAGGGTGCAGCACTTTTTAATTCTTAAATTCTGATCTGTAGCAAGTGTTTTTATAGACTAAGATTTATAAATTTTTATCCATAATTGTATATGTAAATTTTCTGTAAATTTCTTATTTTAGTTTTATTTTACAGGGCCCACACTGATAACAATTGTATAACTGAAGTGGCTACCCTGTTTAAATATTTGTTGTTATTATTATTAAGGTAAAGCCTGTTAACAATCGGCGCAAACTAGAGCAAACGTACACGAACGTACACGAACGTACACGGACGCAATAACAGATGTGGAAGACGGATTAGCGTTGTCAGCTGCCGCGAAAAAGTGGGGAATTCCACGATCAACACTACAAGATAGGTGTAATGGTAGATATAACTTAGCCGGAAGGGGACGAGCTACCATTTCAACCGCAGAAGAAGAAGACAGACTTGCCGACTGGCTTGTCGAAAGAGCGAAACGTGGTTTTGGCCTGTCAGTGAGTGAGTTTCTGGACTCGGTGAAGCGGTTTTTCGAAAAGGACAAAAGGGTCAATCCATTTTACGCAAACCGACCAAGTAGGAAGTGGTATCGAGGGTTTATCAAAAGAAATCCTAAAATAAGGCTGGTCTCTTTGGGTCCATGAAACAAACATGTTACAAAAATGTTAGGCGCTTCATGCAAAAGAATCCCAACACAGACCTCACCAAAAAGAACTTCTGTAGCGTATTTAAATCGACCTGGCAAGAGGTCATGTGGCCTTCAATTCTTGCCAATGCATTCAGAAGGTCCGGAACATATCCTGTTTGTAGAAGTGAGATCACTGACGACCAGGTCAGATCTTCCTTGGTGTACTCCTCATCTGTGCAAGGTACACACACTCCTTTGTCTGATGCTCACGAATCTTCAACGATCGAGGAAAGTGTGTCAGTGAGACAACCCACACTCCTTTGCCACCTCCAGTGAACGTATCATCGTTTTCCAAGCAAAGTGCCTTTTTAGATACAGCGCATACTCCTTTGCCTCAGGCCTGCGAATTCTCAGTGCTTGAACAGACACCTACTCCTTTGGTAACCCCACTGAGTGCACATTTCCAATCCAAGCAACCTACGCAATGGACGCATTAGAATCTGTACTTGACTCACCCGTGAAGGAGAAATACAGGCGCAGAATTACCGAGGGCTACGATCTCGAAGAAGTCCAACATTTCGGGCTTGGAAAAAGCTCTGCATTGCTGCTTCTGAAGTTTCAGAGCCACCTTGTCATACAGCCGGATCAAGAACTCAGCAGCCCGCCTGCTTGTCCACCTCATCAAGTGTCCTGGATTCTCCTTCAATGTCATTAACGCCGTCAGTTTCCCCTGACCAGTACTTGAAGAAATCTCAACTTTTCTGTCTGCTCCTGACAGCAGCAACAACAGACGTAAAAACGTCAAAAGAACACTCCCAAACTTCCTAAACAGCGAAGTTTCGATGAAAATATTGCTTGATGCAAAATTGAAGAAAGGGAGAGATCTTGCCGCTAAGCAAAAGAAGTTAAGAGAAAAAGAACAACAGAAGGAAGCCAAGAGAAAAGAACAGGCGCAAAAAAACGGTACTAGATGAAAGAAAAAGAAAAAAGAATGAGAAGTCTGAAAAGAAAAGAAAAAAAGGAGTGCAGAGCAACAGTGGAAAGAATTGGAGAGAATCTTTATCCCAGACAAGAGAGAACGAGAACACTTGCAAAGTATGCTGACAAGATTATTCTCCATCTGATGACATTGATTGCGTCCCTTTCCGAGTTGACACAACTCCTATTGACACTGATGAGGATTTCTTTTGTCACGATTGCTCTTAATATGATTTATTGTTAGCTTTTTCAAATAAGAACAAGATTTGACTTTTTCTTATTGTTTTTACCCAACCATTGGCTATGGTCTGATGCGAGTTGAATGAAACTTAAGGCCATTGCTGTTGCCCTTCGACTCTCGTTCTCGTTCATGGGTTTACCCTCATTTTTCTTTTTGCCTATTGATGTTTTATAAAGTTTGTTGTAAACTTAATTACCTGAAGACATAATGGTCAGAACTGAGGTCAATGTGTACAATATACGGGTTTCTGACGTAGTAGAAGTAATTGATGGAAACTTCAATAGGTCTGTGTAAATGTAGCATGACGATTGCAATTAGTAACTTTTCGATTCCCGCATTAGTGAGAAGTGAGCTGTTGTTCTTACTTTATTCCAGTGCAATGAAAGTGTGGACTCTGCGGCTCCGTCTAGAAAAATAGTTTGACCGTAGAATATAAACAGGGTTAATGAGAATCTGAGATTGTTGTCAAAAACGTCATTGCAGTTCAGTTTTATACAGCATAACCATAGGTTATATAATAAATATAGTTACATAAACAGAGGAGAAATGGACTCACTTGACTGTAACAGATGTACTAGGTAAACGCAACGATCAGCATACATTAAGTCAAACGTTTCAGTTAAAAAATTATGACCTTTGCAAGATTTCTTTACCTTCTTCAGTAGATTTTTAAATCCATTTAAATAGTAAAGTATATAGTGTTTTGAGCACTGACATTAGTGGTCTGTTTTGTTTATTTAAAGTGAGCTATTGTTATTAAAAATAAAAATATTATAGAGCAACTTGGAGTGCTTAGAAAAGCGCTTTCAAAACTTGACTCCTCCAACCTTTCAAATAAAGCAGTTTTTGGTGTAGGAACTGAACTTTAGTGCGATAACTTGCTCCTCACCAGGAGATGATTCCACTTTTCAGGTATTCTTGAGACATGGTCGTGATCAACATGAAGAACGCTGTTGTTAAATGCTATTACGAGTTCCAAATACGACCACCGCCAATGCTGTCTTTGCCTGTGATGAGAGAATACGGAAACAGACATGATCCAAAACCATGTTTGGTATGGGTTCCAGAACTGGAGTCCATACCTCGGCCTATGTGGGATATTGTTACTGACGAGAAAAGGGGTGAAATGGTGAAAACTATTGCTGGACTACCCATAGGTATAGTTCCAATTGGGCTTTCGCCATTGTTTTGGGACCTGTTAAGGTCTCCATGTGTTGATTCCATTGAATGGTAAGTCAAAATAAGGAAGGTAAAGAAAGCGATTCAAAAATTGTACAACACAAAATACGAGTTCATTACAATTAGTTGGACTCCTTACACACATAAATCGGTTAAGAACACGTTGCCAACACATTCAAGACCTTCTTTGTGACTCCTACGCATCCTTACATTCTACGGCTGGCGTTCCCACTAACAGTGGTGTTGATAACAGATACATTGTACTTTTTGATGGTAGATGAAGATTATTATTGCTGTTATTCCAGTATTATTAGGATGAGCTAATTATTTATCTTAGGGATAACATCAGAAGGGACAGAAAAAAATGAATTAAAAATATTGTAATATTCTTCTTGTAGTAAACAGACAGGGGACAAGGCTCTCTACCGTTGGTCAGGAACAGGATATCTAGCTTCGTTTTAACCTCATTTTCATATTTTAGAAACTAATGATGATGCCAATGTAAAGCGAAGGCCACGCCACCAAAACAGCACCTTCAGCTATTTTTTTGACAATATGGCTCACCAATTATTTTCAAAATGCCTTTCCAAGAAAATTCAGCTTAATTATAGCAGGAATAATACAAATCAGAATCAAAGGCTCCTAAGAGCCAACCCGTAAATAAGAAATGCCTACGCCTAAGGCAATTTCGCGGTAAGCTTATGTTTTCACACTGACACGGTTCAAAATTTTTCTAAAATGGAACGTTAGGATTTTGTCACGCAGAAAGGAAAATACAATACATCACTCATAATGTTCAGTCTGAAGAAGAAAGGAAAAAAAAAAGAAAAAAGGGAGGTCCCAAGCGAGACTCTAACCCCCGGCCTTCCGACCTGGCTTCTAGCTATCATTCCGCGCACAGATCCACTCGGCCGTCGTGATCAGTGACTTAGAATCAGCTAAATTTAATTACTTGATTCTTTTAGATCGATTTTAATGTTGCATTGAGACTACAAATGCAAAACATCTTTAAGCTTGTTGTTTATATTCGTTTACAGCAAATTAATTGTTTTTGCTGGATTCACGCTGTTAAAAACACTTTCTCTTGCGATATTATCGGCATTAAGGGTTACTTTTTGTGTCCCTTGTACTAGCGCTAGACTTTACAATACCCGGCCACTCTGAAGTCGCATTACTCGCGCATCGTGGCCCGTGGTACCACGGTGAATGGATAAGTTCAAATTTGTGACACCGCGGTCCGCAGTCCCATGGTATCGTGAATACCGCTTGAGTTTGGCGCTGATCTACAAGGGCTTTACATGAAAATGGTTAGCTTTCATTTATTGTTATGGTAATACCATACACATCTTAAACTTTGTGGGTTAAGCGCTGATCTATAGTGATTAGGGCTAAGAACTGCCTCGAAATGGTTAGCTTTCATTTGTTGTTATGGTAACACCATACAAATCTTAACTCACTGTCTTCAGGTCTTTAAAATTTTAGACGAATTCGTCTGATGACAAAAAACACTCGCAAAAAATCGCGTTACTTCCGATTGCCTCCAAATTTGGCCCACAGGAAGTTAATAGATTTAGCTAATTATGTGCCTAGTTCCAGCCCCCATCGTGTTTTGCACCTCAAGTATTTGGGACGGCTTTTGCGAAGAATGAAAGCTTGTATCGACAAATTTCAACCAAATACAAGTCAAGCAAATTATTTTGAAGGATTCTGGAGGATAACAAGCCAAACAAACGCAAAAATCGATGAAAGAAAAAGTAAGAATCTTTGCTTCAAATTCGCTGAGTAGGCCAGTCTGTCACACATTTCTGTTGAAACGCAGTGAAATCCGTCCCGTTGAGCTTTTTGCCTTCAAAGCTTTGCTTATTTTGCTGACTTTTATCAGTAAATTCATGTTTGCTTGTTTTTAACTCGATATTTCGCCGAGACAATAAAAAATAAAGCAGCTTTTGAAAGTAAATATCGGGTCACGAGTTGACACTCAAGTCTCAATTTTCACTATGCTAAAATTGGTAGTCGCTCTATATTTTCGACAGATATTCGTCTTTTGCTTAGATATTGAAGAATAAAAATTATTTCTACTGTATTACATAAAATAGACAACTTTCCTGGAAAAATTACACTCTTAACCGTGGACCGCAGTGGCAGGGAAAACTTATGTATCATTCATTATTATTCATTGCCCGTGGCACCGCAGAACGCGGTGGCAGGGAAAACTTAGTCATCATTATTATTCATTGACTGTGGCACCGCGGACCGTGGTGGCAGAGAAAACTTATACATCATTATTATTCATCGACTGTGGCACCGTGGACCGCGGTGGCAGGGAAAACTTATACATCATTATTATTCATCGACTGTGGCACCGTGGACCGCAGTGGCAGAGAAAACTTACCGTATTTACCCGTGTATAAGTCGACCTTTCACGACCTAATAATCAGTCCAAAAAATCGCCCTCGACTTATACATGGGTCAAAAATTGAGATCCAATTGTGAATAAATTATTCACAATTAGCATAATAAATGTCTTTATTTGTTAACAAACGTCTAATAAACCAGCGACAGTACAGGTTACGATGTCCTTTTGCTTAGAGATCTGTGTCTTTAAATAAGCAGTTCAAGTTGAAATGCATTAAGATTTATCTGTTAAACATAAACCTGAATGTTGTAAATACTCACAATTTTTGAATAAAGAGCTGACATTTCCTGCTAATAAAGCCGTAAATCCGCTCGAAGAAAAACATCTTTCTCGCTTCGAACTTTGCTGTTTAGTAACCTGGCTTAGTAATCACGTGTAGTTATCAGTTACCAATATACTCGACCGATTTTGTAGCTTGGTTACCAAGTTCCACGAGCAAGCTTTGCAATTTGTTTATCAAGTCGTTTTCAAAGGTTCTTGAGCTTCTTTGGTGTTTTGCCTGTCTTCTAAAGCCATTTTCCACCTCTCCACAATTAGAAAGGTTCGTTTTAAATTAGTATGTTTGATTTTATAAGCCTATTTCAAAAGTTATGGACAAAATGCCCACATATACACGTGTTGCTAAAACCCGCTAAAACGCTCACGTGCGCGCCATAATAAACTTCACGTTAAAACTTGCTGTGATTTTTTCATATATCCATAGTACCTGAAAGAAAATTCTAAGAAATACAAGATTATTTTTCCAAGAAGATTCTTACCAAGAAATGAAGAAAACTTAGTTTTTGGCCTCAAAAATAGGGGGTCGACTTATACACGGGATCGACTAATACACGGGTAAATACGGTATACATCATTATTCATCGACTGTGGCACCGTGGACCGCAGTGGCAGGGAAAACTTATACATCATTATTATTCATCGACTGTGGCACCGTGGACCGCGGTGGCAGGGAAAACTTGTACATCATTGACATCATTATTATTAATAGAAATATTTTTCTTCCACTGTGTATTCGCGGGCCAGGTCGCGTAAGTAACACTTTCCGAGTGGCTGGGTATTGTAAAGTTGCTCCTGTACGAGTGCTGGACCAGGGGCCACCATGCCGGTCCAAAGGCCCGCGAGCAAGACCACAATTTTTCAAATTACAAGAAAAGTATTTGAGGAAGAAATTTTTTTAGGTTCAGATGTGATAGAGAACCATAAAAGCTATCTCCAGGCAAAATTTTAGCTCATGAAGTGTCGATTCAGGTAAGATATACGAATTATGTTGTTTAGTGCCGGACCAGGGTCCACATACTGTAACGAGCTTGTCGCTTGAATGATCTCTCGACAAATAAATTAGACAAACGGCCCGCACTCGAGAAACTTCTTACAAAGGAATACTCATCCGCTGGACTTTTCGATGCTCGTGCAAGTTTGCTTGCAATTTGCCTCCACGGCGGTCACAAATTTGGCATTGGTGGCTTCAAATTGCCACCTTTTTGCCTAAACTTTAGGAGTAAATAGCTGCAAATTTATTTGTAATTTTCCAATTTTATGAAACGACAGTAAGCTTAAGAGTATGAGCCGCGTGGCCTCCCTCGTGACGAGCATCATAACACGCTCCTGTCAACGAATTTGGCGGACACTTGCTACAAAGTGGCAATTAATTCAGCACTGAAATGTACACAAAATTTGGTTTCCCTCGGTTTTTAGCGTAAAATTTGTCGTTTTTTGAAGAAAATGCAGAAGTCGAGGCTTGCGACAGTGAAAGGACATTCGAATTCTAAAGCTCTTGTTATGGAATTTTGTGCGCACTGCGTAAATATGATCGAAGCAGCGACTCGATACTCTGGGTTCAGGTTTATTCAAAAAGCCAAGTTAACAGAAATATCGTTGAAATAAGATAAAAAAATATACAGTGGATAATTCATGACTACATTTCTTACTTCTCATTCCTTTTTAAATCTTTTTACCTTGGTTTCTACTGCCCTCGTGGTTGCGAGTTAGGTAACGCAGACTGTTCAGCTGTTGGCTGTGATGTTGTGAGCTGTTTTCAGCTGTTTTGACACTCTGTCGAAGAGCGAAAAAAAAGAAGATTGAAGCTTATCCTAACACAAGTCAGAAGTGAAACAGATTTGGCTTACCTTACTGACTTTTGACTGATTTTCGGTAAGTATTTGAAGCCTTTTTCTTCTTCTCAAAGCGCAACCACTGCACCAGCTCGTCGGGAAGACAAGACAACAGAGAATTCCCCCACGAGAGGGCTCCCCACGAGACGACTGTCCCACGGGACAGAGACACGTGACCAAAGCGAAACCGCGATCAATACTGCGGTTTATACTTTAACTAAGTTATCTCCGTCATGTAATACTTGCAAATCCAACATGGCGTCCAAAACATCGAACCTTGCAGAGTTTCTTCACCTTTCAATTTGAGGCACTGGACAAGATATGCAGCCTTCTGGAAAAACACAAGATGACTCGTTAGACTTCACAAGCCATTTAAGCTTAGGATTTATTGCAGTCCACGTAGGTGCGTAGGTAAAGTAAGACCTTTTTCAAATCATTTTTTTCAGCTGCAAAGTGGAAAGAAAAGAGAAAAACTTGATTCTATAAACTTTGAACTTTTGTGGCTGCGTTGCATGAAGTCCTAAAGTGTGACATCTCAATAGCAAACATGGTGAAGCAAAATCCCACGGACGGCCAGGGGTTTTGGGTATACGGTATCCGGGGCCTTTTTAATTGGAAAAAGTTAACGCCCGGGCGTAGATTGGGGGTGGACACCTTATTGAGACTTATATAACGGAGTAACTGGTTAGCTTTCAGTTGAGGTTAGGGTCAGCAGTTTATATAGTTAAATTTAGGACTAAGCAACCCGAGAAGCTAGGTGGTACAGTGGTACGGTAGGCTATGTAAGCCTAAGCCTAGCTGAGGTCACAGGTTCAGTCCTGAGTGGTGATTTTAGATTTTCTTTTTTACACTTAAAAATTTATTGAAAATAAAATTCTAAGTGTCGACATTACGTTATATAAGTCTCAATAAGGTGTGCGACCCCCAATCTACGCCCGTGATAAAATGTCACCCTTTTTAATTCAGGTATACGGTATTTTGTTGTTGCAATACAGGTATAAAGTATATCGTTTTTCCTGAATTTTTGGTATTAGGTATGTAGACACGAGTTTAATATCTTTTTTTGTCAGTTTCTAATATATCACGAATGATGCGCCGGTACCTGCTTATCGTATCGCCGTTTGTGTCACTGAGGGCATATCGCCCAAGGTTCTTAGTGCTGCCATTTTGCATTTATGCAACAGATCATGTGACAAGCGATTCACATGTTAACATGAACATGGCCACCGGTGGTCACGCTAGTGCGCACTTTGGTTGTAAATGAGGTTGACAGACCTAGTGACGCCTGCTGTGTGACCATTGTATTGTTTTGAGCCTTGGACAGTTGGGCTTTCACAAGCATGTCTTTAAGTGACTTCCTTTTACTATAAGAGATCAAGGGGGGTTCCTTGAATATCTCTCTGAGTAATGGCTGGTTTTCTATTAAATGTCATGTTGCCATTAGTATATTCTTCAAACATGGTAATGACGGTTGAAATTGTGTGACAAAGGGTAAAAGCTTTTTGTGCGCTTTCTGTTTCTGTGTTAGAGCTACCACTCTATCTGCATAGTTAACTTCTGAGAGGATCTTTTCCACCATATTCTCTGGTTAGCTTCTCGAGATAAGACGTGTTTTGAAGTTTCTAATATTCTTTTTAATATTCTTGTTAAATATGACCCTAGAAGAGTTAGTTCTAAGGAAGTCTAAGCTGTGCTTGTCCTTTGACAAAGCCTTTTTAACACCTGGTGGGTGGCAGCTGTTGAAGTTAGTGTACTGAAACGTTTCAGTAGGCTTATAATGTGTGCGCACGTTGAGAATTCTTTCTTTCTCGAATCTCTCTCCCCTATACACTGTTGTGTCCATGAATGGTTTCTATTTGTGATACTTCAGCGGTGAACTTAATAGTAGGGTGATAAGAATTGGTTTGATCAATGAAAAGATCTCTATCTTCCCTGTTTGTGTCCCACAAAAAGAAGATGTCGTCGATAAACCTTTACCACGCTAGCGGTTTCTTTGTGCTCTGCTTCAAGATCTCCTTTTCTATTTTTGCCATAAAAATGTTGGCAAAAGTAACGGCCATTTTCGTGCCCATAGCAGTTCCGTGTGTATGGATATAGTTTTTCCCATTAAAATGGAAAGAATTCTCTTTAAGGATAAGGCTGAGCATTTCTCTAAGCAAGTGTGTAGCTATAGAAGGGTTTTTGTCATGAAACTTTTTGTATGCATTGCACACTATAGTAATTCCTTCCTCCTGTGGGATATTAGTATAAAGGCTGGTAACATCCATTGAGACTAAGAAAGCGTTTCTAGGCACCCTAGTGTTTTCGATAAATCTTGTATTTGTACTGTTGGCTGAAGTACCGCGGTAAATTCTCTATTAAGCCACTCTCTCAAATAAGCCTCCCCTCTCCAATAAGCCCACCCCCCCCCCCTTCTTTTTGGAGCAAGAAATTCATTAAGACCCCCTTCTCTTTTATAATAATAATAATAATAATAATAATAATAATAATAATAATAATAATAATAAAGTTTTTATTTAAAGAGGGTTGCACTAAATAGCAAAGCTAATAAACTTGTGGCCCTCTAGTGCGTCGGACTTTCAACCTGAAGGTCGGTGGTTCGAAGCCTGGTCTCTGCCGTCGTGTTGTTTACTTAGACAAGAAACTTTACTCCACACTGTCTCTCTCCACCCAGGTGTATAAATGGGTACCGGCGACAAAATGCTGGGGGTAACCCTGCGATGGACTAGCATCCCATCCAGGGGGGAGTAGCAATATTCCTAGTCGCTTCATGCTATAGAAACCGGGTTTAAGCTCCGGCCGTTGTGAGCCTTCTGGCTCAGGTGCGCGACTTTACTTACTTACCTCTATAACACTACTCTAATTTTAAGCCCTCCCCTTTTCCTTCAGAACCTAGACAATCAAATATATAACCGCTGACTGTATAGAGGTTCCTGCAATGCAATGTTCCATGCAACATGGCTGCCATGCAAAACCTCTGTAACCGGTATATTTGTACCATTCCAATCCAGGAACGAATTCATATACACAGAACTCGCGAACTTTGGGGAAAATATGAATTTTTAATGAAAACATGCGCACATAAAATAGCTTTCCAGGCCCGAACGGTTATCTGGATTTAAGACAAACGAGCTGGTTGGTTGGACTTTATATAAAACAGGAAGGCATATGTCCGGCTTATAAGCGGTATGAAAAAAAAGGTTTCGGTGGAATAAGCTGATAAGAAACAACTTGAAGCTAACTTTACTTGCAATATTATCGAGATACTTGAAGAGAAATGCTGTACTTGGAACCTCTAGAAACTGTTGTTCACTTGACACAGTAAAATCAGATTGAACAGTTCTTACCCCCTGGGAGGGGGGGTTCTCCCTACAATGGGCTATACGGGGATGCTCCGCCCGAAAGGGGTACCTTTTTGAGGCTGGAGGTATATAAAAGGTTATAATTAGGGATTTAATGAGTTGAAGTATAGAAAAGGGTAGGGAAAACTGCCATTTAGGTATCTTGATTCCCGCCACAACGCTAACTGAACAAAGAATATTGTTGTTTGGTTAAAATCAATAGTGGTAATGCTTGATGTTTTCCGTGGATATCGTTCAACTTCCATAAGTTTATTTCAAGAGTATAGTAAAGAGACATAGTGTTTTTTCTGTAGGTATATGAATTAAGGTGTACCATTTTCTATGGAAGGTGTTTGAAAGGGTTACCTTTTCTGTCAAATTAAAAACGATATATATATAAGGGTAAGGAAAATACAAAACTGAATGCAAGGCTGGCCAGAATGAATGTTGAAGGTCAACATTTTCTTGTGATTCTTTTTTTTTCCTATTAACCTCAAATATAAATTTCATAAAATATCTCAATTGTATACTTTCAAGTGCTTCAGAAGTGAAAAGTTTCCTTGTTAGCATCAAGTTTAGGTTTATCGGCAAAAATGCTGTGCTGCGCTGTGCTGCGCTGCGCTGTGCTGTGCTGTGAGGTGCGGAGCGGTGCAAATGGTATTAGGACCGTAGATAACAGAAACAGAAACAGTAGTTCAGCAAAATTTGTTTATGTTTTTTTCTCCCAGGGGCTGTTTCTATCTATGCCTCGCGTATAAACAGAACCTTAAGTGTCGTTCGCTTACATGTTGCCGGTTAACACCGCCTCTGTTGTATTCCTGCAGACTGCACTGTTGATCTGGTCTGGGGTCATACTACAGACAGCATGTGTATTGACTACATGGCAGAGCAGGACAAAAAACCAAGGGTAAATACAATTTACTTCCTTTCAGTAGACGACTCCTGTTTCTTTTGCTTCATGCATGAAACAAAGAAAAAAGACCCTTCCCATTTATATATTCTACATATCTTCTTCCATTAGTTTTATCTTGTTATCTTATATTCTTTTGTTTCTCTAAAATTTAAATTGGATGTTTCATCTTATATTGTAAAGGTAACGTCTTTTCATTGTAATCTTATATCCTTTTGTTTCTTGGCGATTCATATTGTAACGTTTTTATTGTAGACATTTTATTCCCTGAAGGGGAAGAAGTCAGGCCTTGCCTGACGAAATATTGGAAAGAATATACTTATAATCCCAGTTATACAGTCAGCCTTGCTTTATTAGTTACTTCTTTTTAGGCTGCAGTTGATTTTTTTTCTATGTTTTACATTGTACTAGTTAGTCCTGTTTGCAGTGTAGGATTGGAATTACAATTTATTTTCTTTGCGTGAAAGGTGCGGCTCTCCCACTTACAGTCAGGACAGCAGCTTCCTTTGTTAGTTGAGGGTACTGTCTACAGAGTACCTCATCGTTTGCATGCGTGATATAACAACCGGAATGAGAAGAAGACAAGTTCAGGCTTGCTTTATATCGTTGAAAAGCTGAGACGAAAGCGGCTTGGTCTCTGTGGAGAAGAATGAGTCCCGCGCATTGCTGGCTCAGAGGAAGACGCGCATGCGCTGATGTTTCATCCAACGCCTAACAAAAGCGGGTGTATCGTTACTATGCAGTACGCCCCGAGTATTGAGGGTCATTTGACGCAACGGAACTTCTGAAAGCAGCGATATGGTGTACCGTACAATGCCGGTTACAAAAACAACAACAACAACAACAATCTTTGTTGTGCTCTTAATACAAAAGTACAGAAATCATTAAAAGTAAATAACTGTGAAAGAAAAAGAGCACAGCCACTCAGAAATAGCAAAAGCTAATCGCGTTGAGTGGCTGGGCCATGCAGAAGAGTAACTAGGTATCAAAGTTGTTATAAATAGACAGATACACAAAAAACACACAAAAAAATTATATATATTTAAGCTGTAATTAATGAACAAATACACAAGCGAATAAACCAAAAAAAAAACAAGAGAAAAACAACGGCTATGCACACATTTAACTGCATATAAAGTACACCAATCAATATTCGGAGATGACGACTCACTGCTGATTTTAGAGCTTCTTTAATAGGTTATAAGCCCTGGGGCCTGCTTTAACCCTAGATACTGTAATCCAATCCTAAATTACACTGTAATATATCTAAATCAAGAGATTATAATTGGACCAATTATTTTCACTTGATCTAATGCATTGCAATAAGGGATACACGAAGTACTATACATTATGATCAGGGATACATCAAGTACCTAGGGCTCACATCCGCATCCGTTGTGCTGACAACTGTTGTTCGCTTGACACAGTTCTTGCCACCAGGGAGGGGGTTACTCCGGATCCCTATTATGGGCTATACGGGGATGCTCCGCCCGAAAGGGGTACCTTTTTTAGGCTGAAGGTATATAAAAGGTTAGGGATTTAATGAGCTGCAGTATAGAAAAGGGTAGGGGAAACTGTCATTTAGGTATCTTGATTCCCGCCACAACGTGAACTGAATAAAGAATATTGTTTGGTTAAAATCAATAGTGGTAACGCTTGATGTTTTCCGTGGATATTGTTCAACTTCCATAAGTTTATTTCAAGAGTATAGTAAAGAGACATAGTGTTTCTTCTGTAGGTATATGAAAGGGTTACCTTTTCTGTCAAATTAAAAACGATATATATACCTAATTCAATAAAGGTTGCTTTGGTCATTGGTAATTGGGCATTGGGAAGCTATTGTTTGGCGGTCACTCAAGCAAAGCATTGCATTGTGTTCCATATGCCCAAATACCAATTCCCAATGACCAACTACCAAAGCAACCTTTATTGAATTAGGTGTATATGGGTAAGGGTTTGGACCTTGGGGCGGAGCATCCCCGTACAAAAGTTTGTTGAGTACCTCCCCCCCCGGGGGGGGGGTTCTTACACAATGTAAACAGGAATAATGGAAATAAAACTACCAGATTTTAAAGGAAAGTGTCATTGTATGTTTTTACCTTCATATACCCCATTAACTAGTTAGAACTATTTAGTACTGTTTGCAGAGCAAGATTGGCATTAAAATTTCTTTTTTTGCGTGAAAGGTGCGGCTCTCCCGCTTACAGTCAGGACAACAGCTTCCTTTATTAGTTAAGGGTACGGTATACAGATAACTTAACGCAAATATGTGTGAACACTTTCCCATCCGTAAAATATTCAAAAACACCCTTGTGTGACTTCAGTTCACGTGATTTAAGGGACGGACCATTAGAAAAGTGATGGGGGGGATGGGGGATTTTCAGCTTTTGTGGTTGGTTATACAGCAGCAATCCATATCAAAAGATGGAATTTTGAGGCTTGATAAAAATAATTTGTGAGATCACACTTTAAATACCCCTCTATTATATTTATGTCAAATACATTATGTCAAATATTTATATTTATGTCAAATACATTAATATCCTTGATCAACCTCCTCTCACATTTTTTCAATCACATTATGATGTTTCTGACCAACTTGTATTATGCATGTAAGTGACTATCTAGTTTTATAATAGTCTAATTTTTTTAAATTAAACAAATATTAATATGTTAAAAATTTATTCCGTAAACAAAGAAACAAAAAAAAAACAGGGCAGAGGTCGTCAGATAATTATCAAAATGAATTTAGTCTGCAGCCAGACGCAAAATGTTTGTTTTTGATCATGTTTGATGGACAGCAAACGCTTTTACCATATTTGGTTGTAACCAAGGCCCTTTCGTTTTCTTGTTGTAATTTGCGCGCATCGGTTTGCTTTTAGAGTGTTCAGAAACTTTTAGTGTTCAGCTATACTTCAAGAACCTCTTCAAGAGCTTCACGAGTCCTGAGTTTATTTTACTTTTGTCAAACGTGATTTAGCTGGAGGTAAGCAGTTGCACACAACGTACATTAACTTTTCCGTGTCTTCTATTTCGACCAAGATCTTCGGTGTGATTCTGTGCCTTTTCAATATTTTCGGAGGCCCAATTATTATTTCGTTACCATTCTTTATTAGTTATTTTATGGTCAGAATGAAAATTGTCAACGTTTAAAGTTTAATACATGAAGGTTATAGTTCGATTGTTACTGCTTTGTATTATGAAGAGCGCCGGTCAGTGCGACATGCTTGGGGAACTGAATTGAAAGCTCGAAGGCTAAAGACGGAAGTGAGTACGCTGTTACTTTCGGCATGTACTAAAACCCGAAACAACGAAACGAAACCACCGAAACGAAACGAGCGAAACCACCGAAACGAGCGAAACGAAACCGCCGAAACGGCCGAAACGAAACGAAGTCACCGAAACGGCCGAAACAAGCGAAACGACCGAAACGAAACGAAATCACCGAAACAAGTGAAACCGCCGAAACGACCGAAACGGCCGAATTGGGGAAACGAAACGAAATCACCGAAACAAGCGAAACAACCGAAACAAAACGTCTAAAACTCCTTAAATTTGTAAATTAAATTGTTGTTAAAAGATGTAAGATATAGTAATCTTAATAGGGAACGGGGTCCGTGTAGGTCCGTGTACCTTCCGTCCATTCTATTTTTATAAAAATCAAAAATGGAAAAATCAAAAATGAAAATCGTTATTTGAGATTATTGAATTCAAGAAAAATCAAAATTAAATGTCTGTTTTCAATTTTCGTCATTTTCCATCAAAACAAAAATTAAAAATGGTTTTACTATTTCGATTTTCATTCTTTCCAACTAAATCAAAATCAAAAATTGACACTAATTTATCCAAAATTTATCCATACAAAAAAATAAAGTGTTGGTTCCGTATACCCTTTTTCAATCAAATGGATCTAAAACACACCATATCGTGACTGACAAATCGGAAATCAAAAATCAACTTTCAATTTTTGTTTGGATGTAAAATCAAAAATTGAAAATTGACAAAAATACCCTCGAGGGGAGGGCAGAGAAAAATGCGCATATACTAGGCTCGGTTACTAAGCAAACAAAGATGGCGGCCAAGGAATGCCTAAAATGTTCTCAAATCCAAAGAGATGAGCTCTGCAATCATAGCTACGAGTCCAAAACCTTTCTGGATGCACTGTTCTGCCGTGGTCAGATTGCAGAGATATTTCTGGAGACTTAGCAAATATTAAAATGCCAAGAACAACTGAAACGGTGAGTTTGTCTAGGTCCTCTGAATCTCCCAATTATACTGTAGTGACTGTACTTGAAGCTAGGGAAAAACCCAAATCATAATAACTAAATATAGCGTTCTTGCTGTTACCTTTGAAGACTATTGTCTTTATAATGTTCCCCCCCCCCTTTTTTTAGGCGATCTGGCGTATAATTATTTTATGGAAGAAAGGAACCGAATTATTTACATGTATGTAAGTCTAACTAGCCTGTAAACCCGGGGTGGGGACTCCCATATGTGGTCGGGCGGGGGTGCTCGTCGTATCTTTTAGGGGTTAAAATTCGGGATCTAGGTATCTTTTAGGGTATATGATGAAAAAACCTTATTTTCCCAGAAAATAGTATCTTTAACGAGGCCAACTAGGCCGAAACATGTTGTAATGTTATTAAAAGGGTTTAAAAATCAGAGTGTCTCCTGATATTACACTTTGCTGCACACTGGCCACTCCACCAAAACTGAAAATGGTATCTTTTAGGGGTAAAATTCTGGTTGACCACGCCCACTTTGGTATCTTTTAGGGTTCCACTTTTTTTTCCCGACGAGCACCCCCGCCCGACCACATATGGGCGTCCCTCCCCCGGGCCTGTAAACATGCAGGCTCCTTTTGGGGGGGTATATTAAATGTAATAGTATTGGGTTGAAAATGGAGCCTGTTGACAGGCTACGTCTATACCAATAAGGCGGATCATCTTATGACCTCATTGTTTGCCCCATAAGAAAAAGCTGTTTTTCAACAGTTCTTGCACTTTATTTACCTTAAAACTGGAACAACTTAAGACACAATCCAGCTGTATTAGATACCATTAACTAGGCCTAGCTACAAATATCTGGGGTTTTTTTAATATTTAGAAGTTTCTGGGATATTTAGAAAATGTGAAGATACGTGTATTTAGAGCTTTTTTTGCTGAGCCTTGTATTTCTGTATTGCAGGAAAAGGCACACCAAATGATTTTCAGGCCCAAAATGAGAAAATAGATCCCATTACTGAGGGACTAGCTAGTCCCAACAAGAGATGAAGCCATAAAGTACTATGAAGATAGAGGGGGACAGCTACCTTCTGGCCAGAGTTTGGCACTGACCCGTTAAGTGGTCAAGACATAGTAATAGCCTCAAGACACTCAAATGAATTCAATATCAATTTTCCTAATCTCAATGACATTTTTTTTAAAGTAGTAAACAATGACTTAACTAATTTCAGGAGGGCCATTTCACAATATAGAGATCTCAAGTATAAGTACTGTTGTTAATCAATTTGATGGATATCATTATATGCTATATTCATTTCATTTCACAGAGTATTCATAAATACAAATCCTAAGTTGAGTGCAATAATAGTTTAATTAGTTATAAGGTCCAAGAAAATGCATTTCACATTTTGTAAAACAAACTTTGCAAACCACTGTTCTTGCAATATAATGACATTTTTATTTTTAAAATTATATGATTTATAATTTACATTTGTTATGTGAAAAGGGCAGTTCCTTATAATATAACTAGCCTTATTTATATAATTGTGCCCCAACAACATATATTTTAATAATAATATTAAAATATCTCATTACTGTCTGATGAGCAGAATAGCATTTTTTCCTATTTTTAAAATGTTCTTCCATGATTTTATATGCAGTTGTTTCATGGATCATGCTACATATGTAGACTAAATGATTACTTCCTTTTTTCTAATGTGATACTCGCATTTAGTTGCAATATAATATTTACGCTACTTTCAGTGCAATGTTTACATTACTTGCAATACGATACTCTTCTTACAATATGTACAATACAATACTCACACTACTTACAATGCAATGCTTACACTACTTACAATTAATACAATACTATACTTACATACAATATGTACAATTCAATATTCAATGTTACAATACGACACTCTAGTTACATTACTTATATATCGTCAGCTTAAATATTTTAAAGGACCAGTTGTAGTGTTCCATTCGTCTTTTCTTTTAAAGCTCATATAAAAAAACTTGTTTTTACAATGAAAGGTTTAACAATTTGAAGAGGGTTTTTTTTTTTTTTTAAATTGCTGAAAGATGCCAGGGAACTTGGAAACCCTTCTATGTTTGGGATTTTCTCTTGCATTTTACAGTCCAGATAAAATATCTAGCAACAAGAAAGTGGAAGTATTGTTGTGTGTGGGAAAGAATATCTGTTCTCAGACTATTATAGCCAAGGATAAAGTATCAATTCCTGTTGTTAAATACTTTTCATGAAACCATTTTCCAAGACCCTGCCAGAAAAGTGAAGTTTTGCTATAGTACCAGAATAAATGAATTATTAAATATTACTTCTTACTGGAAGACTACTGTTTCCTTATCTAAATGTCTACCTTAAGTGGTAGATTTACTGATAACTATGAGTGTTTTGGTTTAAACATACAGTTTACATTATTGTTATTTAACATTACATATTTATAGACATTGTAGACTGACTTGAAGTAAATTAAATATAAATTTCTCTAATTCACAATAACTGAAAAGTACACCACTACCACAACTAGTTTACAGACAGGTAGCCCAAGCTATATGTGTCACAGAACCATTACGAGTGAAATTATAAGGATTTGTATGACAAAAAATGGTCCATTCTAGGAGTTAAAAAATACGAACAAGATTTCAATAAAAATTGCCTACCCTACTTCGCTTGTGTGTTTCCTTGTCTCCTGTGTGGCTTTTGGGACGATTTAGAGTGTTTCCAGTGAGTTTTAGTTCCATTGCTGTCTCTCACACAGCAATGGAACTAAAACTCACTGGAAACGCTCTAAATCGCCCCAAAAGCCACACAGGAGACAAGGAAACACACAAGCGAAGTAGGGTAGGCAATTTTTATTGAAATCTTGTTCGTATTTTGTAACTCCTAGAATAGACCGTTTTTCGTCATACAAATCCTTATAATTTCGCTCGTAACGGTTCTGTGACACATCTAGCTTGGGCTACCTGTGGTTTACATGTAAAGGTTTTAAGTCCATTTTGTTTATTCCATTGTTGTTCATGCACGTTGCATTGGTTTGTTTCCTGTTAAGATGAAATTAATTAAAAAATATGAGTACAATGTATGTGATAATCTATCAATGGTGATTTCGACAAGGAATAAAAAATTCAGTTAAATCTGGGCCAAATAACACCACTTTGACTCCCGAGAGCTCCAGGAGAACACAGTAACCCATTCATTACTTATGTTTATTATGGAGCAAACAATGAGGTCACAATATGTAAACAATGACGTCACAAAATGATCCGCCTTATTGGTATAGACATAGCCTGTGAACAGGGTCCATTTTCAACCCAATACATTTAATATACCCCCCAAAAGGAGCCTGTTTACAGGCTAGTACAGGGGCGGATCTAGGGGGGGTGCGAACCCCCCCCCCCCCCTGAGATGACCTGCATCTTTCTAATATAACTGATATTCAGCAAAGAAAGGAAAAAAAACTTGGTTACGTCATTCCTTAGAGGTGCACCCCCTCCTAAGAAAAATCCTGGATCGGCCCCTGTAGTATATATACTTAAGCTTACATGTAAATAATTCGATTCCTTTCTTCCATAAAATAATTATACGCCAGATCGCCTAAAAAAGGGGGAGGGGAATATTATAAAGACAATAGTATTCAAAGGTGACAGGAAGAACGCTATATTTAATTATTATGATTTGGGTTTTTCCTTAGCTTCAAGTACAGTATAATTGGAAAGATTCAGAGGACCAAGACAAACTCACCGTTTCGGTTGTTCTTGGTATTTTAATATTTGCTAAGTCTCCAGAAATGTCTCTGCAGTCTGACCACGGCAGAACAGTGCATCCGGAAAGGTTTTGGACTCGTAGCCATGATTGCAGAGCTCTTCTCTTTGGATTGAGAACATTTTAGGCATTCCTTGGCCGCCATCTTTGTTTGCTTAGTAACCGAGCCTAGCATATGGGCATTTTTCCCTTCCCTCCCCTCGAGGGTATTTTTGTCAATTTTCAATTTTTGATTTTTCATCCAAACAAAAATTGAAAGTTGATTTCTGATTTCCGATTTGTCAGTCACAATATGGTGTGTTTTAGATCCATTTGATTGAAAAAGGGGATAGGGAACCAAGACTTTATTTTTTTAAATAGATAAATTTTAGATAAATCAGTGTCGATTTTCGATTTTGATTTAGTTGGAAAGAATGAAAATCGAAATAGTAAACCCATTTTTAATTTTTGTTTTGATGGAAAATGACGAAAATTGAAAACAGACATTTAATTTTGATTTTTCGTGAACTCAATAATCTCAAATAATGATTTTCATTTTTGATTTTTCCATTTTTGATTTTTATAAAAATGGAATGGACGGAAGGTACACGGACCCGCGCTCGGCGATAATCGCAAAATAGAGCACAATAACCTCACACAAAGTTAAATATAAAATTACTAGGCACACTTTACAACGCTAACCTTTTTCAAATTTGAAATATCTTCGAATAATCAGATGAATCTTTGCTCCAAGTTGTTTTCGGCTCAGTTTTAGTTCTTTCGGGCGCCGGCGACTGATTCCGTGGATTTTCCCGTGAAACTACGACAAGTTTTTTGTCCTTTTTGCTTCGCACTTAATTGCAGGCAAGTTTAGCTGATTGTAAATTAAATTTAACTGACGAGAGAGCATTCTTTTCATTGAAGAATTCCAGTTTTAAGTGCATTTTTCAATGTTTGAAGAACCCGTAGCGCCAAAAGTTTGACAAAACTCACCGCGTTGCGTTACCTGTAACGTCATTTTCATGGTCTATACTCTCATCGACCATAGAAATGAGCCAATCAGCGCGCGGGAATTCACACAGTTATTGTAAAAATATATATATATATATATATATATATATATATGAGGGACAACGTTTGGAGAGAAACGTTACCTTTTTTTTTTATTATTATAGAACAAGCAACAGTAGTGTTACAGAAAAAAAAGAAGTCACAAATACCTTACAAACCATGACATTACGTGTAGCACTAAGCTTACTTCCATATATTTGACAATATTTCTATATTCTTACTGTAATTTTAATACTATAATTACTTATTACAGCATTTACTTTAAAACTTTAAACTAAATTTAGCCTGGAAGGAAAGCAAAACAAAGAAAAAAAAGAAAGAAGAAGAAGTTATACACATTTTTTCTTTTCTTAGGGGACTGGCATCAAATTCACAGGGGACTACAAGAAAGACTTAAAAGGCTCCCATTTCTTCCGGTTAATAATGTCGGCTTTGTTTTCAATTTCATTGATATGTTTCATATAGTGTAAAAAATCATCAAGTTTTGGTGGACATTCTTTCATTTTACACAGCCAAATGTAGTATTTAGCAAGCAGGCAGCAAAAGTTTATTTGAAAGTTGTATTTTGAGCTATCTGGTTTTAAGCCCAGTGCTGTACCCCGTTGTATGAGCGTTTCTTTTTCAATTATTTTACATGACTGAAGCCATAAGGAAATGCTGACCCAGAAGGACTGAGTTTTGGGGCATTCCCAGAATAGATGTACCACTGTCTCTTCTTGGCAGAAGATACATTTTTCGCTATCAACGAGTCCGATTTTTTTCAGAAAGTCGTTAGTCGATATTCTTCTGTGTAAGAATTTAAAATTAAAAGCTATAAGTTTTGTACTCTTCGTACATTGAAATGATAATTGATAGGCAGTTTTCCAGTTGATCGTATCATTAATATCCTCCAGCCACTTTTGTTGGCTTGAACTAGGTAGTTCACTCTTTTTTGATACTAGTTTCTTATATACAAGTCTACTTGGTTTTGAATTTCCTACAAATTTAGTCAAGAACTCTTCATACTTTAAAGAAGGCCTTGTATTTTGTGGTATGTGCTTTTTCAGGAGTTTGACTGCAGATATTAGTCCATAAAAAGCTAAAGGCTGGACTTTCAGGCTATATTTACTTTGGAAGACAGAGAGTGAAAGAAATTTGCCAGAACCATTCATTAAATGCTTGACTTTTGTTACTCCTTTAGTAAACCAATCTTTATAGAAAACTGGTTTGTTTTCTATTCGTATCAAGGAATTGTACCATAAAGGTGATGCAAGAAAGTGATCATCTGATACTATCGTTTGTTCAAAATTTACCTCTGACCAGATTTCAAGAATCTCTTTGATGAAAGGATCTGATACCTTAATAATACTACTGTCTTTTTTGTTAAGATTTCCAGTCAAAGTGACTTGGCCTCCATATTTCCTAAGTTCAAGGTCAAAAAAACTTTTCCATCCTCCCTGGTTTTCCGTGTCTAGGTACTTTTTAATCCAAATAGCTTTTAACGATCTATTAAAGAATCTATATCAATCATTTTAAGACCCCCTTCAGGGTAATCATTTATCATTACATTTCGTTTAATTTTGTCTCCTTTGTCATTCCATAAGAAATTGTAAAACATACCATATATTTCTTTGATTAACTTATTATTTGTTTGTAAAGGCGAGAGAATATATGTTAGTTGTGATGCTACAAGGCTTTTTAAGACTGTTTCCAACAGCCTAAGATTAGTTTTTGCAACAGCCTAAGATTGTCTTTATCTTTTTCAATTTATCATTGTAGTTTAAAGACAAAGTCATATCAGGGCCTGTTGAGAGCCACACTCCTAAGGCTTTGACTTTTTTGCGTGGCCATTTAAAGTTCTTTTCAGGACATAGCTTAAAATCGCTTTCAGCATTGGCGCCTGTCCACAAGGCTTCTGTCTTGTTATTATTAAGTTTTAGGCCAGATACAGAACCAAAACTGTCTATCATCTTCCAGGCTTCTAGAAATGATTTTTCAGAACCGTCTAAAATAAGGGTTGTGTCGTCAGCAAATTGGCTCAATTTAGTCTCTTTACCGTTTAACATTATGCCACAAATGTCCTTCTTTTGGCAAATAGCGTCAGCTAGTATTTCTACTGAGAGAATAAACAAATACGGTGACAAGGGGCAGCCTTGTCTGACACCCCTGCTAGGTTTAAAAAAGTTACTTGCCCATCCATTGTTCAAAATACAACTTTCAATATTGCAATAGAATACTTTTATCCAGTTCAGTAAGGATTTACCGAAACCGAAATGTAGGAACGTTTTCCGCATGAAGGACCATTCCAGCGTATCAAAGAAACGTTACCTTCCTCGACATTCCTCGTTTCGGTCGTTTCGATCGTTTCGCTTGTTTCGGTGATTTCGTTTCGTTTCGGCCGTTTCGGTGACTTCGTTTCGTTTCGGTTGTTTCGGCGGTTTCGTTTCGGTCGTTTCGTTTCGGTGGTTTCGTTTCGTTGTTTCGGGTTTTAGTACATGCCGTTACTTTCACTTTCGAGTGCAGGAAAAAATTTAAGAACTTAATTTGTTCTGTGTCTTATTATCATTGACAGAACGAAAGCATTTTGCCTTTTTGCGGAACTGAAAACTTGAAGGCTATCGCTTTCAAATTCACGACAAAAGTCTGGTTTAGAACAACATCGATGGATGATCGATGGTGCAAACTGAGTAATTTTCGAGTGATTTTCCTCAGACCGTGAAATAGTTAAGACTTACATGTAGTACACCAATAGAGGTTAGTAGATCTTATTTCCATTGTTTTCTTTTGTGTCTATTTGACTATTATACACTAACTACTAGAAACTGTTTCACGGTCTGAAGAAAATAACTAATTATAAAAGGAATTTCATCTAATTATTTGGGCTATATATTAGCTGCTATTGCTCTCTTTTACAATGGAGCGTATGCATAATTAATCTATGGGGTGATACGGAAATCAAAAAGAGACTTTGAGATCAATTCAGGCCCAGGAGTTTGTATTGTTTTGTTCTTTAGAGATCAGGGTATGTAATGATAGTATTATTGTAGTAATAATATACATGCAAAAACATCTGCATTCTGATTGGTTGAGAGATTGTCAGTTAATCCCAAACAGTGCAGAAAGTTGAAACATGGGCTTTAGGAAAAGTGCATTTTGACTAGTAAATAAAGTTTAATTTATCTGAAATAAATGTAAATTACTCACATTTCAGTAGTCCTGTGTCTTTTCTGGTCATTTCTACCCATCAATTTTGTGAACAAAGCTTGCAAAACGCTGTGTTCAATACACCACTTTCATAATGGTGGC
This sequence comes from Cladopsammia gracilis, assembly GCA_022457155.1. Taxonomy (NCBI): domain Eukaryota; kingdom Metazoa; phylum Cnidaria; class Anthozoa; order Scleractinia; family Dendrophylliidae; genus Cladopsammia; species Cladopsammia gracilis. The sequence continues at coordinate 1,416,056 of JAJGOT010000155.1, forward strand.
CGATTTATTCTTTTATATGTATGTTAATTAGCCTCACTGGCCTCGGCTTAGAGTAAAAATTCTTTTGAATTTTGCACACGCCAGCGAGGCCAGAAAGGCTAATTAACATACATATAAAAGAATAAATAAATCGTCCGCCATTATGAAAGGGGTGTATTCATAAATAGCGCGTGCTTGCATTCGTGAAGTCTTGTTAACCAAGCGGTTTTTTTTTTAACCCGAGGCACGGGCGCTAAGCATTTGGTGTTATCTCATAAAACCCACTGGGTAGGAAACAAATCCGAACAGTCGTGTTAAGCTCGTAAGACGCATCTGTGCCCATCATCTCCATATATAGAAGAAGCAAATGGTGGATAGCCCTAGGGGAATATATTGGAACTAAATTGGCGCGAGAAACCTGGAAATCAAGTTGTTTGGGGGGTTTCTGTGTGAGCGAAGTGACGGTTTTAATTTTCAAAAATATATATTTTTGGGAGTTTATGCAACGATCACGGTGGCGCCAAGGAAAACTTCAATTCAAAAAAGAATTTGCGCTATTTTAAACTGCATTCCAATTTGTTTAGTTTGTCTAATGTTATGTGACTGGATTGAATTGTCCAGGAGCTGAATTTGTACAGAGGGCTTTTAACTTCAAATAGAGGAAGGAAAGTTAACCATCGCTTGTTCACTTTCTGCACAAAACCTATAATTTTAATATCATTTGACGTTGTTTTGCAGGTAATGGCAAGGAAATGTACCAAATGTAAAACGCACATCCAGAGGCATTGTTTTCACTCATTAAACCTACTGTTTTGTGCCATTCCCACTGTCGTCACGGTCGTGGTTGCTTTTAGTTCTTGCTTGTTTATTTATTAGGGAATTTAAAAGTTCCATATAATAAACAAACAAGAACTGCACGAAAAAATAGAACGCCATTACTCTATGGAAAAGTTGGATAATTTGCTCTAATTTGTTGTATTGTAATTTGAGTGAAAACTGCAAAGCCCGTTGTCAAGCTTATTTACTGTTGAACAGTGATCTTGCGATTTTGACAGAGTGTTTCAGCGTGGATGAAAGAGCCGAAAAGCAGCAAAGAAAACAAAACAACATGCCTAGATGCAGAAGAAGATAGCCTGGCAGATTTTTAATTCTGTTCCGACTTTAAAAATAGGAAAGAAACATCTTCTGGTGACATTTTCGTCACAATCATCCCAGTGGGGAGAGTCGTCTTTTTGTTTTATAACAAGCATTACTAGCACGGGACTGGACATGACTTTTTGCTCTTTGACCAGCTGAAGACGATTTTCAAAAACAATTGCCATTGTCTTTTTGGCGCTGCGATTGGCCAATAGCTACCCTGGGTGCCAGAGGTTTTTATTTTTTAGTGAAAACGACGAGTTTGAGCGGCGAAGCCGCGACAACGAGGCGCAACACGCGCGCCGAGAAAAAATAAAAACCTCTGGGCACTCGAGTGCACAACCTCATTTCCATGCGATTTGTGGATCGGATATCTCACCAAACCGGTTTTAAACCTTGGGGACCAACGCGTGTCTGTTTGTTTACATTAAATCTAACAGCTGACATGTTTAAAACGCGGTCGAGACAGAAATATTAAATCAAATCCACTCTAGTGGAAAAGATACATCGATGACATTTTTTCACTGTAGAGTGTCGAGAAAAAGGAGATAAAAGATTTTATTGTCCTTGCAAACAAACATTAATCTCAGACAAAGAAGTAAACTTTCTGGATACAACCGTTTTCAAAGGCGAGAGATTTAACAAACAAAGAATCCTTGATATCCGCACGCAATTAATCCAGTACACCTATTTCTCTTCCTGTCACCTACCAGTGGTCAGCGAAATCGTTCAGCGAGAATACCTGCAACTCCAAAGCACGCCTCCGTGCTAGGGATAAAAATTAAATAGAGATAAAAATTTTCCTCGTTCAAACAAAACTCTAAAGACACGAATTAATAAGTCGTGTCTGGCCTGTCAACACCTCTTTTCAAGACATCCTTGCGCTGAATAAATTTCAACAGCGCTTCTTTCTAAACTGGCTTTAGTTCTCTGATATTTTGAAAATTTGGATACTAAAGAGTAATCCACAGTGTTTCTTAAAGATCGCAAAAAGCCGCGATCTCTATCTACGTCCGCCATTGTTGTTTGTGTGGCTTCACTTTGGGAAACCGGTTTTTCACGCGCCCGTTGCGAATTGTTTTGATCCAGCCAATCGAAGTTGTTGCATCGTTAACTCCCGGTAGAGTCTGGAAACAAGTAGGAGTAACCAATCAGCGACCTAGTTCAGATTCTGAACTAGATCCTCGCATGGAAATGAGGTTGTATATTCGAGTGACCAGAGGTCCGTCTCGCGAGCTTCTTCTAACCGTTTATGCGGTTAATTTCACTCATGATATTCAGAGAACGGACCTCTGGATCTAGGGTGGCCAATAGCCCATATCTCCCTGCACCGGCCAAACCTTTTCCCACCCAGTTATTTTTACTGGTAACACCATGCGCTTAGCTCCCACGCCTCGGGTTCGAAAAAAAACGCTTGGTTACCAAGTGAAGACTTAACAAATGCTGGCACTTAATTTATAAATCGAACGCAGCGTTCTGCAAGCTTCGTCCACAAAATATATGGGTAGAGACAACCGGAAAAGACACTCTAACTACTGAAATGTGAGTAATTTACGTTTATATCAGATAAATTAAACTTTATTTAGTCGAAATGCACTTTTCCTATAGCCCATGGTTGAAATTGGCAGTGCAACAAAGTGAAATAAAAAGTGATTGACAGTTATGGCAGGTGAATGGATTTCGAGCCATCCAGAAACAAAATGGCGGACACAAATGAAACAAGATTCAAACAGTATAACAGAGTTTTAATAGAAAGTCTTAAATGAAGATTCAAAATACGAAAAACAGACTGAAAAATTCTAATCACTGAGAAATACTTGGAGATTTGGAAAAAAAAGGACACGAGTACAACAAAGAAGAAAACAAACCAGTGAATCAATGAGGCACCTACGAAAACCTGTGATGAATTTTACGCAGGAGTTTAAACCAAATGCTAACTTGAGAATCTAATTATTGAACAATAGAATTACAATAAACAAAACCTGTTTGCATTAAAAGAAAGAATAAACTGTTCAAGTATCAGGAGTTAAAAAAAGCTGCCAAAAAAATAATATATTAAATTAAAAGGCCTCTAGCTTGAAAGAAGTGCCCACTCAGCTGTGATTACAACAAGAAAGCAAAATGGCCATAAAAGCATATAAATCTAACCTCGGTAATGTCCTTTGGAGCAAATGAACTCAGACTTGTGATTAAACATTTTCCTGTGCTGACAAAAAACCGTTTGGTAGCTTCTATTCACCTGGTTGTTTTAGCTTTCAAAGTTGTCAAGAGCATTTTAAGATTTTTAAAATCTTAAAAGACTTTCCTGATTTGGCGTAAATAAACAAAATGGCGACAGCATATTATGTCAAAACCCTTCAAGTAAATCAGCCTACAGATAACAGCAAAATCATGGTGACATCTATGTTTTGCTAACGTAAACGTTATATGTGTTATGTTTAGTTTTTAATAAAGTTTCTAACAGTAGCTAGGAAAGGAGTTAGTTGAAATATGAAAAACTTGTGATGCAGTTCTTGAAGAGAGTGCATGAATATTCACGCATGAATTCACCTGTCAAAATTTAGACCAATCTGAAGTAAAGTTGTTGAAGCATAGCAAAGTGAATTTTTGTAACGACAACAATCGAGCGTGACAAATTTTTGCATGTATATTATTAACAAGTAATCACATGATTATTATCTTGCAATTTGGAATAAACAAGCACTCGTAAATTTTTCAAAGGCTACAAATTGCACTCACCACATTGTAGTCTTTGAAAATTTACTTGCATTTATTTATTCCAAATTCCACTCAAAATCATGTGATTACTGGTACTTACAGTGTATTGTTTTGTTTGCTTAATTATCTGAGTCTATGTTATTCTCAACAGTCCATCAGTTGAACTTGTTGCACATTACCCTGCTAGAAAGGTGAAACGTGACTCTGGTTAGAGGCTACAGTAACTAACTGCATAATGACATCTGGTGAGTTATATATTGAAAAAGAAACTCCAGGCCCTTCTCTTTGAAGAGTTTTTTACTGTATGAATTTTAATTATTGAAATTAGAATTTAAGAAGTAGTTTTAATAGTTTATCATTTTATATCAGTTGTTTTACAGTTATTTTTATTTATTTTTTTAAAAAGAGGTTTTATTTTAATTTGATACTGAAAAGCCCTGAGGGGAGTATTTGAATAAAGTATTATTAACTGGCTCGTCGCTTCGACGAGTCAGTTCTTAAAATACCCTCTTTTTTTGTCGGGTCACCTGCCCCGGGAATCGATTTTGCTGCGGCCAACACCGTACCTAGTTTACTTCCGGTTTTCAGAAATCAGTGATGTCATCGAAACGACAATTTACAATTGAAATATTTACCGTTCTAATTTCGACGGAATTGTTAAACATTAAATCGCTGTGATTTCAGTATGTGTTCTATTTCTGGTAAAAGGAAAGCGGGTTGAACTTTTCTAACCAAATCAATTGTCAAACAGTTGAGTTTAGATCGAATAAATCATTGAACAACACGTCCCGTCAAGTCACTGCTAAGTAAACAATTCTCAAGCATTACGTCATGGAGTCACGTTCAAATTCCACACATCTCGTATTTCTGTCACGCTATGGTCGGCTGTTGATGATTATTTGATCTATCATGTTGATATTGTTTATTTATTCGAAATCCTATCACCGATTCTCCAGAATGCCTGTGTTTAAACAATCCTGATTCCTTGTAGTAGGTGGTTTCAAGGATTTTAAAGCGAAAAAAAAACAATACAAAGTTCAGAGAAAAAGATGTAGACCTGAAATTGTAGCCTCAGTGTGGAATGTAAAGCGGACTGTGGAATGTAAATGTGGACTGGACTGTGCATATTAATAGACTCCAGATTGTATATTGTGGATTGCTAATATAAAACTCTAAAATGAAAACCAGGTGGAAAATGAGACCAAACGAGCCAGTTTCGAAGCCCAACGGGCTCCTTGTTATTACTACTCAGCAATTGATTATTTAATGCAACCACAATGGCAACGTCGAGGAATTCATTAGTCAAAATTTTAATATTTTTTCTTTCAAACTACTTCACACTTGTTCCATTTCATTCACCGGCGCTGCCTTAAATGTTGCCAAATCATCCAGGACTGGGTCAAAAAAGTGTCTTAATGGACAACAGTATTCTTTATTAGTTTGCCGCAATTAATATAAGGGGGCACTTTGAGAGCGGTCGGCTGTTCATGTAAGACAAAATAGTATATGCTGAGCCCAACGGACAGTACTAAACCACGAAACACCGAAACAGCGAAACACCGAAACGAAACACCGAAACAGCGAAACACCGAAACAGCTATTTTTTCCTTCCGGTTTTTCTGAAACAGTGTTTTTTTTTTCAAGTGATTGAAATTCTTTGAAGTATATAAATTATTCGTATTTAATTTTCGCAACCGAGTGCTTCAGACTTTTGGAAGCGAGTTTTCACATTTCGCCAGCGAGTTTAATTTATTATTCCCGCTAGGGACTTTTTTCTGAATTCTCGCTAAAATTCATGCTATCGGTCCTATCGAGTTTTCTTTTTAATTCTCGCCAAGAAGCTTTTTTAATTGTCGCTTGGGAGTTTTCAAATTCGTGAAATCTCTTCTCGGGTTCCCTCGCTTGGGCATCTGGAAAATAAGGAATCCGGAGCCGTAAAATTATCCTCAAGTAGGAGGGACACCACGAAACAGCTATTTTTTTCTTTTCTTTTTACGCAGTGGCTATTCGTACGGCACCTGTACGCGGACGCGGACAGCAATTAGCGGAGTTAGTGGACTCACTAAATCTAGTAAAATACCTTCGAAGTGTTAACCTGTATTGTGAAATGGCAGTAAAATTAGTCTAATGTGAACTGTTAAAATATTTCACGGCCCTTTTGTTTGATAAGTTGAACGGTGAAATGATACAATTTAGACATTACTTTTATCCGTTTTTTTAAATGTGCTTCTACGAAAAGGGAAATTAACCTGCTAAATATGTTATCATTGCAGATTTGAAAGGGCCATGCGACGAGCCAAGGCTAAACGGAAAGGGGAAAAAGATTCGAAAGCCGCGAACGATCTATTCAAGTTTCCAGCTTCGAGAATTGACTAAACGCTTCCAGAAGACCCGATATATCGCTCTTCCTGAGCGGGCCGAGCTAGCCGCCTATCTCGGACTGACGCAGACCCAGGTGAAAATCTGGTTCCAGCAGAGTAGATCCAAGTATAAGAAACACTTAAAGGCTAACGAAGATCCCAATTCCAGTGATGGTGCAATTAAAACTGAAAGCAGACCAGGGTCCGCAAATGACTCTCCTTCAGGAGCTTGGTCAAGCACAGAGTCCACCGCAACTGGAAATCGTGATCCAGATGTGCCTATCATTGCGGTTATGGGCAGTAACAAGCCAGTGATTTCAACGCAGAGCTTAAGCCAGTGGTGTATAGCTAGCGGAATGAAGTCTCCATTCCTCGCAGAGCGTTGTATCAGGATGTGATGGCCTCGTAAGAAATTACTTTAGTCAGAAACTTTGTATAAAATGCGCAGAAAATAGATCAGAGATATGTTTCTCAACGTTTTCTCAGGCGCGCACATTTACCAGTTGCCTAGTAAGAAAAGATATCAGTATCAGAAATTTTAACCTTTAGAAAAGAAATATGTTTTTAAAGTTGTAGAGATTAAAAACTGTAAATATGATTTATTTGTGTCATAGGTTAAGCCAGTATTTATTCTGTTAAAATATCGAGAGGAAATCTTTTAGCAATCGAACTTACGTAGGTATAGGTCAGAAGATTGACAGTAACACAACGTAATCAAGGGGCATGCATGATATTTCATCGTCAATAAATAACTTGGTACAACCGGTGATAGATAATGCTTTTTTATGAAAATAAGATTAGCAGAACAACGTCGATCAACCGCTATAAAGACTAAAGAAATCAGTGCGAAGATCTTCGCTATCAAGTTAAAAAAGACTGAGTTCTTGGTGCCGTATTAACCGTGCCATGCATTTCGAATGTTGTGTTTACTTATTAACCTACGGAACGAGTGTTTCAAAACATGAAGCAAAATGAGATATAACTTATACCTCCTTGTATCTATTATTTAAGAGAGTATCAATGACATTTAGCAATGCCAAAGCATCTGTTAATTTGAATAAAGGACCCGTTATCAACCACAAGAGAGTTTGTATGTTAATCAATATATTTCTCTCGTGCCTTCTTTAGATTTTTCAAAGAATACACACTTTATATAAAATTACCAACATGTTTTTAAAGAAGAGCATGTGTGAGCCAATCCAAAATATTATATTTACCTCTGTAAATATTTTTAGATTGGCAAGAATCAGCAAATACATAGAAAATCAATGAAATATTCTGACTCCCGTACGAATAGCAAATAGATGTTGGCCGTACGGTAATCTTTGAAGCGCAAAATTTGTCACGAAATGAGTCGCTCGCGTTTACAGAGATTCTTACCAGAAGCGCTTCGTAAAACTAAACAAACATTTAACATTGTGGATCAACAAAAGTGAAGAATAACATGGAAAATTGACGAGAGTTTTGGACTCCCGTACAAATTAGCAAATCGAAGTTGGCCGTACGGGAGTATTTTTTGACGAAGTGTCACGAAATGAGTCGCTCGCGTAGTATCCGTAGTATACAGACTCAGCAAATTAGTCTGAGCCAAATCAATATCGCTTACCAGAAGCGCTTCGTAAAACTAAACGAACATATAACATCGTAGATAAACAAAAGTGAAGAATAACATCGAAAATTGACGAAAGTCTTGGACTCCCGTACGAATAGCAAATCGAAGTCCGCGTACGAGTGCCGTACGGTGCCGTACGAATAGCCACTGCGTGTTACGAAAATTTGCCTTGCGTGACTTCCGTGACATTCTGGAAGTTTCTTGAACATTCTTTGTTTACAATATTTTTAGCACCTTGCGTATGCTGCTATAAGGGACCGTTCATTATTTATGGGAGGGGGGGATGGGTGAGAAATTAACAAATTTTCCTTTTTTTTTCATGTCCCCCCCTTAGTGAATCTGGATTTTTTCAGGTCCCCCCTGTTCTGTTGGGGAAGAATTTCAATACCCCCCCCCTCACCCATGCCACTATTAATCTCATTTCTATAAAATAAAGTTGTATTATATGTATCCATACCATTTTTTTTGTGGGGGCGCGATGATGTGATGGCTAGCGTGTTGGTTTTCAGATCTAAAGTAGGTGAAAATTTGAGGGTGACTGTATTGCTGTCTTGATATTAAAAACTATGCTTCAAATATCATATTTAGTTTTAAGCATATAGGTGTAAATTTGGGATATGATAGGCCTGGGGTATGATGGGAATGAGGATATAATGGGAATGGGGATATGGGGGAGACTTAAACCTGTGTAAACCAGACATAAACGCAATAAAACCATAACATGTTGTAACAGGAAATGAAAAAAAGTTTAGAATAATTTTCAGTAAATTTATTAATCAACTTATGGCATTTTGAAGAACTACAGTTAAGACTTTAATAGTTGTTAATTACTACGACAACCAAGACTCAGTTGGGCTATATAAAGATTTACTGCAATATACAAAACCACTGCTACTGAGCAACCCAGAAACCGGGAGTGGTGGGTGGGTTGACTCACTTACAAGGATTACAGGAGACGAACTGATAACTACAGGATACTACTAACAGTTCTTCAACTCAATGTCCACGTAGCAGATAAGGAAAATTCCTTCGGCTAGGGTTACAGATACTAATTAATACTTTTAACGTCAATCACTAAAACCCTCCAGTTTAATACTGTTACAATCCAGTAATATGTTTAACGGTGGGTTAAAACTTTAAGTAATGTCGTGTACAATTATGGCACTACCAAAAAAATAAATTAAAATTATAAATCATGCTCCATGACTGCACCAAAATACTGTGCAAGGCTGTGCTCTTAGAAGAATCAGATAGAGAGCCCAAAGGCTCCCAGCCATGAAATCTGGGGTGCCCTGCTCTTATTGGTATACTGTAGTTATGTTTTCGCTTTTTTATTTAAGACATCATCTGTTTAAAATTTCAAGACCCCCCTCCATAACAAAAAAATTTCCCCAGGACCCCCCCTTTTGCAATGGCTAAAATTTCAGGTCCCCCCATTTTCTCACCCATCCCCCCCCCTCCCATAAATAATGAACGGTCCCTAAATTGTTAATATATTTTGTAATACTACTATAATTAGACTATTTAGAAGGTTCTAGAATTTTATACCGAAAAGTATATAAACAGGCGAGCATTAGCTGGAAGTTTAACTAGTTTTTCACAAGCTGAGAAAGTTTGGCGGAGGCCGTGATTATTCAAGTGTGACTGAGGTCGTGTATATTCAAGTACGCAGTGGTGAGTTCTTGTAGAGTTTTACAGTTGTGAAGGCTACGTTCATTTGGAATAAATCTTCTTGTTGCTGATCCGACAACCCTGAGTTCTGTTTAGTCTGCGAGCTACCATTCCTCTCATCGATCACTCGTAACACTGCGTAAAAAGAAAAGAAAAAAATTGCTGTTTCGTGGTGTCCCTCCTACTTGAAGATAATTTTACGCTAACTTGAGATAAGTCCCATCAGAGCACTACAGGTGGCAATTTCAGAGCCTTCAAGCCAATTTTTTGGAGATAGGGAGAAAATAGAATCTCCAAAACTAAAACGAGAAACGCTTTCAAACTTTCATAGTTTCATCTTATACACTAAACACGCATTTTGGCGTAAATTTGAGATTGAGAAATTAAACTTTTATAAGCTTAATTGAGGAATTTGTAGATGTGCTCATACACATGCAAAATCTCAAGTTCGAAATGTTTTTCTGATTTACTCAAAATCGGCTTGACAAAATTTTCTAATTTTTAGATATTTTGATTGCCATATGTCATAGTTTATCGTAATAGTTTTAATTTTTCTAGATGCCATCGCAATCGCTCGGAATTTAGACTCAAGCGATTTCAATTTTTCTCGTTTATCTCCGCAATTTTAAATCCGATTTCTAAAATTGTTACACTCTTATAAACTTCAAACTTTGTACAATATTTTGTGTAAGTTTCATTCTAATTCAATAAAGGAAAGTTAGTTAAACGGCCGCTCAAAAACGGTCGGTGCGGCTACACGGAAACTGGAGGGAAACACCATAAAGATAACAATGTTTCAATATAGGATTATTATGTAATGTCTCCAGTAAGAGGTAGGCAAAATACCCTAAACGTATGCAAAAACTTCCATTGAGATTGAAAGTGCTAGTTACTTAATAAAATAAAATTCCGCCCAGTTCATTGGCTGTTATAAGTTAGAGCGAGAAATATGAATTTGTTTGTATAATTGTGATGCCCAACGCGTGTTTTAGCCTATTGAAACACAACGAGCTTTATTGTAGCGAGGAAAACAACTAATAAATAAAGTTTCAGGAGCCTGGCATATGGGGAAGTATATTTTTAACGAAGTTCTTGTGTTTATAGCTGGAACGCTAAGAGTAACATGACACTTCACACTATACCATTTGCATTGTTCTCGTTTATTGGAGGCATCAAGTTCACCGTGCCTTGCGATACCACAATACTCGGTTTTACATCAAACAGAACAAGAAATTTCTAAAAAGGTTTCCGGTTAGCGTAAAATATAACAGTTTTTAAAGCATTTAAAAAAGAGTCATTTGAAGCTGACGCAAGCTCAACGACTAAAACAACTAATTCGTCAAACAATTCCACGCGATATCACTGCACATGATGCTCAGTATTTACATCAAACAACAACAAATTTGTAAGAAGGTTTTCGTTTAGCGTAAAATATATCATAGTTCTGATAGCATAGATTTTGTGGCTAGCAGCTCTCTGACTAAAAAAATAGTTCATCAAACAGTTCCTCCTCATTTTTTACCCAACCTTTGGTCAACACCCTGAAGTCTTTCTATGGGAAGATTAGTGTCTTCCCAAAGAAAGCCAGTGAATGCTTTTGAATCTTGGAAATGCGGGGAAGCCTTTAAGATGATGGCTCGAAATCTATGAGTAGCAGAGGCCACTGTGGAAATCTACCTCATAGATTCCATCGCTCGAGGACAAGGTACTGAAGAGCTCCATCGAAGGATGCTTGATGAGCTTGATATTGACCAGGAGAAGTTTGAAGTGGCACTGGAGTGCCTTACCAGAAGCGGCATTACTCTCAGAGAAATCCAGGATCTCACTTTACTAAGATACAATCAGATGCATGCAATCATGGCAGTGCTTATCAATGGATTCGAGTTGTAGACAACGGAAAAGTATACGGACTATGCGGATGAATTGTTTTGTTTAAATTAGACATTTTGTGATTTTAGTGTGTTTGCCACTTTTGTATTGATTTTTTTCATAGATGAAAACTAGTGGTATTACATATTTGTGAATATAACGCTGTGATCAGCATTGTTTTATGCACACTTTTGTTCTTGTAGTTTCTATGGAAAGAGCACTGAGTAGAGTTCAGGCAGTGTGGTGAGTGAACAGGGAAACAAGACTACGAGCATTCCTTTTTTTCCAAATCGGACTCGTCGCAAGAGGTTAGCGACTATCATGTGCACGAGTTACTACGATGCTTCAATTATTTCTTCTCTGCAATGGACTGCACCCAATGCTGTCTTTTCCACAGATGCTTGTCTATCAGGATGCTGCAGTCTTTCTCAGTCCCAGTATTTCCACGTGGTGTTTCCTTCAGACGTCGCCGCCCAGTTTCCCAAGATTCATTTGTTGGAAGCTTTACCCATTTTAGTTTCCCTTCGTTTGTGGGGTCACTTATGGGCAGGTTTACGCATTCAAGTGTTTTGTGACAACTCAGCTATAGTTTCTGCGCTCACGTCAGGGAAGGCGAAGGATCAGTCGCAGTGACTAGCATTCTACGCAAAATCTGGTTTGTCGCCACCTCTCTGGGTCAGCAGAATCGCACCGGGGATTTACTGTTGCATTGGCACCTTGACAGCGCTTTTGAGAATCCATTCCGTCGATTCAAATCGTTTCCTAACCTCACAGAAGCAGCTGTGCCGCCCGACTTCTTTAACATTTACAATTATTGATTACTGTTATCTTTAAACTAAAGAAAACACCACATTATCAAAAAGCATGGAACATTTAACAATATGAAGCAAAAGTACTCTTTGAACTACATGTATACGTAATTCTCATCGCGAAGTACTCTATATACAATTGTTGCTTACACAACAAAAAACTCTGTTTCGACAGTTTTCTTGCAGTCCTAGTGGACAAAATAATTCTACAACGAGAAATGGCTGTTCAAAACAAACTTACAAGACTTAATGACACATCATTGATATCCATTAAAACCAAACTACGGATCTTTACAACTAAAGTGAAGACAGTTCTTCTATACAATTCCGAGACCTGGAGAGTTACAAGATCCATATCAAGCAAGCTGCAAACCCTTACCAACCAATGCCTAAGAAAGCTGCTAAAGATACACTGGCCAGAGGAAATCAGCAATAGGGAACTTTTGGCAAGAACAGAGCAAGAATGCATTCCAAAAGAGATCACCAGGGACAAGTGGACTTGGATTGGCCACACTTTGCGGAAGCCAAAATCTGACACGACCAGGCAGGCCCTGGAATGGAATCCGCAGGGCAAATGAAAGGTGGGAAGGCCAGTGAAAACCTGGAGGAGATCAGTAGAAGAGGAGCTCAAAGAAGCCAACATCACCTGGCACACGGCAAAGAAAACAGCTACAAATAGAGTCCGCTGGCGCAGAACTGTCAACGCCCTTTGTTTCACTTGGAACCAGAAGCTTATCACGTATTCTCTGTTATGAGCTTCTGCTTGGAACCTAATGGATTAACTACTATGGATATCTTTTGTAATTTTTTCTTCTTCTTTTTTTTTTCACGTGTACATGTGTCCATCTCCTTAAATACTAAGATTGTAGCTTTTTTTCTCTCTATCCTTTTTTTAATTTTTCTTGTAGTTAATTAGTATTTGTAATTGTAAATTAGTAACTGTGTACATAGAATCAATAATTGTAATTGATAAATTTTGTAAGCTCTACCATGCATGTTATACATGTACTTTGTATTTACAAACATTTTTCAAGATACTAATAAAACAAAAACAAAAAAACAACAAAAATGCAAATTTTCACTTCCTACTGCCATCCATCAGCTGTAAATGTTTGTTGGTAATTCTGCTGACCAGTGCCTATGGCTCAAGCCCTGGAAAATTAGATTGATCTTCAGACTTTAAAGAATTTTTCAGTACTTAGGAAAATGCTACAGCAACGTAAATGTTGGTTTTAAATATGTGAATTTTTGACTGTCATTATGTGTAAAAGTTGAAATAAACCAATTTGCATTTTGAATTAATAAAAATATCTTAGCATGATACAAATATACATTGTTTAAAATAAGAGAAGCTGGATGATGCAATGTTTTAAAATTTGTTTACTCATTAATTCTTTGACTGCTCTGTGAAACAAGAAAAAGCTTAAACCATAAGTTTTGCAAATGTTAACCTCGGGCTTAAAAAGCATCTCTTGCATGATGCATTTGAAGCGTTAATTTTTTTCTCAGACTACATTTGTTTTTGTTTTAAGTTAAAAAACATGTCTTAGTGGACACAAAATATGCATTGTTTAAAATAAGAGAAGCTGAGCTGGTTGATACAATGTTTTAAATTTGTTTACTCGTTAATTCTTTGACAGCTCTGTGAAGTTACAACAAACGCTTAGAGCGAGTTTTGGAAACGTTAACCCCGGGCTTTTAAAGCTTCTCTTGCACGACGCATTTGAATTGTTTATTTTTTTCTCAGACTACATTTATAAAGGTCCAAAATAAACCAATTTTGAGCGATGACTAACGTAAATGTTATTTAGGCAAGAAACGAGCCGGATTAAGACAACAACAAAAAGGTTTAATAGAGCGATACAAAGCGTACACGCTACACGAGCACATGGTCAATAGGTATTCCCCCCCAAGATCTACTGGGATACTAAATTATGCAACAGATAACATCACAACTAAAAGCATCATAGCGGGACGGCATCATAGTGGGACAAGATACTCGCCGCTTGTAATAAGAGCGATCGGAATGATGACGTACATTGTAATGTGCAGAGATTCGTTACTTAGACATTCTTTGCTTTGTGATAGCTTTTGCGTGACATGTATCAGGAAACTCATCTCAGAAACAAGTAAAGGCTTGTCCATCTACATGTAGTGAGGACTGCTAAAACAGAGATAACAAAGCTGCAACACGAGTCAAGTAAACCGAACCTTTTGATTGAGGAGAAATTCCTGTACATTTATTTTTGTGCGTTATAATTTTATTTGTACAAATGACATAAGTTTTATGTAATACATCCTGCTGCTATGAATTTCTGGGTGAAGAATCTTCAATACATTTAGCATTTCATATTCACGAGTTGGCTCACAGGAGCCTTTAATTGATGATTGTACTCAGCAAATTGACTTGTATAACATATGCTAACACAGTCACCTCAAACTAGCTCATGCACACAATGTGTACCCATATTTTTATATTCCAGGCATTTTTACAGCTGCATTTGACAGTCATATTGAATGGCTTGTTGTTAAAGGCATAACTGATTATGCAGATGGTACTTCATTGACTACAGAGAGTTGGTCACCATGTGCAAGTGTGATGGCAGCTTCTCTTGTTGCACATATTATGAGTGATCCTGGTGTTTTTTGTTCGTGGCCTCATTATGAAGGTACATGTAATATTATTGCAACAAAATTGTCCTATGTATCGTTTTTATCTCCTGTAAGTCATTAACTTACAGGAGAATAATGTGGGCTAACATGCATTCTTCTTGCATATTTGTTAGCAACATTTTTGTTAGTTAACCAAATTTTTCGCATTTTTGTTAGCACATTTTTGTGAGATAGCATCAAAAAGAACACAGGAGTGGCGTAGCATGTTTTTTGATAGCAGTTTAGTGAGCATACCTTTGTGGCCTGAAGCCATATATTCATAGGTTGATTTAGTTAACTGAGATTTTAGAGAATGTTAGAAGAGAGAGCAATTTGTTTGGCTCTATTTTATCAAAAATACAAGCTCTCGGTATTTCATTAATTTTAATACAGTGGTTTCTTGACTTGCCGTGACCTTCATCTGAAGAAATATGCATGTTAAATTTCATATACGCAGTTTTGAAAATGCCTTGGCATATTTTTTTCCAGTGGTAACATTCCTACTGTTTAATTTCTCTCATGCATAGCCATGATTTTTAAGGCGTACGATTATGAATTCTATGTTTTTTCGGGAACATGTTGCTTGAAGCATGTAGATCATTGTATCGAGCGTCAAAAAGTGTTACGTAAATATATGTAATCTTATCGTGACTTAATGTAGACTTTGGTCAGATATTTGGCACGGGCTGGAATATCCTAAAACAATGTGTTTTATGATCGTCCAATCTGGTTTGTCAAACTGGTTGCTTCAGGACATTTGGTATTATTTATAGCACTACGTTCTAAAGAAAGGGAAAAGAGAGTTTGAGGTAAGCAATAATTCCTGAACAAAATTGTTGTAAGCTTGTAAGTTTAAGTTTAATACAATTCTGAACAGAAAATAACGTGTTTATTAATTTCCACGTTATATCACCAAATGCCACCAAATATACAACTAAATTGGATAAAAAGATACTAAAGAGAAAAACAGAAGCAGTGGTTTGCGGAAAAAGTGCGGGATTAGAAGAATCGGGAAGTTGATAACGATTCATCAATTTTGATTTCATGACAGGCGGTCAAGATATATTTAAAGTTTTGATTCTGGTTGAATTTTGAGAATTTAAGTCGTCATTTTGTCTTTTTATTCGTATTTCTCTGCGTCCATCACTTTTGGCGATTTTTTCTTCCTATTTTCAGATGATAAGGGAAGCTAAAGCAAGCTCCTGGCCATAATCATAAAAACAGGCCAATATTTCTGTCGGGACAGTGTCCCTTTCAGTTAAAAATGACCTCGGTTAATTTAACTTATTTGCTTATAAGTTAGAAAAGACTGACTAAATAACAAGAGGTTTTATGAACTAGTGCTTTTAATTTCATTGTAGGTTGACAAACGAATATAGAATTTATCAATAAGCGTGCTAGTAAAAGTGATCAGGAACAATTTCACGAACGCTGTATGTAAGATGTGAATAAAATAATTTCATTTTGTCAAGGGGACTGTTTTACTGTAGACTAAGGCCCAGTTCAAACGTCGAACTTCACATGTGCCGAACCTAATGCAAATGAGCAAAATCTATTGTTCTTGCTAATTTGCATTAGGTTCGGCACATGTGAAGTTCGACGTTTGAACCGGGCCTAAGCGACAAAAAGTGAGTTATTAGTATAGTAGAACATTTCTTCTGATTCTCGTACAGTGTACGGTGTCAGGATTACACTGATGTATTTTGCCAGTTGGCCCGCTTTGATTTTGGTTCAATTTTTGTTAATTTTAAGGCTCAAACCTATGCTTGTCAAATAGGCTTAAAATGTCAAACGATACAAGCCAGTGTCAAGCAGTTAGGTTTCAGTGAGGTTCGGAGTCTTGTTTTTACTTTTTTAGGCCACATTTTGGTTCATTTTGGCCTGTTTTTTGGTCAGAAAAGTGGTGCCTGGGTAGTCCTTAGATTTTTCCTATCGATGGTTTTAATATATCTGGTATTCGAATCTGTGGAATGAATTATTTACGCTTCACGAACTCTTTATGTAGTATAAAAAGACCACAGGCCAAACACAACTCCCACTAGTCGCAAAAAGTATACAAAAGCCTTTAAAATAGCCAGTTTCTGTCGGGAAATATCACACTCACGATCAAGTTGGACTGTATAACCTTCTTTATTTCCCACGTTCGTTTCACAATCTACCATACAAGTTTACTCTTCGACTACGTTCTACTATCTGATCACAATTAAGTCTATCCCTATCTTTTAGTAAACAAAGTTCTAATGTTTCATGCACGCAATACGCGCATAAATTATTACAATCCCTTCAATTACAAAGCATTCATTACAATTAATAAATTTCTCGATCATCACTAGACCTTCCGTGATTACAACTCTATTATCTGTCAAAACATACAACATGAATAAACGGGTTTGCGCGTTGCGTTACAAAAGTCTCCAATTTCACGACAGTTTCTCAAGCAGTTTGTTTGTTGTCGCTAGTTTTGGAGAATGCTTATAAAACATAAATTCAGTCGTAATAAATGATATCTGATATTATGTAAACAAAACAAGACTTACATGTCACGCAAAATTCGTTGAGAGGGAAGGGGTGCGTGACCCAGTTAAAATAAACCATAAAACGTTCTTATGCAAACGCATGAGTACAGGCTACCAGCTAGCCTCTTGTTATAATAGGGTTTCTTTGGCTCAGACTCGTATTGCAAAATAAATGGCAATCGGCTGAAGTTAATATCGATTAATAATGTTACCACTGTGGAAATATTACGATCAGTAAATAGGCTGTGAGTTAGTATCCATATAGTCTCCGACGTGCAAGGCTTGTGAGAAAGTGTTTCTTCATCACACTGAGATGTACAAGTGTCAAGGTCCAAGAATGAGAATGCCAAAGACGACCACGACAGCTTGAGCAACTATGTTTAGTTGATTTCTGTTCTTGGTATAACTGTTTGTTATAATGGTGACATTCAAACAAAAGTTAAGGTGAAGGGATGAATACTCAGTAAGTTTACAAGAACAGGATTTCCAGCTGACAAAGATTTTGATGATAGGATTGATGATGACCTCAATAATGAGAACAGAGAGCAAAGTTGTATGAGAATTTGACTTGAAAGGAGGAATGAAACTTTGGGTTGTTTTATTTTAGCAGGGATTACAAAATTAATGGAAAGATTTGCGATAAAAATGTTGTTACCGTACTTAGTGCCGTTGTTTTAATATTCAACAATCGACTCGCACTACAATTCAATCACAACTATAAACGTTTAACTAAGTTGCACGATATAATCCAGGACAAAGTCCAACACGTTTTCTATCTATCGTAGCTGATTGTCCATCGAAGTTGAAGTATAACTTGAATATTTTTTTGCTATTGTGACCGCTTAATGTGAGATTTACAGCAACATTTATTCCGCCCCCAATACACGGTTAACTTTTTTACAACTATATAAGGCTTTAAATATTTCAGTTGCTACGGCTAATGACTAAAATTTGGTTAGCTAAAGTTTTACGGCTAACGGCTGGTTAACGCCATTGAGACCCTCCACTGAGACATCCGTAGGTGGATACAGCTCACTTAGGTTTAGTTGGAGTTTTTTTAAATACAACTAAGGAGTTGTTTGCAAGCTTCCTTCATACCAGATTGCATGCTTTTTAAAATGAGGAAACAGTAGAATGTTCGCGTACAATTTGATTACATCTTGAAAATATGTTCCTGTATGAGTCTTGCTGTTTTGAAATACTGTTGATAAGTACTGATAAATCAGTATTACCAATTGGGAGCATGAATTTTCTGATCTAAGTTCGAAAAAATTATTAGACTTGAAATTGTTTTCATCATATAAACTCAATTACAATGTTCCAGTCAGTACAGAAGAATCTAGCACTTCACTGTTGTTTTAACCCATGTTTACATAAAATTCACCAAGGTATAATCTTTTAAGTAAAGCTGGTAATTAATCGTATGGATGATAACAGTTATAGAGAACTTGTTCCATCTTTGAACAGAGAACAAATGGAGTTTCTTTTTACCATATGTTACTCTCTGTTAAAAACGATGAGAAGCAATTTACACTATTTTTAAGTACTGGCACAGGTTTAAGGAAACCAACAGTAACACAATGTTTGTATGAGGCTATTGATAATAAACCAAGTGAAAATCCAGACCAGTTGAAACTAGTGAAACTTGCTACAGACACAAGACAAGAGGACTGCATAAACATTACCAATTACATGCAAACAAAATTGTCAAAAGAGAGAAATTGAACTCAAGAAACCACGCACTCTAGCCTAAATGCCCAGTCCTCGGTAGGAAAAAAGATGGCGACTGGTACATTTATCCATAATTCTTAGCGCACAAAAACCTTAACAACGTTCATAAAAATGTAAAGAAAAGTTATAAAATCTTCAAACCTAGTCTACACATTGTCCGTAGTACTGGAACAAATATTGTAAAAATTTGGCTTTCTTTGTGCCTTATGTGCTGTGTTAGGTCCGCAAGGTATTGTGGTAAAATGATTAGCCGCCATCTTTTTAACTACGGTGGATTGCAACATCAAAATCAATATTAGGACATAATATGACAGCATTGCATGATGGGAAAAACTTACAGGAGATAGCCTGAAGGGCACTTTGATTATGGCCTGTGCTGTATTATCCTTAAGGTTACAGTGTACCTTCGGGGGTGTCTCCAGTATATCAGCTCTAGCGTCTTAAGATTACACTTAATATACCTAAACCCAGATATCAAATTAAAGCTTATAGAGCTGGCTATCTAAATATGGAAACCATTTGGTAATAAAATGAATTGTCGAATTTTTTACGACGTCTAAATTCGAACGTCCGAATCAGCTTTAAAACGCTATAACTCAAAGCGATTATTGTATTTTGCTAATTTGATTTGTTCTCGAGTTTCCGGACACGAAGCGCTAAAAAAACATGTCGGCGATTTCCCATATTCAATTGCAGTGAAAAGTTACAGAATATTTTCTAAAAAGGGAGAAAAAAAATTGGAATGATCGCACGGAAATGGCTCTTGACGAAAACGTTTTCGAAATTAAGAAATTCGCCGACACGTTTTTGTTGATTATATGTTAGCCTAGCTTCTGTCCAAATTTGAGGAAAATCGAACAAATTCCCTTTGAGTTGTAGCTCTTTAAAGTGTCCCCAACAAGCGAAAAATTAACTTTGAGAAAACAGCGCTTAAAAAAAAACATATCGCTTAATAAACAAACTCCGCCCACAAAAGTTATACCGTCATTTCCCCGTCAATTTTCACTATTTTTCGATAATTTTTTTTTTTGGATGAAAGTTCATTCTGTAAACTTTATTTTAACGCCAAAAAAAATTTTTCAATTTTTCACGGTTTGCTACTCAAGGCAGGGATACTAATTAAGGGATACTCAGAAGCCGCTTTAGTGGAAAAAGAAGAGCTTCCAGGGATAAAATGTTGCTTCGACGAACTTCATAAGTTTTATTCAACGTGGAGAAATGTTTATTTTTATTACGGATTTCACAACCAAAGAAGCGGAGATTGAATGAATTTTCAAGCGGGCAACTTAAAGGTAAAATAGATTACTGTACATTTTTCGATGATAAGTATTTATGTTGATATCAATCTGTGATTGACTTTTTTCTTTGTGAATAGACTGCTAGCAGTCCCTCTCTGGATAGTCGAGCGGGCGATTTTAATACGCGATCGGCGAGAACGAAAGTAATGCGAACCGAGGGGGCTCTGGGGAAGAGGCGGGATGGGAAAGAGGGACTGCAGTCTCTTCTGTAACAAACGCGTTCAGATAACTCCGCCCACTTGAAGTGTGAGAACCCATTAAAAATAAACTAATCTTGTCAACAACTCCGCCTCTGTTTGTCTTACACGCGAAACCGGTACGTGGGCTAAAATAGAACAGTGCTTTGTACTATACCGATTGGGGATTTGTTATTTACAAAGCGGACTCCATTCGCGTCGTTTATTCAAGGACAGAAAATGTAATTTCGGCTCTTCGTGAGTTTGGTTTGATCGCCTTGATGAGCGAAAAAACGCCTACGAAACCGCTACGAAAGAGACAGAGGCCTCTGATTTTTGTCGTATGTGTGGGACAAATTTTAAGAATAAGGGAAATTACATATCATCTAAAAACCTTTTCACAACTTCGAAAGATGGCGCTTCGTATAACAAGATCGTGACTGAAAGTCTAAAGCTTTCCGAAAACTCTGCACCCAATCTATCTACTTGTGTTTGCAAGAAATGTGCGCTAAAAATCAGAAATATGGAGGATTTTAAACCTTCAAAATATCGCGTGCAATGGACAAGAGGTGTCTGCTCTTGTAGAATTTGACCTGTTTTTGCGTCCTTGTTTGCCTGACGGTTGGTTTGTTGCTTTTGCCATAACTGGCATGTTGGTTTTTGTGTAGGAAAGGTTTTAAACTCATTCTCTAGCTTTTCTCTCTGAAATCGAAATGACAGGATCTGTGCTTCTTTTGGCCACGGAATGTACATACATACATACATACATACATACATACATAAACTTTATTAAACTGTCAAGGTATTTAGCTAAAAGCTAATTGTGGACACTATGAATAATTAATATGTATACAATTCTAGTATATGTAAAAAAGATATTAAAAAATATAGTCTTAGAATATAATTAATATATAGCTAATTAAGGATACTATAAATAGATAATATGAATACAATTCAAATATATGTAAAAATGAATACAATTAAAAATGCATACAATTCAAATATATGTAAAAATATTAAAAATATTAAAAAATGCAGTCTTAGAATATAATTTATATATAAAAATATAGTCTTAAAATATCATCAATTATAAAAAAAACCCTAAATATATAAAATTATTACAAACAAAAACAGCAAGCAGGGGACAAACAAAGACAAACTAACGACCAGACAAAACAAACAATCAAATAATCAGACGAGAACACTCCCAATACACCAGGAAGCCAGACATTAGAAGCCACTGTGCATACCCACCACTCTAAGATGAGCATGCACAGCAGCCACACGTACCGTCCAGCAAGCCAAGCACATTGAGAGCACGCACCCCTCTCCTGAATGCCTGAAGACTGGTCTTACTGCGTATTTCCTGCTATTTTGTCACGCTGGGCCTAGCTATTTTAGTTTTCGTCGTTGCAGGATATTAATTTTGCAGATCCATTTAGCAAGCTTAGCAGAGAGAGATGAAGCTTAAAAAGAAAGCAATTCAACTTGTAGAAACTTGAAGTTTGCCTTAATCAAGGCTGTGATTTTAGCATCCATTCGCTTCCCGTTATAGCCGTGTGGAGCTGCGATGTTTATAATTCCTCCGTTGTCAATTTTGACAGTCTAACGACTGTTTTGTTTATGCCACTATCATACAAGGACAGAGCTTTGATAAATAATTATTATTGATTTTCCAAAGCCAGTTGGTAGCACAGCCATGACATCTTTCCCCGATAGAAGCGCTTCCACCGCTAATGTCTGTTCTTCTTTTAAAACTAAACAGCCGAGGCGACCAGACAAATTGTCTAAAACATTTTCATTCTCGCTATTACATGTCATCATCTCAACTCTGATGTGAAACTGGAGATATCGATTCACACTTGATGTGTCAAGATTGTTAATACTCGTCGAACCTCCCTGACAGCTTTCTATTGTCTATGAACCAATCGGAGTTTTCCGTCCCTGGTGCGGCGGGGAATTCGAACGCGAAAGTTACAGAAGAGACTGCAGTCCCTTTTCCTACCGCCTCTCCCCCAGTTCCCCTCGGCTCGTTCGCTCGCTCCGGTCAGATCAGCTGGCCCGCTCGATTGATTGAAAAGGGACAGCTAGCAGTCTACTTTGTGAATTGTTTTTAAAACATGCTTAAATTTAAGCTTGGTTGTATCGATTTCTTGAATTTAATCAAAGACAGCTCGAATGCGTTGTAAATGGTATGCGTTCTACTTTTAAACATAAACTTATGGAGATTTGAATAAAATTTTTCGAAAGAAGATTGTGTTATCCAAATTTTTGTTTTTGTTCATTCATCAAATAGATTGAAAAGCGATTTTATGTAAATATAACAAGACTTGCATTTTTAATATAATTCTTTCTTCATTCATGTCGCCTTATGCAAATGTGTTTGTGTATTTTTTGCAATTTTGATTTCCAAATCAGTTTCTCAGGCAATTGTTGACAAGCAACAAGTGTATTTTATTCAGAAAATAGTCGTGCTAGTTATTCTAGACGGTCTAAATGTACTGTGCAGACAGTCGCGTAATACTGTTTTTGAGAATTGCTAAAATTGAAAAATAGCCCGGTCGTCAATCTTAATAGGCCATTTCCGAGTTGCCTTTAGCCTCTCTATCAAAGCGAGGCTAGGTGCGAAACCTTTCGTATGAAAATGAGTTTTATTTGCATGTGAATGAAAACTCATTTTCATATGAAAGGTTTTGCAGCTAGCCTCGCTTTGATAGAGAGGCTAAAGGCAACTCGGAAACACGCTTGGAAATTTTGGCCTCAAATTCGGCCAACTTTTTTTTTGGCCGCGCGGGGGATTGGGGCCTTGTAAATAAAAAAATCAAAGAAACAAGATGGCGGCTCAAAGTGAGCCAGACCAAGTAGAAATTATTAGTGGGATCAAAAGAGCATTGAGCGGCCAAAAATCAGCATTTGAACGCCGGATTTCAAATGTACACAAGTTGAGAGATCTAGATCAAACATTCAAAGAGCTAGAGAAAGTGTCTGAAGCTGTTGTGAACGGAAAATACGGTCCCCTTCGAAATCGACATCAGCATGAAATTAGTCATGTATACCCAATGTTAGAACGAACAATGATACGTGCTAAGAATGGCATTTTTTCGCCGTCTTTGTTCACGAATGAGTAAAATCCATCCTTGGATGGTCTGTTTTGATGTTACGATGCCACAGGAAGTGTTCGATTTATTGCAAAAAGGGATATTGTAAATCGTACAAGTTATGGTGTTTATGTTTTGGAGGAGCCTGGTTCAGTGACAATAACATTCTCAAATATGAGAAGACTGTGCACTCTATTCAATAAATTCAAGGACTGCCAAACATTTACAAAGGGGCTAGGAGCTGAAAAAGGTGTGGTGAAACTTATTGTTGAAGACAGGAAGAATGGAATTATTAGATACAAATTTAAAGAAGAAACCTTGCAATTGAATTTCCATCACGGGTATTGGAATGCCTTTGGTATCATTCAGCACGGAAACAGGAACAGTTTGTTTCACAGTATTTATTGGATGCATTTGTACGGTCTTCAGTTGCAAATGAGTTGAGGCAACAACATAAATACACTGTAAAGCCATATAGAATAGTTTTGATATTATACACTGAACACTAATAATGGCTGCAAATTGTGCAGTACTCTGATATGAAATAATTTTATTGAAAAGATTTTGCTTCAAACTTGGAAGATGACATAGGGGTAACAACTTTTTGCAGACCTCAAAATATTCACATTGTTCTCATAAGATTGTCATTGAGATACAATTACTTGTTTTGTTATTTTAAAAGAAGTTGACATTCTCAGAACTTGTTATGAAAATAATTGGCTCAAGAGAGTGATTTGATCCTTTTTGCTGTAACTTGTCAGCTTGAGAATTAAAAATACAAGAAACGTTATGATTAAAGGGCTATATTGTTTCTGTTATTTTCTTCGGTACAACCTTTTGACTCCTAGTTACAGTTAAACAGTTTAAGACAAGTACTTCAAGCACACTCTAGTAGGTTTTGCCATCTCAGCCATCTCAGCCATAAATTTATGACCAATGTCATCATGTTCACCTTTGGAAAACCCACAGGAGCAAAAGTGGTGAAGAAATTGCTAGTGTTTCTCTCGCATTCACGCATGAGAGCACTGTACGAAAGTGGTCTTGGAATGGGAATTCCAAAACCAAATATTATTCTCTCCTTTGAGAGATAACCTTTCATGTTTTTTTTTTCTGTATGTATCATGACCATTGCTGATCTCCCTTGCTGATACTTTACCTTCACAATAATCCCCCCAGCATAAAGTAGAGATAGAGAACTGATGAAATTTTCATTGCTTTTCTCATACTCCTTGGCATGAGTCTGCCTTTTTAAGCTTTTAAGAAGAACCAAAATACTTAGAAATATCAACCATCTTGCCATTCTTGAGAACAGTGGAAAACATCCCGTCAAGAGCAGGAGCTCTATTTTCCACTGAACCTCCATTTACCTCAGAAGCAGCAATCAGGGTCTCTGGTCGGCACAATTCAGAGAAACTAGAAAAAAATAACCAGCGTGCCTTATGTTTTATTTACAATGATAGTGAAAGCACCCTACATTGTTTTATAGAAGAATACATAATATTTTAATTCTTATATCTAAGGCTTTACATGGTTTAAGTCCTGAATACATTTCTAAGCTATTCACTTTTCGAAATTGTAATAAGGATCTGCGGGGCATAGATATCCTAACCGTGCCAAGAGTTAACACCACCAGTTATGGGCTTCATTCTCTCTCTTATCATGGTTGCAAGCTATGGAATTCCGTTCCTCTCCTCTAACAATATAATTGGAGCTATTCTAGAGTTAAGTAAATATAAATTGGCCATTTCTGATCTCAAATTTGATGCTGACTGCTGTACCTTTTGTGGTTAATCTTATTAATATTTATCTGATCAATTACTTTTTTCATATTCTGTACCAATACTATTATATTTATTTATTTATTTTTAAAATTATTATTTGATATTTATTTTTAATTATTCATTTTTGCCATTTATCCTCAGAGATATTAGCATCTTATTGCTATCTTCAATTCGAGCATAAATAAAGATTATTGTATTGTATTGTATTGTATTGTATTGTATTGTATTGTATTGTATTGTATTGTATTGTATTGTATTGGTAAATGTTATTCACCCTCAGCAGAGATTTCAGTTGGAATTTTTTCCCTACTTGTAGAGGTATTTTGCGCGATTTGAAATGCTGTTGCATGGCTTTGGGTTGGCGGGGTCACCTCAAGATGAAATTGATCCACAGATTCTCGTACCTTCTCACTATTTTTTTGTAGGCGCTCTAACCTTTTCCTCAGAGCAGAGAGCTCCTTACTCTTTGACAAATAATCTTGTCGAAGGGTATCGTTTATTCTGAGAAAATGCAAGCGCTCTCCGTGTGGGTCTTCTCTTCTTGCTCCCCATCTATCGTTCGCCGCATCCGCCGGTCACAGGTTTACCTTTCAAGTAAAATCGAGTATTTTTGAAACAATTTTTTTCCCATATGAAGCATAAATTATGAACGCTTGATTCGAAATTATGAACGAGCAATATCTCTTCTGTGGTTCTACCGTTTCTATTTTGAGCAAAACGAAAGCTATAACTTTATTTACCCTTGTTTTTGAAGGCGACTCAAGGCTTTATCTTCTAACTACAACTGGACTTGGAAACCTTTCTTCACTGCGAATGAAAAATCACGAAATATGGACAAAACTCAATGAGTGAGACCTCAAAACAAAGCTTGAAATCCGTAGATTTTATATTTCAGTGCCAAAAGGTTATTTTCAGGACCAGGCCTCCGCAAACTGGCAAAATAAATGACCACAAGAGTCCCGTGGGGTCGCCATAAAAATGGCGGAGCGGCATTTTGCGATAGGAAGACTGGTAACTAGTGGACATTTCTGTGGCCGGATTTGAGGCCAAAATTTCCAAGCGTGAAATGGCCTATTCTTCTGCTTCCAACCTTTCACCTCAGTTAGGCTTATTATCGGCTTTCTGTTCAACGTACGACGCTGTTGGGTTCAGCCTATCTATATATTATATTAAAATAATGGGAGACAAGAAATAGCCAAACCCTTCACACAGCAAGATGTGGTAACGCCCTACTGTTTATAGTAACTGTAATATTAGTGGTACATGTAAGTTACCAGTTTCGTTTACTTACAGACAATCAATAATAGAAAGCATGAGGAACAAACAATCCCTGAAATTATATACCCGGTATTCGTTATTTGTGTGTGCCTTTTTTTTTTTAATAACTTTGTGTGTGCCTGGGGTATGTGTCAGATAACAGAAAACCCATCAAAACCGGTCTTGTTATTCCTGTTAATTGAGGGACTGCAAAAAATGAAAGAAAGATTTAATACTCGATGTTTCGTTGTCGTCATGACGCCATTATCAAGAGTAAAGAAAATATAACTCAGCCTTTATTACACGACTAAGACAGTAAGAGGGCCAATAACTAAAATCAACCAATCAGAATGCTCCATTGCTGGTCCAATATTCTATAATTATTGGACCGGGCCCGAATGATCCCTGAATGATCCCGCGCGATCCTCCTGCCGGCAGGAGTCGTGTAATAAATCTCTTATTAACCAAGCTTGCTCGGGACCGTACTGGGAGAATATCAGCCCTCGGTCTTTTCTGTACGGACTTCGCTGCGCTCGGTCCATACTGTCAAGACCTTGGGCCGATATTCTCCAGTACGGACCTCGCACTTGGTCAATAAGATATATATTACAGTAGGCTAGAGCTAAAATTTACATTCTGAATAGATGGCTAAACAAACACTTTTGCGTAAATTGACTCAGTTTGCACATTCAGTTCTGGTTTGAGTTTGCGTATTATTAGCATATCTTTAATGAGGTAATCAAATTTGCTAGAGATGCTATTCATACGAAACGTCGAGTATTAAATCTTTCTTAAATTTTTGCATGCCTTTGCTTTAGCAAATCTTTTTAGATCAAAATTTAGGGACTGGTCATATCTAGAGGGTAGAAGGCTGGTGCAAAAAGTGGGAGCTAGGGTCACTGATTTTTATACAGGGAAAGAGGGGGGTGGGCACATTTAATAATAAATTCATGAACCCATAAAAGGATTCTTCTGTTAACCCTCTAGGCCATTTGCACGATGACGTCATTTGACTAATACTACCAGAATTCATTTCGTTTTTCCATTCTTATTTAAATTTTGTAATCCCAGTGCGGTTTAAATGACAATAGCCCTAATTTGCACTACAAAACAAAAAACTGAAGGATTCTGATAGTAGAAGTCAAATGACGTCATCGTGCAAATGGCCTATTAAGCCTGAGCTTAAGTGCACATGTTGATTTTGAACATTCATAAATTTTTAAATATTAAAGCAAACACCACCAAACTTCATTATCTGGCAACCATTCCATGTGACATGTGATAATTCATGTGACATGATGTTTTCATGTCATCGTAGGTTTTGTGCAAAACTAATGACATAATTCCCACGTGGTTGTTTCGGATGGACCACATAGCAGCTTTAATGCTCTTGCCTTAATGCCCCTCCCCTTACTCTAGGCTCAGCAACTTAAAAAAGCTAAGTAGGGTTATATTAAGGGATTCGGTAAGGGGGAGTCACCAAGCAAATATGCTTCATAAAAGGGAGGGTCAGGAGAATTTTAATATGGCATGCCTTGCTTTGCAGTATTCTTATTCCTGTTCATTTAAATAACCTCTCAAGCCGTGGTGATATTGATGGTTGTCTTTTTGTGTTATTCAGATGCATCAGCACAGAGTTCAGCTGGCAAATCAAAGAGAGAGTCACCATTACCTTGTACCCATGATTCCAAGTACATGAACCATGAAGGTATTCCCGCTATTTACTGATTTCTCAACCAAACACATGATCAGCCATAATTGGCGGTATTCATATTTAGTATATTGCAAAATAATTTAGTTCCCCCATTAGAAGACCTGCCGAGGTTGGTTAGAAGGCCTCGAATATTAGTATATACCAAGCCAGTGGGTAGTGTTTTTCACATGCTCTGATTGGCTACTTAACCTTTGAATGGCAATATATTCCCACCGGGTGCCCTCACTCCCAAATGCCCCCAAGCTATATAAGATATGGGAAAAAGCGAGCCCGAAGAAGAGAAGGAGCGGGAGCTAAAGATAGATGTACAAGATGCAAGCTATCGCTATGGGGAGGAGGAAGGGGCATGCCAAGCAGACGTCTGGTAGCGGTTTGAATGAAAAAGAGGAGTAAACAGGGTAAAAGCAGCCTATTTATACCCACAAGGAATCAGAGAATTGACTCTGTGTGTAAATTATACTGCTAAGGTAAACCCATAAATTTCCCTGTACTGAGCGTTAGCCCTAGTAAGGAAATGAGGGACCACACGAGGGAAAGGAAAAAATCTTTGACCTCGGTGTGATTCGAACCCACGACCTCCGGATTAGATCTTCCGTCGCTCTACCGCTTGAGCCAGGAGGCCGTACGGGAGCAGATCGTGGGTAATAAGGTGGTAGTTCGTGGCAATGAGAATGTGAAGGGTACAAATAAATGTTGAGCCACGTAGCACTGGTGATACAAACAAGGAATCAGAGAATTAACTCTGTGTGTAAATTATATTGCTAAGGTAAACCCATAAATTTCCCTGTACTGAGCGTTAGCCCTAGTAAGGAATTTGGGTTTACCTTAGCACTATAATTTACTCACAGACCCAGTGAGAATAGTATTTGCTAAATAGAGCAGTTTTCAGTTGAGTGCCGCGAGATCAAAACCAAAGTTATCACTCTGGCCAATCACAACATGCTTACACAATCCGATGAACCAATCAGAACTTAAGGCAAATGCATGTCAACAGCGCGAAGCGCGGGAAAACGCTAGTGAGTAAGTCACGACTTGTTTTGGTTTTACTTCTGATTGGTTGAAAAAGTGGCGCGAGATTTTTTACCAATCACAAAGCATAGCAATGAAAACCAAAGCAATCACCAAATTACTTCGGACACTCAATTGAAAATCGCTCTAATACTGATTCTTTAGATTCACAGTTTTACACTCACCTTTTACTATAATCCCTTTTCTTTTCATTATTTTACTATATCTTGTTGAGTTAGAACAAATTAATAATTCATAAAATCTCACCCGAGCCCCAAAGAGCCCCAAAAGAGCAGCCTTCTCAGTACTGTTGAAGGGCTGAGAATAACACGGTGCTAAGTGACTTTTTGGGTGTTATTTCTTTTCATTTTGCTTAAAAATTATTGATGTCTCGTGTACAGGCTTGTTTTTGTGTCATAAACATTGCCGAATTGTCGAATTGGCACTAACGTTAAGGAATTTGACAAATTTTACCTACAAAAAAGAGTTCTGCCCTCTAGTGCTTTGACTATACATTTCGACCGTAGTTCCTTCCAAAACTACGTGAAATAAAGCTAGAAGTTTTTCTTTTTTGGCGCCATCATGACGCGGTTTGGCCGTAAGAATATGCGATCACAATACTTCTGACCCGAGCGAACGACCATAATAAACATAACGTCATTTAAAGGGGGGGCTTATCGAACGTGTTCGTCACTTGAGACAACATGACTGAACAACGAACAACTCAGTGGTTGAGCGCCTGTTTAAGCCATGTTTAAGGCCCGCCTGATGATGGAAGGACATTTTGAAGTCTGGAAATCCTTAAGTCACTGGCACCTCTAAAAGACAAGAGTTGTGTCCTTGTCGTACTATGAGTCCAAAGGGCGTTTGAGTTCTCGAGGTAAAATTGGGCCTTGGTGGACAAGACGAGTCGGCGGAAAAGTCTGGAATCATTTCGGATTAGAAAAGGGGCAGCGTTGTGAGTTGTGGCCCATTTGCCATCCCGTGCCGTGGTCGAAATGCCTGATATCCGAAGTGCTTCCAGACTTCTAATATTTTGCTATAAATTAAGGGCGGGAACTCCATTTCGGATTTGCCATAGAATTCCCCGACATGCTTTGCGACAGTGGCAGATAGCTCCGCTATGCGTGGTCGGGCACTTGAAATACAGCTTTGGGCAGCTCGAAGTGAGTTCTTGCTGGCCGGCCGAAGTTGGGCAAGACAGGCAAAAGCTATGAGCCGGCAGCGGAGAACCGGGAGTGCTTCCTAGGAGGTCCGTAAGGGAGATGGTGCGAAACTAAGTGGCTGACTATTGGCGATAAAATGAAGCGACTTTGAAGCGGGATTTAGCGGCACAGGCCGAAACTATGCCATCCGGAGTGAAAAAATCGGCATAAAATCGAGAAATTTGGGTAAACTTTGGGATTCATTTTCTTGTGCGCGATTCAGCAGGAAACACGGAGTTGTATCCTTTTTTTGCACACGTTATTTCTCAAAAACGAAATTCTGAACAATGTTTTGAAATTAATTTGTAGTTCACATGCCAAAAATGAGGCAATTCTGAGCGAGAATAAATAAAAACGCCTAACATTCGACATGACAAGGATATACACCCAGCCCTTCACTATGTCTAGCTTGATCAGTATTCATAACAGTAATCCCAAGGGACTTATAGTACCCAAAGACAACACACTGCAGTGCTTTGTTTTTTAGTTTTATTGATGAAAGGAACAACTTGAGCGGTTAATAAACAACTTGTTAAACAAACAACTTGTGCCTTTTTTAAGTGAAACGGACAACTGTAAGCGGTTTAACAGCAGTGAAACCAACAGCTTGAGTGCTTTAAAAGCAGTGAAGCAAACAACTTGTGCTTTTGCCGTGTTTTTGTTAAGTGAAACGAACAACAAAAGCGGTTTAGCCGTAGTGAAATGAACAATCTGAGAAGTTTTAAAGCAGTGAAACAAACGACTTGCGCTTTATTCGAGTGAAACGAACAACTTTAGGCGTTTAAAGGCGGTGAAACCAACAACTTGCGCTCTTTTCCATAAGCTGACGTCCGATCTCATTCTCACAAGTGTATGTAAAGCGCCATGAGGCATTGTGAAGTCTCTAATTATTCTAATTATTTTCCAGTGAAACAAACAACTTGGGCTGTTTAAAGGCAGTGGAACAAACAACTTGCGCTTTTTGCGAGTGAAACGAACAACTTGAGCTCTTTAACGGCAGTGAAAGCAACAACTTGCGCTTTTTCCGTGTTTTTCCTAACCCTAACGGTAACCGTAACCGTAACCCTTACCCCTACCCCTAACCCTGACCAACTTGCGCATTTTTCAATTGAAACGAACAACTTAAGCAGTTTAGCAGTTAAACCAACAACTTGCGGTTTTATCAAGTGAAACGAACAACTTGAGCGGTTAAAAAGCAGTGAACACAGTAATCCCAAGGGGAATCAAGTACGCAAAGACAAAGTGCTGCAGTGTTTGTTTGAGGTTTATCAGCCGACCGCATTTTCGGCGTGTTTTTTTTTTTCTAAAAAATGAAGCACAAAACCAGTGAAAAACATACAGGCCAATGTTTCAACATAAAAACATGTCCGTTTGCCAAAAACCGGCTAATTGGGAGAAATTTTTATTTTTTTCCAAAAAGTGACTTAGCGCCGTGTTATTCTGAGCCCTTCAATTAATGTTGAGCTCAAACTAGTCTGTCGCTAATGGGAACCAAGCCTTATCACGTTGACCCCAGAAAAGAAATTGAAAGCTTATTAATTCTTTGTGATGACCTAGTTCCCAGTGTTTCTTGGGTGAATCCAGACACACAAAAGGTGACTTTTCTTTTCGAGGTAGTGCTGAGTCAACTTAATTCCAGCCTTGACGGGTTGTTCATTTGCAATTCAATGTGGCTAGAAATAATAATGTTTCATGGTGGTAGCATCAATTTGAATAAAAAATCGTTTTGTGTTGCCTCTAACAGCTCCAGCTCCAGCTCCCAAACCGTTTGACTTACAACGATGTCAAGCTCGTCTGCACACATTTTACAACACAATGAGTCAGGTGAGAATCACTCCATGGAACCCAGATGACACCGTGCACATTGATGATGTGTACACAAATTTATCTTGGCTAAGAGTTCATAAAACGCCCAGTGGAGCAAGCCAGAAGAAACTGAAAGACTACAGCGAGATTTTCAAGGGTACCAACCATTTCCCAAAGCCAAAACGAATCCTTATTTATGGAAGACCTGGTATTGGAAAGAGCACGTTCTCGCAAAAAATTGCTTTTGACTGGGCAGCTGGCAGAAAAGAAATCTTGAAGAAGTTCAACGTTTTACTGATGGTTAAGTTGCGAGACGTTTGTGGCTTACAAGACTTTGGCGCTGTTTTAAAGGCTTCTAAACTGCTAGCAGCTGATGACACGATCTCAGCAGATAGCCTGCATGATTACATCCGTCAGAACCAAGAACAAGTGTTGCTAGTCCTGGATGGTTATGACGAGTACAGTGCAGGAGTTTCATCACCTGTTGACCAGATATGGGAGAAAAATATTCTGGGAGATTGTTATGTTATTATGACCACGCGACCGTCAGAAGCTGACAAGGTGAGAAAGTCAAGTGACGTTCAGTTGTGGATCAGAGGATTTGATAGTAAAAAACAAGTTAAAGAGTTTGCGGGCAAATATCTCACTGATCCCCAAGAAGTTAAAAAGCTTGTGAGGTACTTAAGTAAAGAGGAGATATGGGACATAGCAGAGATCCCATTGCTGCTGCTAATGATGTGCTTGGTTTGGAGAGATAGACATCACAGAGGATTGCCAAAATCAAGACTTGAGCTATATGAGAGATTCGTTGAGACTCTGCTCTATCAAATGGCTGTGAAGGACTCGGACAAAGATATAGAAAGTAACATACTTGAGCGCTACAAAGAAGAGTTAATCAGGATAGGAAAGCTAGCTCTGGATGCTCTCTTACAAGGAACTCTTTATTTTCCTCTCAGGCAGCTTCATACTCAAAGTAGTGGCCTCAGCGAAACAATGATCCGTGCAGGTGTTTTTCAGATTTCTAAACTCTCTAGTGCAGTTCCTGATGAGAGCGTCTTTTTTCTACACAAATCAATTCAAGAATTTTTAGCAGCCTGGTTTATCATGCACGAGGCAGGTTTGCAGGATGGAAAAACAGACTGTTTGTCCAGCATTGATTCATTTCAGAAAGTTTCAGAGGTAGTGGAAATTCTGATATTCATGTGTCAGTGGTCAGAAAAAGGTGCGAAAGCCGTTTTCAGTCTTCTTCAGCTCATAGGAGAGAAAAATGGTCTGACAAAGTTCAACTTTACTGAGTTTCCTGCCATTGAAAACATGTCAGAAGCTCAAATAAACTTTTGTACCACGTGTTTAGATTGTTTACTGTCTTGCTCGGTCTCGTTCAGACAAGCTATGTATTCGTCGTTCATAAACTGTGTTCAAGGTGTTGTAGTAGTACGTGAGGATCAGCGATCTAGCCTTGCCAGTAAACACTTATTTAAATCGATAAAACCGTACTTGTTATTTTTCACTGCAAGTGAAGGCGCTGAGAGTGTTGATGATGACGTATACTCCATAATGCGTGATTTGGAAACTGTCGTTGTAACCTGTTATGGTGATAAAAAGTCGTTAAATTTCTGCTCCGATCTGATGGTTAAAGATTTTTTCTTAAGTAAAGAAGGACAGGAAATTGTCCTCTACTTAACTCGCATTCGAGGGCCTGTTTATAAACGTCCATCTCTGTATGTTGAACGGAAAGACGAGGAAGGCAAGGAAGACGAGGAAGATGAAGAAGACGAGGAAGATGAAGAAGACGAGGAAGATGAGAAAGACGAGGAACTTATTGATTTTGAATATTTTGAAGTTTTTATGTCCATGGTTCACATTGGCGGGTGTTATTGTAATTGCATTGAAGCTCTGCCTGTTAAACTGCTTTGTGAACTCACATCAGTACCAGAGTCTCCTCATCAGAAGCCTGCTGATCACATGTCACAGAATCAAGATCTCAGCAGTTCTGTGCATTTGACTGAGAAAACATATGATCAGACTCGGAAACATTCTCTTACATTTGTCAGAGAGATTTTCCTATGGAATTCTACAAATGAAGAGGAGCTCACGGTTATGAATAATGTGATGTCCCGAATTTGCTTCACTGACAATCTTGTTTTGTTAGAACTTTGTGACATTGGTTTGACAGCAAAGTGTGTTGCTAACATTGCCAGGTCACTGTATCAAGCTCCTAACTTGCATGAGCTGAAATTGTCACGTAATTCGTTAAGCAGTGGGGTGGGTGATCAGGGCGAAGCTCTTCAGCACATAACACGTCCATCTGAGCTCTCGTTGTGTAGTTTTCATTTGGGAGCTCAAGAGTGCCGATTACTTGCCACGTCACTTAAACATGTGGTTCAGTTAAAAGTGCTAGATTTATCACGGAATCCACTAGGTAACGGGATTACTGAGCTTGGAAAACACCTGCATCATGTTCCTCATCTGACTCAGCTGAACCTGCGGGAAACACAGATGGGTGAAGAGGAAGTCATAGCTGTAGCCCATGCACTGAAGCATGTACCAGAACTGGAGGTGCTCGACCTATCCTACAATCCACTTCGTCGAGGAGTAAGTAAACTGTTCCAGCATCTCAGTGGTATTCCTCGGCTGAGGGTACTGAGGCTGCATGGTGTTAAAATGACACTGGAAGAAGTCAGTGAGCTGGTTACAGCAGTAGGCGAAAGAGCGATCAAGTTAATGACAGATTACCATGTAAGTTTTTTAACTTTTCTTTAATTTACCTCTTGTTTTCTGAAACATCCTCATTGTGCCCAGTGGCACATAAGGCCTCTATTTACCCTTTGTATATTTCCCGGTATGTTACATTTATACGTTGTAATACTTTGCTAGTTAGCCATTTAGAACAAAAAATTTTAAAGAAATAAATTTGCATGAAGTGAAATATAGTAACAATTTTCATCATTTTGATGCATTTGACAGAAAATTGCTGAAAAAAACATTTTGAGACCAAACAAAATGTGTTTTTAAAGTTACTAGACAAAGTGTAATTAACATGCAAGATTTGAAGAAAATCTGTTTCATGACTAATTTTGATTAGGAGGATCTTAGGGAGACAGCCACTTAAGATGCTATTTATTTTATATCACATTTGTTAAAATTAACAATTTTAATTCTTATTGTTGATATTTTTATTTTTGCTCTTTTTGACAGGATTATTGGGGAAGCCGACATTCAGAACGTGAATTAAGCCGGATGGGAGTTACATTAGATCATGAATGAATTGATGGCACTTTCTTGACAGCTGGAACCAAGTGATCTTCTTAAGTGAACTTGTCAAACATACAAAATCTTTACAGGTATAACTAACTTTGTGTCACTCCCCTTGCACGTTCTTTAAGGTACTGGACTGACCACGCCCTGTTTAAAATACATTGTTATCTTTTGCTTGTTTTGATCCAAAGGTAAAGTAAGCAAAGGTGAAGGCAAAGGTCTCCTTCCACCCCTTTCCTCCTTTTAAGATACCTTGTTGAACGTAGCCCTTGATAGTTCTGCTCGGCCGAGTCTGATTGACTAGTAACCGATTGCAATATATTTGAACCAAACAAATGGTGGCTGTGAAACAGTGTTATCGACTGGTAAGGAATGTTTTTTTGCTCATGCCTACTAGACAAAGCCTGGATCTTTTCTTTCAAGGATAATCAAGCGTCAAAGAAAATATGTTCGCTGAAAAATGACCTGCTAAGCAGGAACTGAGTGCGTAACAGCAGAAGAAAGGTGGACTTCTTTTATGTTGCGTTCCTCGAGGTTCTTTGTCCTACTATCCTTGAGAGAAAACTTGTACAGTTTGTAGTTCATTTAGTATGAATCTTGCACGCATATTTCCTCAAGGTTGCTTGTGACTGGTAATTGTCGAGCACGTGTTACACTTTTCGCTCTACTGTCCTTGAGAAAAAAATGCACCGTTTGTAGTTCAGGCGATTGCTTTCTGCGATCTGCATGTATTACACGCTATCGTAACTAAATTTGATTTTGTTTGTTGTTTCTGTTTCTAAGGGGCGATATGCCAACATGTTGGTAGTTTCTTGGTGTTGCGGATGGTGTGATCACTAAATGACGTAAAACAAAAGATTCAAAAGAAACTGAACAATACCCACACCACAACACAAAAGCTAACCAACAATGGCTTTCGCAACACCAAGAAACACCCAACATGTTTAAATGACTGAAACACGGAATGTCTTCCCCAAGGGGAAGAAAATACTGCATTTATATTCCACTGCATGCAATTTCTGCAGGTACCACAAAGCTCTTTAGAACCTCTAATTTTATTGGCCCTGGGTATCACGAAGCTCTACTGTTTCAGGGCTAGGGTTCATTCTTCTGTTGTTTGTTCTTTTGTTTTCTCAGCCAATCCTCGATTCCTGCGAGGCGTTCCGAGAGCTTCGTGTCCGCCCAATTTCTGGACAATAATAAACAATTCGCAATCCGTTACGAAACAGTTATCAAGGACGTTGTTACTGGAAGTGCTACACACCCATGCTCCATGTATTCTCGTATCCTCGTACAGTACGATAAGCAGTAAAATAATAACTATTTAGAAAACACGATTTTTTAAGAGCAGGTACGTAATTTTTTCAGCTTCCTCGTGTTCAAGACGTTTGAGTTACGTATATTTTTCGTGTAAGGGTGTGGTCAGTCGTGTAGATTAAACAGAATAGCATTGCTTTTCTTGTGTCTTGTCCGACAAAAAAAAAGGATCTTAACAACCACGACGGCCATGGCAACGAGAACACCCGCAAAAAGGGGTTTAATGAGAATTACAATGGCGATGCATGTTGGTTAAATACATTTGGGTATAATTTGCTGTTTTCAAAAACAGACTAACATTAGATGACCGAATTCAAGAGTTGCGGACAACGAAAACACGCAACTGTTAATTTGCCTTCCTGCATTTGAATTTGAACTCCGTTTCTGTGAATTAAACCTTAGGCCAGTTCAGCCACACGAGACAAAATTTAACAAGTCGAAATAACTGTTAAGGTTTTAACGGTGTTTTTCTTGGCATTGCCGTCGTGGCTCCCCGAAGTAAAAACAACTGCCCGCAGTGTTTCTTAGTACTTCTTGGAACAAATTCGACTATAGAACCTTGTTTGGTGATAGAGCTTTTGTTGTGCCTTTAGTTTACGTGATTGACCGAGGCAATGTTCATTCATCACTTTCGCAAAATTGAGGTTCCTTGGTCTTACAAACAAGTACCAACAACATTTTTAAATGTGTATAATTTCAATTTCATTGATCTTAGTTCTTTGTAGCAGGTACAGATGGGATTTTCTGCCTGTTGCATGTTTAGAGGATCCAAATCTTGGCCAATAAATTTTGGACACTGCATATTTTGGTAATTTATTCCATTACATTGTATAAACCCTCTCCTCCCTCCTCCTGTTGAATGTTAAATACCGGACTGAACAATACTTCAACTTAGAGAAAGCTGACAACGCTTTGTGACGTCACTACATTCCGATTAAGAACCTATGGCAAACATTCCACATTGATAACGTAGCAGCACAGTGCGAATTTCAAATGAAGAGTACTCAGGCTTCTTGGTCAGCAGTTGTCTGCGTTGATATATCAAAATTCTAATTTGACTTCGAGGCTAAGAGGAATGAAACAAAATAATTTAATTACTCATCCCTGGACCTCAATGTAATTTCTTTTGTTTTATTCGCCAAAGCCTAGGAGCCATGTAAGAATTTTAATATATCGAAATAGACCTATTGGAAATTCGGATCTAGGTTATGAATCAGTTTGACGTCACAAGAATAGAATTCTGCCCACGGTTATTCTGTCGTAGTCCCAACACTAAGGCGTAAGCGTTGTCTGTGTTGTCAGTCAACAATACTTTGGATTGATTTTTTTAGGCAATTTTTGATCTGCAAACAAGTAAAGGGCCTTTGAACAAGTCATTTTATTCTGGAATAATTTTTCTTCCTTTCACGGGTTTCAACAGTGAAGAAAGTTAGTTTAATCTGTTTGCCTTCAATTCACGTGACTTTGCTAAAGCTATCAAGCAAGTTCCTGAAATAGGGCGCGATCCATTCAACCAAAATTTCCGGAAATTTCGGTCCAAACCTCAATGGATCGATTTGGTCCAACCGGAAAAGTTTCGAAAAAAACTGGTCCAACTTATAAGGTGGACCTCTTTTCCCGGTCGGATCGGTCGGAAATTTTGGTTGAATGGATCGCGCCCACAGTCTGAGTGTCCTAAAACATTCTGGCCAGGGTAACAGTAAATCTCGCCGGACCATTCAAACCAGTTTTACTTGTTTCAAGATACGTAGTGTAAATATTCTATCTTATCATTGTATATATACTTTTTGCTACTGCTAGAGTTGCATGCGAGTTCATAACTACATGTATCATATCGTCAAATCTACAAGTAAAATCATCAGTGTTTCCACAGGTAGGCCAAGGTTTATACATGGTGAAAAAGCAATAAAATCCATCTTGAACGATGTACGACAGTCTTTTTTATCTTGCGTTAATATTACAATACAAGCGAGAATTCGTGCCATTTTGAATTGATTATCGTACGAGTGGAAATCAGCGTCATTTTAAATTATAACTCCATTTTGAATTTGCTGTCGCTCACAACCGGAGGAATAAATGACGCGAACGAAAGTGGCACAGTTTAGACTGACACGTGACCAATCTGACATTTCTTTCCAAACTTCTTCCACACACTAGCCTGCGTGGCAGGCGTAAACGGGGAGGGGGGATGGGACGCGAAAAGGAGAGGGGGAGAAGGGAAGGAACGCCTGCTATAAGAACCGGGCTATTCGCATTACGCCCACCGATTTCCTTGTAATCGAAATACGTCAACTGTCAATACGTTCACGAAACAGAAACTGGCACGCGCTTTTACGCATGGATGACTTCACGCGCGAATTTACTATGTTTACCGCCCAGCGTGAATTAGCCATTCAAAATTTGCGGCCGCCAGTATCCGCAGAAATAAACAAAAGGGGGTCTTTATTGCAGGCGTCTTTTCCCTCTCTCCCCAGTTTCCCCCTCCCGACGCCTGCTACACAGGCTAACCACAAACTTATACTTGCACAAGGTAACTACACACACACCGAGTATAGTCCAAATTTTGCGTCTTTTTTCACGCTAATCCATAAATTGCAATAACAATTTAGCAACAGCAACTCTGAAACCGGGAGAGAGAGAGGAGATAGGTTTATCTCGTACCCAGATCTCACTCGTGCTTGTACTGAGGGGAATCTAGGTTCGAGATTAGAGGCAGGTTACTGATCCCTATTGTAGGATTGAACATACTGACAAAGGGCAGTTGTCAATTGAGCTTCTTTAGGACTAAAGGCCATCCAGAAAGCTGAGAGGAAAATATTTAAAGCCATACACCTTATTCGATGGTTTAACAGACAAAACGCGTGGATATTTTACGAGCAAAATGCGAGTAAAATGTCCGTACGTATTATCTGTTAAACCATCGATTCAGGGATTTATTATTCCACTGAAATTCTTGTATTTATAATAGCTTGTGTCTTGAAACTTGTGGAGACACGGTGGTGTAGTGGTTAGCGCGTCGGACTTTCAACCTGAAGGTCGGTGGTTCGAAGCCTGGTCTCTGTCGTCGTGTTGTTTCCTTAGACAAGAAACTTTACTCCACACTGTCTCTCTCCACCCAGGTGTATAAAGTGGGTACCGGCGACAAAATGCTGGGGACTAGGGGGGACTAGGGATGGAGTAGCAATACTCTATTCTAGGGGGGAGTAGCAATATTCCTAGTCGCTTCATGTTACAGAAACCGGGTTACTGCGCCTTTCAAAAACATGCGGAATTTTAAATTCAAATTTCCATCAACAGTTGCGTTTTACGCTGCCGTCAGTCATCTTAGCTTACCTCTCAGGAAACAGATCTTCACTTCAATGAGGTCAAAGGGTCACGTCCGTGCATTATGATTGGTAGATTTCGATCCACTTTCTTTGTTTCTTTTTTTACATGGTCCGTTGGCTTTCGTATTAATTATGATTGACGGCAGGGAATAACGCAACCGTTGGTGGAGATTTGAATGTCAAATTCCGTATGTTATTGAAAGGCGCAGTAAGCTCCGGCCGTGTGGGCCATCTGGCTCGTGTGCGACTTTACTTACTTACTGTGTCTTGAAACCGGGATGCTAAGGTGTAATACGGCAATATATTGTTTAATAGCGGAGCTCTCGCGAGCCGAAGGAGCCCCATACTCATAGAACCTATGCCCGTCATTTTTCATGGTCATGGCTAGCGGAATGTTTCGCGGGCGCGTCTGTCCGTGTGCCCGCCGCCCGCCCAGAAGCTTACATAAAGTAGTAATCTGCGCCATTGTCAGCGGTCGCGATTCCTTTGCTGCTAGGCAACTTGCAGGACACCAACGCGATATATTTTATAGGGATTTCAATCTCTCTCCTCCACAGAGGCCCTCACCGGTATTCGAAAAGGGAAATGTAAAATAAAGTGAGCGAGCGGGGGGAACGCGTTTTCTTTTTCCCACTCCCAAGACTCCTAGCTAGTGGCACAAAGAGGCCTCTAAGGAGGAGAGAGGATTTCAATAAAAGGCCAAGTTTCGAATTCGAAGTCTTGTCACGACGAACATTTTAATGAAGTTGTAAATGAAATATCATAACCTACACGATGGCGCGATACAATTTTATACAAACAGCCAAAATCGTCGTGAAGCAGAAACAGAAACGTCTTTTGAGAATGAGGTTGGCTGTGGGTTAAACAGCTACAATCTTGGACGGAATAAAACGAGAAAAAACTCCTCCCCGCCCCCCCCGATTCAAAGATAGATTCGCGCGAAAACCAAAATGCGCCATTTTCCCATCACTGAACTGGGGGGAGGGGTGGTATTAATTTTTCATTTGAAATGTGCAAGATTGTAG
This sequence comes from Cladopsammia gracilis, assembly GCA_022457155.1. Classification (NCBI taxonomy): domain Eukaryota; kingdom Metazoa; phylum Cnidaria; class Anthozoa; order Scleractinia; family Dendrophylliidae; genus Cladopsammia; species Cladopsammia gracilis. The sequence continues at coordinate 1,457,379 of JAJGOT010000155.1, forward strand.
CTGGAAAAGCTGCACGGGATTGATCAAAGGGAAAGCAGATTTTTCCGTCTCCGTTTCCCTACCTTTTTTCTTTTTCTTGATAAAAGACAAAACTGTATAAGCAGCCTATAATTTTTTTTTCAAGGAATGAGGAGGAGGGGGTGGGGAGAAGGGGTGGGGGGGGGGGGGGGAGGGTGACAATGGCGCAGGTTACTACTTCATGTAAGCCTATAGGTGCCTTGTAAACAAAGATGGCGGACGGTAAACGGTAAGCGAATCCTCCAAAGGACCTTCTACCAACGTTTTTTGTTTCAAAGAAAACAAAGGGGAACGGCCGAAAAGCCTCATACGCAAATCGAGACGCCACCAAAGTTTGGACCGGTGGTGCACCTCCCCCAAGCTTCGCGAGGTTCTTCGAGACACGTATTTTTAGTAAGTATTATTTCTGATATACCCTGTTAATTTTATAGGGGGTCAGTTGGGGGGTCAGTAGGGGGTCAGTAGAGGGTCAGCAGACCGGGGATCAGCGTTTTGTCGAAACCCGTTTTTATCAATGTGGGTGCAATGCGAGATGTTTGTCACTTCGGGTTTCAGAACTGAAGAAGCGGAGATTTAAAGAATTTCCAAGCGGTCGAGGGACTTAAAGGTGAGACAAAATACATTTTTCGATGGCGATTTATGTTGATATTAATCTATGATTGACTTTTTCTTTGTGTTCTCGCTATTTTTGGAGCCGGAATTGTTTATAAAACGTGCTCAACAAATTCAGTCGTTTTGATTTCTTTCATGGAAGACAGCTCGGCGCGCCTCGAAGCGCTCTAAATGGTTCGCATTTTTCTTTTAAACATAAACTTATGGAGATTTGAATAAAATTTTTCGAAAGAAGATTGTGTTGACCATTTTTATGCGTTTGTTCATTCATAACATAGGTTGAAAAGCGATTTTATGTAAACAAAACAAGACTTGGATTTTATAGTTCTGACTTCACTCGCATGGCCTTTTAATATGCAAATACTTTTGTAAATTTTTGGCAAATTTGATTTCCAAATCAGTTTCTCGGGCAATTTTTGATACTCAACAGGTGTATTTTATTCGGAAAGTAGTCGTACTAGTTATTCTAGACGGTGAAAAAGTTGTTTTTGTGAACTTTTATACGGTCTAAATGTACTGTGCAGACGGTCGCGTAATTCTGTTTTTGAGAATTTTTTAAATTAAAAAATAGCCCGGTCGTCAATTTTAATTCTTGTGCTTCAGACCTTTCACCTCAGTCAAGTTAAACATCGGCTTTCTGTTCATAGAGCGACGCTGTTATGCTCAGCCTACTATATTTTCAGCTATTTCAATTAACGTTGTCGGATGAAAGCTTAAAGCCAAGACCGCGAGGGTAAGGTAGTAGCTATTCAGCACTACCCATACTACCTTGCGGTCTTGGCTTTGAGCTTTAGGATCCGACAACGTTAATTGAAATAGCTGTATATATTCGGGCCTTTATCACGCGGCGGCCAGGCCATGTGCCCGGAGAATAAAATGCTTTGTTTTTGCCCGCCCAACCTCGTTTTCAACTTTTTCATTGCGAGGCTGGGTGGCGTGAATCTTTTGTTTTTATACAAAATGGAGGGGCGTGATAAAGGCCCATACGCTCGGATATTTTGCGTGTTCTCTTTCCCTTCTAAGGTAAAATGACGTCACAGTCGAATAATAAATAATCATAACCCATAACCGCGATTATGGTTCCTGGCCATTTTCTTGATGGTGTCATTTACTGCAACTACCAGAATCATTCAGTTTGTGTGTTTTCTCATGTTAACTAAGGCTACTGTTCAGTACTTAAAATCTAGTTTTATCAACTGAGTCGTTAAGGTTAATTGGCCACCGTTTAAAAAGCTGACATGTTTCGAGCGCTCGCCCTTCGTCTTCATGGTGGCCAATTTACCTTTATATAATCAGTTTATTAAACCCAATTTATGTTTCACTTCCACTGACCCCGCACTACACACAGGAAAACAAGAAAGGAAAAGCAAAGTAAATTCTGGTAGTTGTAGTAAAATGACGCCATCGTCAGTGTACCTCTAAATACGGACACCGAAGGGACAGAGCAAAGTGTCCATATTACAGAGGTCAACACGATGACATCACTTTGAAAACTCTACTTTTCAGTAAGTATTCAGTAACAAAAAACTGGCGCACACTCGTCTTTTAACTGAATCTAAATTGATTAATATACAGCATTGAAACACCGGTCTATCAGTAGCGTACAAGTGTACTAACATCTCATCTATATACTGTATACGAATCACCGAACTGAAACGCAATGTTGCATGTAAAAAAAGTAATAAAAAGTAAAATTCTGAACACGTCTTTCGATATTTGTTTGTGACGAGACAAATAACGGCTGCGTGGGAGACTACGTAAGGAGAGGTTCAACTGTATTCACTGATTACAGTTATTTACGGGTCAGGCCAATAAGAAAAGTGGTGGACAAGGTGTGTCGCGGGGAGAGAGATTCATGAAAGAAAGATACGGTAATCTTTGCCAAACTGTCAGAGACTACTTTTAATTTAAGTATTTTTCTGTCTGAATGTTCAGACAGCACGGAGCTAGTTATAGCCTGCGTACCAGGCACCGGTTCCGTTTCATAGAAAAAAAGTAAGCAAGGCTGATTATGTAAAGCCCTTCAGTAAAGCGACAGCGACACGATAGAGCCCAAAAGGCCTTCAGTTTAGGCTCTGTCATGTCGTTGTCGCATTACTGAAGTCTTCTACGTAGTATCAGCCTTGCTTGCTTTATCTGTATTTACATTTCTGGCTGATTATATCTTTTCATAAGGCGAAATTTCGAGGACACGCGCGCGAGGGACACGTGCGAAACGGACGGAAGTGTCTGCTTGACTATTAAATGCCAATACCAATGAAGAGACCTGAATTGATTTATAATTAACTTCGTTTACTTCAAGTTACACAAACAACTTGAAATTAGTGGCCCTTTAGTTGGCTCCCTATCATTTTTATTCCGCATGCGTGCTGATGACGCGGGCTTTAGTAATTTTGCACATGCTCACACGGATATGAAGGTTTGCCCGAAATGTTATGACGTCACAAAGCAAAATAAGCAAAATGAACCGCAGCTTTTCTCGCGTTTCCTTGGATTTTTCTAAAACTTCGCAAATTTTGAGATACTAACGCTATTCTTCACACACTTTCTTTTTAGCAAAAAAATCTGTCAGAGCAATTTTGTTAAATTGTTCAATGTACGAAATTCCGTGATATCGGGGAAACCGTCTGAACGACCCGAACGAAACTCGAATATTAAAAATTTAAGGTCAATTCTTGCACAATATTTGCCATTCTTTAGATGCTCTGTTGCCATTACAACGGCCTCCACCAAAAATGTGACAACCGATAATTAGACATGAATATGTTTGCATCCTCACCAGTAAATCTCGTGAACCATAATTACAAGACAAGAAAATAAGGCTATATTGTGTAACTCATGAAAGTTAGTGTAGGTACTTTTGTTAAAACTCTAGGGAGCCATCTTAATAGCGTTCATTTGTCGTTTGAAAGTCAGCAAGGCTAACGTGAAAGACATATTTTTATGAATAGATGATGGCTCATTACAGACAACGCAGACCATACTCGGACTTTGTCATGCTAGCTATGCTGAAGGCAAATTGAAATATTGAAGCGAGAGCGGACATTGTCTAACGCACACGAACAGATACGCTTTTTAAAAGCACCTTACGACTTGTACCATTGGTGCAAATGGTAAAGGCAGCCCGAATAGTCGATCCGTTAACCCCCGTATTGGTAAACTGCACTGCTCATTGGGGAGACTGAGATGATTTTACCGTTGTTGCCAGCTTAGTGAGGGGTGGAGCAGGTCGTCGAATGTTTGCGTCACTTGCTTCGCCTTGCGTCTTTATCTTGGTTCACGTTTAACTAATTAAGTTTAAATAATGACATGCAGTTTTTGAATAGTCAACGGATCGACGACTACTTTCACCATTTATACCAATGGTACCAACCGACAAACTGTTTGCACACGGCTCGCAACCCGCAATAATATGCAATTTATAGATGGTCAACGGATTGGCCAACCTCGTTCCCAGGGTCTTCTCCTTCCCCTCCCCTGGAGGGGAGGGGAAGGAGAAGACCCTGGGAACGAGGTTGACGGGTGCGGATGGTAAAGTTGCTTTGACACTCGTATATCCGTTTACCAATGGTACGTTTTAACAAATCGTATCCGTTCATGTATATTGGATATCTAAGAACATGTTGCATTAATCAGCCGAGTCATTTTAGTACTGAAGAAACCCAGGGGGGACCCCGGGGGAAGAAACTCGACAATTCGATACAATCATACCTCATGCAGAAAGTCTGTAAGTACATTTTGTTTACTCTTTGAGTTTGTCAATGCCGTCTCGGGTGACCTTTTATCGAGTCGGAAAACTTGTTTAATGTTTTGTATCCAGAAGCAAGCAAATCAGTGCACTAAAATATTGTTCAGTTGTATCCTCATTGGTTCTATATCTATATTGTTTTTGCATTTTTCTTGAACAGTAGGTTTGAAAAAATGTCTCCTTTAGCTTTTTTATATAGCTATACGCTGTTAATTCGCTGCCGGGTTTCTTATTTGCCATCAACATTCCTCAGGTTTCTCTTGGCCGATGGGGACTGGGTTCTTTACCTGTTGACTGTCACTTCCGGCAAAATTCAGAGAACATAAGCGGAAGTTAGTTTCGATTACGTAAACTCGATGAAATTTGGCAACTTAAAATTTTGCTTTTTGACGTCGTTTTATTAAAGCTTCTCTGAGGTCATTTCTCGTGCTCCTCATGGAAGGTGAAAGAAAGGGCAACACATCCGATAATGAAGGACGAAAAACGGAAGAGCAAGTAAGTACATGGAACGTAAATTTTGGGAACAACTAAGCTTATGGCCGCCTAAACAGAGAACAAAGTCGCTTATTTCAGGTCTACCTTTATACTCCCCGCACTAGCTTAACCTTTTTTCATCATGTTAAAATGAGCATAGCTTATTACGGTTTTCTCACAGTATGCTCCCACTCGACCATAAAAATGCTTTTAAAATCTAACAAAAACTTTTAAATAAGCCCCCCTATATGGAGCAAGAAGTTCATTAAGCCCCCACCCTTTCCTTCACAATCCAGGCAATCAAAAATATATCGGCTGACTGTATAACCGGTACATTTGTACCGTTCCAATCCGGGCACGAATTCTTTGGGGAAAATATAACCAGTAGTTGTACTAAAAATGATCATTATTACAGTAATCAATGAGTGGTGTGAGTGGTGAACTGCTTGTGTTTCACTAAAATATTGTAGTAACTCCCCCTCTCTACTAAGCCCCCCCCCCTCAAAAGCACTTGAAATCAATAAACCCCCTGGGGGGCTTAATAGAGGATTTACGGTATGGGATTTTCCTCACCCATCTTCAGACCTAATCACTAAAATTTCCTATTTTTTAAGCCAAAATAACAAAATTTTAATATAGGTACCCATTTTCTGACCAAATTTGTCAAATTCTATAGCTATTTTTAGAGCAAAACAGCACAAAAACATACTGTAAAAAAAAAACGATTTGGACTGCAAATACATGGGAAACCATACCGATTTGGACTGCAAATACATGGGAAACCATACCGATTTGGACTGCAAATACATGGGAAACCATACCGATTTGGACTGCAAATACATGGGAAACCATACCGATTTGGACTGCAAATACATGGGAAACCATACAGATTTGGACTGCAAATACATGGGAAACCATACCGATTTGGACTGCAAATACATGGGAAACCATACCGATTTAGACTGCAGATTCATAGAAAATCATACTGATTTGGGCTGCAAATTCATAGAAAACTATACCGATTTGGACTGCAGATTTCTAGAAAACCATACCGATTTGAACTGCAAATACATCAAGGACTACCTCTCACTTGAACACCCTGAAAAGAATGCCTTAGAAAGTACTTCTTATGCTTACTAGATTTAAGAGACCATTATTTATAAGCTGGACTTTTATATAACGATGGGGGCAAAACTGGTGTGGCAGGCGCTTGTTCTAGTGGTCTTTTGGACGGTAGGGTCGTACCTCTCATAAACCTCTATTTTCATTGGTCGTTCTAAAACAGTACCTGCTATTGTTTATAGGGATAGGGGCATTGTTTAGGTCATTCATCTATTGTTTTGGTGAGCCAATAAAACAACTCGTTAAAAGGAGGTACGGCATGACCCCTTTTGGATGGTATTTGTGTGAGGGGCAGGGAAGATTGTAGGTAGTAGAAATTTCAAGGGGCTATGTCACGAGGATTTGGCTGATTTTTGTCAAAACTGTACTAAAATTACTGGTTAAGTACCCTGTGCCTTCAATTGTGCACAGAATTTTCTTTCAACCTAAAAAGGTAGGCTCGATTAAAGTGAATTATTAATAAACTTTTTAAAGACGTAGCGTGGGAAGACTTGAAAAATTTAGGGTAAATGTTTCAAGTTGCAATCCATGTCCATTCTGGTAATCTGCTGCTAAAAACACACTTTTGAAATAGTTTGGGTAGTGCACTATTAAATAAAAATTGTAATAGTAAATTTGGACTGTAGGTGAAGTACAATTCAGGGAGTAAATTGGGCCAAGTAATTTTAAATTGGCCGAGTGAATAGCGCAAAGACAATTTAAAATTGCGAGCAAGATTATCCCTGAATTGTATGACAAAAAGTTCAATTACTAATTACCGTATTTATTCGATTAAACGCCGCGACATTTATTAAATTTTTCGTGATTCTTGTTGCGCCGTTTATTGGAGGGCGGCGTTTATTCAAGGGCGGTGTTTATTTAAAATCCAATTTATTTCTTACAAACCATAGCAACTGAACGTTTGAATTTTTAAAAACAGAAACATGTTTCAGTGTTTGTCTAAATGTCATTTACTTTATCGTTCTCACTTTGCATTTTAATATGATTGCGATGCATATCATAGAATAAAGTTCACTCAATTATATAATCCTCAGAGCTTTGAATGCACTGATAAACATTGTTATAATCAAGGAAAATAATTTTTTAGGCTTGCTGAAACTAGATTATTCACTGTACTCGCTTTTGAGTATATTGTTCGAATAAATGCCGCATCATGGATGCAGCGTCTATTCGAGGGCGGCGTTTATTAATATTTTTGCTCTCAAGTGCGGCGTTTATTAGAGGGAGGCGTTTAATTGAATAAATACGGTAATCATATCAATTAAAAAAATTTGAGATTAAAAAGTCTAGGTGGACTTTTTCTACTGTAAATGTCAATGATATTTTCTATCATTTTTAAAGCAGGAGGAAAACAGCAAAAATATTTGCTTTCATACAAAATGATAATCTTTTGGCTTTTCAAAGTTATACTAAAATTTGGTGAAAAAGCCCCATTAATTTCGAGCATTTTCTCACACAGGAAGATCAAACTGTAAACCAGCAACCAGCAGACAGTGAGGACAATCCTGCAGCAAGCACTGGTAATATTTGAAGATACAAACAATACAGTAATACTGTACATTCAGTAGCCTTGATATTTGTGGAACATGCAATGGTATATAACTTGTGCCAAAAATTAAAAAAAAATCCCAAATTGCATAATTTTGTAAAATATTTAAAAACAAATGGTACCATGCAAAAATACTGCCAAAGAGGTTTCATTTGAATGGTCTGACACCATACGTCTGGTGATAATTAACCAGTGATCAGCCTACAAAAAAAAAATTAAAACTATTATAAACAAAAAGATTTAAAACCTTGTTTGATCACAGTTTATTTACTAAATAGTCTCCTACACAGTTGTCGGCGAAACATTGCGACCCAAGTAACAGCTTTGTAGTAGGGAAGGGGGGGTCCTATGGTAGGCAGGGAAGGAGGGAGAGAAAACTGGGATTGCCAGGGTGAACTGGGAAGTGGAAGAAATAGGAGAAAATTTCACATTGCATACTATTGTTGGAATGAAAAATACAAAGAAACAGGAACCATCAAGGAAGTAAACAACCTCGTTCCCAGGGTCTCTCTTCTTCCCACGCTCCAGGGGGCGGGAAGAAGAGATCAGACCCTGGGAACGAGGTTGGGAAGTGGCGGGACCCAAAGGGAATGTGAGGCAGGAAGTTCAGAACTCAATCCCCCCCCCCCCCAAAAAAAAAAAAACAACAACCAAGATTATGGTTATATCTCCAGAGTGGAGCCCTTATATAGTATATAAATTGACATTCCATGCATTTATGATGATCCTTGGAAGTTAAAAACTCTGACAGTGGTTATTTTTGATTCAAACACTCTTAGTGGTACCAAACCACAAATTTTAATTCCTTTAAGTTACAACAATCACCCCCGTCACTTTTATATGGAAATCCCTCTCAGGGCTGTTATGATGCATAGAGACTAGCAATATTATAATCATAGATTAACAAGAGGCTCCAAGCAGCCTATACATGCAAACACAAAAAAAAACTATCAAAGCAGCTGTGGGATGAATACAGCAACACAAGTTGGTATGCAAAAATATGAAAATAACAAGCCAGAGACCACACACACGTTGAACTTCAGTTCGGAATATCAGGTTTTGAATAGTAAGAATAAGTCTTAATTATTATACTTATTATCCGATATATGGTTTTCACGTTACGTCATGGTGGCCATATTGGTGTACAACTACAAAAGAATTTTAATGATCTTCTTTTGTTATGTGCACCAACATGACCACCATGGCCTTTGTCATTTGAGTCCCACAGGACTAAAGGGAGTGGGACACGTGAGTGAAAACCATCTATACCCATTCTCTCTCTAAATGGGTATTGGTGACAAAATGCTTGGAGTGACTGTGTGATGGACTTCAGCTGAAGCAATACTCCCAGTTGCTTCATGCATTGAAACCAGGAGGTGGAGTGGGCCACCTGTGGCTCATGTGACTTATTACCTTTATTTACCTTTTTTTACTATAAAGGGGGTATAGGGGGGTATGAACTTCTCATTTCCATAAGCTTCACTCCCCTTCATTCATGCCCCATTTCTTCTGAATTCCTGTGCTCCTCATCCCACAATCCCTTCCACATAAAAGGTTATAACATTGTCACATGATATAGATATCAATGATGATGAGTGATGATGATGAGTCTTTATTTCATAAGATAAACACACACACATCCTATGTTACAAATATGAATGTAAAAGCAAGCTACAGTACAAGAATTCGATATTATTAATAAAAATAACACTATAATGCTATAGCAAATATATGAGATTATAACTTGTATTTAATAATTAGGCGGTTTACAAATGAACTCATGATGATTACATCATGTTCACTGAATTATTTTGTGCTTGTAAAAGCTGGTTAGTTACGTAAACAAAATAACATGATTGCTTGGTATAATAAGATTTGGCTTCATGCGTTGAACTCAACATCAAGCCAAAGACTCAAATAGAAATGGGTAGTTTCTTGGTGTTGCGGATGGTGTGATCACCAAATGACGTAAAACAAAAGATTCAAAGGACACTGAACAATACCCACACCACAACACAAAAGCTAACCAACAATGGCTTCCGCAACACCAAGAAACACCCCAGAAATGTTACATGTATATCTCTGTCCTTCCTTTATCTTTTGAATATCACAGTATTACTAAAGATCTATAATAGCTTATTATTTTACATTTCTATCATGCATTTTTCAGCAGGTAATGCTTGGGGCTGGAAAGATGTGGCAGTAGGTGTGGCAGCTGGTACTGTCGCTGTTGCAGCAACCCCAGTGGTCCTTAATGCTGCTGGCTTTGCTGCTGGAGGTATTGTTGCTGGTTCTTTCGCAGCATCTATACAGTCAGTAGTTTATGGATCATCTGTGGCCACTGGCAGTGCATTTGCGGCACTACAGAGTGCAGGGGTTGCTGGAATTGGTACAACTGCAAGTGCTGCCATTGGTGGAGCCACCGGAGCGGCAGCCATGCTGGCAAAAAAATTTGGAGAACGGTGGTACTCAAGCAGGAAGGATACAACAGGAGTGAATGACCAAGATCAACATAAGTCAGAGAATGACACAGAGAATAAGAAATTAAATAGCTCACTTTAGCCTCTTTACTTCCAAGAGCAATCATGATTTGAGAAAAATTTCAAAATTCATTTTATCAATTCTAGATGAAATTGGAATACATCAAAAATGTTTGAAAAGGGTTTCTTTATAAATGGATTATTTATTCATGCTGTTATTGACCAACCAGAATGCTTCATTCTGGGCAGGTGGATGAGTTAAGAAACTCAATGAAATAAGAGATAAAAACCATGTGTGTTTGGAACAAAATAATTTTAAATGTGCATTAAATGTTTCTTAATCCGCATATTCGTCAACACAAGCAAGTGTTTCATCAGAATTTCAAACACTGAGAAGTGGCTTGAAAAAACAAGGTGCAGACAAGTTATTTTAACTAACTTTGACATGTTTGGATACACAATGAAACATTCTTTTGAGTGTTTGATAACTCATGTTTGATATAGCTTCTCAAACCATTAAAAGCCTTCGGCCTCAAGCTTTAATTCATGTGTTTCAGTGAATAGACTGATCCCTGATTTAACACTTTCAATCAAACTCACAAGGGAAACAAAAAAATAGTTTGAAGTAGTGGCCGGGGTCGATGTTGAATTTAAAACATCCTGTTAATAGTGTGTTGTGGTTTTATTATTCATTCACAATCTAGAGTCATTTTGGTACAATTAGTTTGTTTTATTAGAATGCTCAGTTTGTGAATTTTAATTAGCCAAACTTTTCAGAACATATTAAGGAAAAAACATAAAAGGCTTAGATCTAGTTAAGGGCAATTTAATTTATATAAATTACATCTGAATATGTGTTCCTTAATATATGGGAATGACTTACTGTCCAGCATTTTGATTTAAAATAGAATTTGAGTCATTAGGGTAAATTTCAGCCAAGAGTAAGTAATTTAGTTTGAGTTAACTGAGTTTAAGTTAGCTGATAGTAAATCATGACTGAAAAAATGGGGTCAAATTCAGCGGAAATCAGATTTGGTTCAAGTTAGTGGGGAGTTTGAGTTAACAGAGTTCAAGTTAGCAGGATTCTACCGTATATGTTGTAGTTAATTTTTTATTCCAGTTAATTTTTGTTTTTCCTTGAAAGAAAGGAAAAACAAAAATTAACTGGAATAAAAAATTAACTACAACATATACATCATTGACATCACACTGTCAATATAATAGCGAGCTAATACGCAAAGAGGATGGCAACGCCAAGGAAAACCTCACTTGAAAAAAGGATTTGCGCCATTTTAAACCAGTTTGCAATTGTTCCAATGTGTTTAATTTGTCTAATGGCTGGATTGTCCAGGAGCTAAATTTGTAGGGTCAACCCTTAAGTTCAAATGGAGAAAGGAAAATTAACTGTCGTGTGTTCTGACGTTCTCAACGAAACCTGTAATTTGATCATTTGACGTTATTGTTTTGCAGGGAAGGCAAAGAAATGTACCAAAATGTAAAATGCACGTGTATAAGCATTGTTTTCACTCATTAAACCTATTGTTTTGTGGCGTTCTCTCTACCGTTGCCGTCATGGTTGCGTAAGCTCCCTAATATTAATGTCAAACCCTCACTTGCCTTGAGTAAATTAACTGTTAAAAATAGTAAGGCTAGTCTTCTTTATTTCCCATTAATTTTACAAAACGTATTTTATAAATAATTCCAACTACATACAGTGTACATCTACACAGTTTAAGTTTGTCTTTAAGACACTTTACAAAAATAATCATTTCGAATTGTTTAATAAAAGGATAATGTAAATGGTAGTTGCTCTCATGACAAAAGATAAATAAAAATAGTACAAGAGCTGCAAAGTTGTTAAAGATTGCATTTCAATCTACATGTAAACAAATGTAAGTAAACATTACTTGTCAAGTTCACATTGTTATTTATACCTCAAAATTAGAACTTGATCTTTGTGCATGAATGTTGTATGTGAAAATGGTTTACCCAAGGTCTAGACCCTAGGCATTCCCCTCCTCTTACGGGCGAGTGCAATATCCAATAAAGGTCCTGTGGTGGCTCTAGCCAGACGGGTTCAAAGTGAGTTTTAATCAACAACAACACCATTCAAGGTAGAGTTGACCTGTACAAGCCGGAAATACCTGGGACTAGACTGGTTTATCCACCAATTAATCCTTTAAGCTCCAATAGTGATCAGTGTAAAATTTCTATTTGTAATGTCAATGCTTATACAATCAGAAGTAATGAGAGTTAAGGATATGATCACCCAAGATGGATTCTCTGGATATTTTAGCTTCTCTCCACTTCTTCTATTAAAAAGCTATGGGAACAAGAAAGGAGAGTTTGTATTTTGCCATTTTTTATTACAAAAAACCTTAAAGTGCCCATAACCCAAATTTTTATATTTTCTCACCTGAATCAAATGTCACCCAAGGACTTTCTACAGACAAATTTTGCAACTTGCACAAAACGTTATTTGTTAAATGTTATAAAACTTTCAAATTTTCCACCATTTTGGCTCACCAATTGCTTTAGTCTTCTATCGGTCTGCAAAGGAGTTGTGACGTACATTAAGGAACACGTGACTTCAGACTTGCTCCCACTTGGAAGTTTGTCGCTGTGATTAGCTGGTATAGCTAAAAATGTTTAAGAGATGTTGACTGCTTTAATAGTTCTTCAACATTTTCACTTTCAGATTCACTAAAGCTTTCTTCTGTCAATGACATAATTGCCAAACAACACGCGTTCCTGAATCTACGTCACAATGTGAGCCTGTCGGCCCAAATCAGGGGGGCGAGTAGGCCACACAAATATTAGATTTCAAAGACAATGAAACAATCATAAAACAATTTAATTTTATGCAAATTGTAAACATTTTTCGCAGAAGATTCTTGGGTGATTTTAATTCAGGTGAGGAAAAAAAAAAGGCTATGGGCACTTAACAAAAGGAGAGATGCTGGTAGCAGATGCACATCAACTGTGAAACGTTTCTTAAGGCCCAGACACACAGGGAACTTTTCTTGCAACATTGTGCGCAACAGTTGCATAAGTACTTTTGTGACATTGCACGCAACAAATTGCATCGTATGTACAACACCTCAAAATATCTTATTGCACGCAACGTTGCGAGAAAAGTTTCACTGTGTCTGGAACTTTAGGAAACAACAGCAACTCCAATGCACCCTGGGTATGAAACTGCTTTCATAGAATGGTCGTTCAAAAATTCACGTCATGAAGCCGGACTTGCAGAAAAATGCCAGTCTCACCATCTCACAAAGTCTTCAATTTACCATTAATTCTTGTGACTTCTCTGATTTATTAAGCACTGACATTACATAAGGAGAAATTGGATTCGGTCAATATTGGGGATTAAAGGCTTAATTGAAGGGGTGCCCGGAAAAAAGACCTAAGTGACTTCTGATAAACTGCTAGATTCTCATTCCAAATTGCCTTGTATTCCCTTGTGAAACACAGGAAGAATTTGATGTTCATCAAAAGTCACTTTTTCCATTCCCATGTTACAGTTTTTTCCAATATGCAAAAAGAGACATCAACAAACTAGCAAAATGCTGTGTTGGCTCAGTTACTAACAAAAAAGCTTACAATATATTCCCACTTTTCTTATAAAATAGCAATGTGAAGAAAAATTTAGCCTGTATGACAGGCGCTTTATGAGCCAAGTGGGGCGGGCGAAGCGCGACACGAGCGCGAAGCGCGAGACGAGGGAAGAAAAAAAAAAATAAAGCGCCTGCAGACAGTCCATTGTTCTTGCTCTTCCGCCCACCAACTTTCACCAATATTAACTGACCGCAGTAATTTCAAAATAACCAATCAAAACACGATCTATATCGCAAGTTATGCTAACCACAGACCATTCTCGTCCCCAGAGCCGCTTGGCCCTCTTAACCGCCGGAACCTGAGTACGAGAACCAACGGGCTCCTTGGCTCTCGTACTCAGGTTCCGGCGGTTAAGAGGGCCAAGCGGCTCTGGGGACGAGAATGACCACAGACTTGCGCTCCAACATGTCCTCGAGACGAGATTATCTCATAGCAATAATTGCTATTTGACACCGAATTAACTCATATACATAATCTGGGCTTGTCTGCGTTCTACGGTGACTGGTAACTAGTAATTTATGGCATGCTTGATGAAGGAAAATGGCGGCTGCTGTGGGTGTTTTCGATGGCGACAATCAGGGGAGTGAAGAAGGTAAACCATGTTTGCACAAAAGATCTAAGTCTTATATTTTACTTATTCGTTTTCTGAATTGCTTTTTTTAATATTTGCGTGTGTTCGATTCGTTGCGCTTCCTTCGTTGTTTATAAATAATGTGTTATTCATGGGGGCCATTCGATCATCTATGAACCTTAAAGTGCCCCTGCGATCAAATTTTATAATTGTTTTTTTTTATTTCATTTTTCGAAAGGAAAGATTGTAATTACTGACCAGTCCAAACCGTTTTTCAATCTGATAACGGGAAAGCGGTTGTTTTATGACTGTACTTTTCTCATTTTCACTGCCGCCATTACATTTGCATGTTCCAGTAGTTTCAAAAGAAGCCAGAGAAAGTGACATCAAAGACTCGCTGGCTTAAAATTGCAGTGTGTGAATACAGCTTATTTAGTATGCAGAACACAAGTTTGGCAACCTGAAAGCTCAAAATTCCCGTGCCGCATACTAAATAAGCTGTATTCACACACTGCAATTTTAAGCCAGTGAGTCTTTGACGTCACTTTCTCTGGCTTCTTTTGAAACTACTGGAACATGCAAATGTAATGGCGGTTATGAAAATGAGAAAAGTACAGTCGAAAAAAACCGCTTTCCCATGATCAGATGGGAAAATGGTTTGGACTGGTCAGTAATTACAATATTTTCTTTCGAAAAATGAAATAAAAAAACAATTATAAAATTTGATCGCAGGGGCACTTTAAATTATATTAAGCTTTATATGCAATGATGCATTTTATGAAAATACTTTTTAGCAGAAAGGGCCGTAAACACTTCTAACAGTACTCCAAGAAGAACAATTGCCGAGGTTTGTGATCAGTCATTGTATTAACTTATCTGTAGCTGTATTTGAACTAACATGATCTAGAGTTCGACTGTAGTCTTTCAAAACACGCGAACAGGTCCTCTATTTTCTCCGTTTGACCTTATATTAAAACATAAGGTAGCTGCAGATACCCGCAATACTGAATCGAGTAGCGATGTTTGTTTGAAGATTTATGTTTAAAAGTTAGTGCATTTAGCATTATGGTTTCTCCACTATTATCCAACTTCACTCAGTAGATGGTCGCCCCTTGCAGGACTATGAAATTTTGAATAAAGGTTGAATAAAGGTAGTAATATTCGCTTGACGTTTGAGTTATAAAAACATAGCACAACTCGTAAAAATAATTAATGTACAGTGTTATTTGCACTCTTAACTAGTACTGTCTAATAAGTATACATAGGTCAAACAATTCAACCTCGGTTCTGTCCTTCATGTAAGGTGTACTGGCTGCCAAACATATGGTAAATTTGGGTCATCAATCAGCAGCCCTTTACAGCTGGGTGGCTTTATACCACGTGCCAAACAGCAAATGTAGTATGTGACGTGGTTGTAACAGTTGTCTGCATTTGCAAACGAGCTAACCAGCATCGCTCAGGCTCAGACCACAGCTCGTCATTTCAGGACATGTGGATTAAAAACTTTAAGTTGAGGGTCATTGAAATCAGTGGTCAGAACTTGTGATAAAAGAAGAGCCAGAGAGGCCTACTGGATAAAATAGTTGAAATTAATTTAAGTTAATTTATTTTTACCTTGTGCCAGTCACTGCATGCTCGCAAGATAGTTTGTTATTGTTGTAAAGTCATTTAAACTCTTGGCGCATGTTTTTTTTATTTTCCGTTTGCAAGAAATTTGAATGGTTTTTGCTGTAACGCTCCTAAAGAAGGCTACAACAGCCAAAACATTGAGAATTAAAAACTAAAACTTTAACCTGAAGTTGGATATCCCAGTTCAAGTGTTCATTTATTATAACATTATTTAAATGTGAAATTTCCCTGGTGTGGTAATCAAACCCAGTCATGATTGATTTGTATCGGGTTTGGTAATAGAACTCACCAAAACATTAATTTTACCAATCGAACAAAACTGAACATTTGATAATAAAATACACTTCTTCAATTGAACATGATGTTGAACATTTAATTGATCGATTGAACTTTTCACTTGACCTGCACTTTGACTTTTCTAAAATGTTTTCAAATAGCCGGCATTGCATTCAAATGCATTGTTGTGTGAGCTCTAATATTTTTAACTTGTGTACTAACATGTAAGTGTCAGAGAAAGATACTTTATGAGAAAATAGGGGAGGTCTATAGGGTGGAGCTCTGAAAGCACTTCACATAAAAGGATCATGACAGCAAGGGTTTTTGATTTCTTGACTGCCTGTGACAAAATCAAGTTTGATGAACTGTAATCCACTTCAATCTTTGCAACTACTGGTTCTGTTTTGCTCTATAAAATCTTTTTTATCTTATTTAGTTATAATAATAATATATTTGGTGGCATTTGGCAATGTAACATGGAAGTTAAGTGGTAAGCAAAATTTTGTTCTTACAGCGGGACAGTGTCCATTTAAGTAAACTCACTTTAACCTCTTAATTTTTGTAAATTTTTCTATTTTAAATATTAACAGTTCAACAACAACAACAACAGCAAGCCCATCATCATTTCAACATCTTCTCTAGGTAAAATGATATCCTTGAATTATATCACTAATTTATTATTAAGTAAACTCACCCACCTATGCCAACAGCTAATCCAGGTATAACTATATCCTTGAATTATATCACTGATTTATTTTTACGTTAAAGTGCCTATCACCCCTAGAAAGTTATTTCCAGAATCAACTCTATGTACATGTACATTGAATAGTTGAATGGTAAAATATTCTTGTTTTGAATGTCGTGTTAGTGAGTTATAGAGATTTGAATTTACAAAATGCTAATTAGATGACGTCAACCCAGGAATTTGCCATTATTTCTATGCCAATTTACAGTGCGCAGTTTGCAGTTTGAGGTTAATTAATTTGATAAATACTAAAAAATAAACTGTGGATAGTCAATTGATTCGTAAAAAATATTACTTGGAGGTAAAAACAAATAGTTGTATAATAAATGATTCCCGGGTTGACATCATCAAATTAGCATTTTGTAAATTCAAATCTATATAATTCACAAATGCAAGGTTCAAAACAAGAAATATTTTACCATTCAACTGTTCAATGTACATAGAGTTAATTCTGAAAATAACTTTCTAGGGGTGATAGGCACTTTAAGTTTTTTTTTGCTTTTTAAATTTTGTAAATTTTTCTATTTCAAATACTGGTAGTAATAGTTCAACAACAACAGCAATGGCCAGCTATGTCAACAGCTATCCAGATAAAATGATATCCTTGAATTATATCACTAATTTATTATTAACTACAATAAATGTCCCTTTTTCTGATAGGAATCATGGTTTGTGTACATGACAGAAAGGAAAGTTCTTGCTGCAGGCCATCTTCAACATTGAGATGTCCTGCATAGCCATCAAATCCCTGCCGACCATGCATGTGTTTGCCTGACAACAGTCTCCAATGGTGAACTTCATGCCCCATTACTGTTAGGAGACCCAACTGAAAATCTCTTTCTTGAGAGTGGCCACTCTCACCTCTACAGGTGTCCATTTGGCACCTTATTTATCTAATGCACTTGTCAGTTAACCCCCACCCCTCCTGCTACCACCACCACCCCAGGATGCAATGTAAGGAAATGTAGGGGATTTAATTTAATTTTTTTTTTTCCCCATGGAAATTCCCTGCCAAATCTCACACCTGTTAGGTGTGAGTCTCATGTCTGCAGGTCAAAACTTTGATCTCTCACCAGATCATGCTTACAGACTAATTTTTTCTGCCAGCTAAACTTTGAACTCTATAATACAGCCTATGCTGACACACTTTCAATCAGAATAAAATCTGCATGACTTATTTACAGACTTGTTAACAGCTGATATTTCTTGGGGGCAGCTGAAAACTCACTAAAAGTATACTGTTTCCAAAAGATCCATTGCTGTATTTAGAGGTCACTTTATGCCTGCCCATATTGAGGTTGCTGAACAGTTAGTCATTACTCATTGTGCTAGAACGTTTCCAGTAAAAAACCGAAAGTACAGTCCAAACTGTTTATTAATAAATATGAAATATGATTGATAATATGGGAAGAAAAGTTACTTGCACATGTTGCCATTTCCATTTTCAAGATATCATTTGACACCAAAAAATTATCAAAATGGTGGATTTCCTCATATATGAAGATCCCTTGAACCAAATACCTTGTCCCAGGATGGGGGTTCTTTTCTTGACAAGTGCATTAGTGAAAGGTATTTAACATGGGACTACCTATTTTCTAAAAATTATGTATGACAGACATTTTTTTATTTGATCAAATCTACTAATATAGTGATGATAATGAATGCCAGGTCAAACTGTGTGGGTTGTGACATCAAAACAATGTTACTTTCAGGTAATAATAATAATAATATTAATTTGTATAGCACTATTCAGCTAATCTTCCATAAGTGCTTTACAATCTTTATTTATGCTAAGATAAAAACTAAAATCTAAAAATACCAAGATAAGTTTACAATTCTTAAAAATGTATGTTGGTTTTTTGTGTCAGAAAAATTGTCATTTATGCAGTTTTTGACTCAACCGAAAGTAAAGTAGTATACGGACAGAGGAAAAACACTGTATATATAATTAATTTATATCAATATTTTCATTATGACTTATGAGTTTCAGATTTTACTGTTTCAATCAGATGTTTGACTTTGGTTTGTCTTGTTAAAGAGTGCATTGAAAAAGTAACATTTATTTTGTCTTCATTATAAACCAATACAAGTCCATTGCTTCATTTGTGACTTTCAGAAATTATACAGTTGAACCTGTATACAGCCATTTTGAGAAAGGTTGTCGGATAAAGTGCATGCGACAACCCCGAAAGGTATTGTGGGTGCTTTTGAGTTCACTGTTTTTCAAAGAAATTTGAAAGAATGGCAGGAGAGGCCATGGACATATGTCTTTGAGTGCTAAAGGAAAACAACAAAAGTAGGTTCGACAGCTACAGTGTCAGGAACAATGTATTGCGCATATCCCACATTACCTTTCGGGATTGTCGCGTGCACATTTTTTCCGGCGACCTTTCTCGAAATAGCTGTATAATTACCAGTTTTCAAAGCCCCGAGTTGTATTTGCTACCTGTATTTAACCTGTATTAAGTGGCCACTTTCTGAAGTCCCAAGGGTGACCATTATGTACAGGTTTGACTGTATTTTAAGAAATGTGTCTGTTTTGATCATTTAGTAGATGCCAATACTTATACCCAGAGTACACCTGTATAACAAAATTAAATTATTCAGATAAAAATGTTGTGTTCTTGGACAAGATATTTAAGCAACAAAATGCTGCAATGGACTAGCACATCATCCAGGGGAGTAGCAATACTCCTAGTCGCTTCATGATACAGAAACAAGATGTGCTCAGGCAGTTGGGAGCCACTAGTGCCTTTTTGTTATTTGTCTCACATGATCTTAAAAAAAAATAATTCAGGGATCTATTTTTTTTATTTGCTAAGTGTGAAATTTTGCACCAGTATAATTTATAATGCATCCTACCCAGTATATGGATATGGCTGATATTTTGTGGTCATGCCTCGTACCGCTCAAATATTTGGCAGTGAAAAAAGTCAAAACAATGATAAGGTCCCTGATCGAAATTCACACATTTTGCAAGTTGAAGACACTGGAGCATTTTTGTCTGCCAAAAAACATAAAATGACTTTCGAAGAACAGGACATGAACGTTGTCCTTCTCCATCACATCACAGTCAAGACTTCTGTTCATCATAATAGTTTTTTTATCGGGATATGGGTAGTGCCCTGCCAACCGATAAAAACTAGTAAGTTGTTTTCTAAAAAGGTAAATTTCCCTGATTGTTGAAAAGGGCACCTTTCCAAGCACATCTTTGTAGAGTCTTGACCTGTAAAACTCAACCAAACTTCCTTTTCTCCTCATAAATACCAAAAGAAAACGTATACCATCAGGCCGGGTGATGTGTTATGAACAAGATATCTGAGTTTTTTCTTGCAGTAGTCATCAGAAATTAACTTGTCTGAAATCATTTCATGTGAATTTTCCTGTTCAGAGAGTTCAAACCCCATATATCCCTTGGCAAAACTTCAATCATAACCCCAATTTTCGAAAAACGGAGTACATTTGAATCCTTTACCTACTAAACCATTCATAAGTGCGGTCCAGTATGCTGTATTATCCCATTCCTACACATTCAATCTTCACCCCATTTTTACATTATTTGAACGGGAGTGAAAAACGGGGTTGATTTCACCAGTGCGGTCCAGTATGCTATATATCCCATCCTTTCACATCCAATCTACACCCGATTTTTTACATTATTTGAACGGGAGTGAAAAACGGGGTTAATTTCATCAGTGCGGTCCAGTGTGCTATATATCCCATCCCTACACATCAATCTTCACCCCATTTTACATTATTTGAACGGGAGTGAAAAACGGGGTTAATTTCATCAGTGCGGTCCAGTGTGCTATATTTCCCATCCCTACATTTTCAATCTTCACCCGATTTTTACATTATTTGAACGGGAGTGAAAAACGGGGTTAATTTCATCAGTGCGGTCCAGTGTGCTATATATCCCATCCTTACACATCCAGTCTTCACCCCCATTTTACATTATTTGAACGGGAGTGAAAAACGGGGTTAATTTCATCAGTGCGATCCAGTGTGCTATATATCCCTTCCCTACATTTTCAATCTTCACCCCATTTTTACATTATTTGAACGGGAGTGAAAAACGGGGTCCAGTGTGTTATATTTCCCATCCCGACATTTTCAATCTTCACCCGATTTTTACATTATTTGAACGGGGGTGAAAAACGGGGTCCAGTGTGCTATATTTCCCATCCCTACATTTTCAATCTTCACCCGATTTTTACATTATTTGAACGGGAGTGAAAAACGGGGTTAATTTCATCAGTGCGGTCCAGTGTGCTATATATCCCATCCCTACACATCCAGTCTTCACCCCCATTTTTTATTATTTGAACGGGAGTGAAAATCGGGGTTAATTTCATCAGTGCGGTCCAGTGTGCTACATTTCCCATCCCTACATTTTCAATCTTCACCCGATTTTTACATTATTTGAACGGGAGTGAAAAACGGGTTAATTTCATCAGTGCGGTCCAGTGTGCTATATTCCCATCCCTACATTTTCAATCTTCACCCGATTTTTACATTATTTGAACGGGAGTGAAAAACGGGGTTAATTTCATCAGTGCGGTCCAGTGTGCTATATATCCCATCCCTACACATCCAGTCTTCACCCCCATTTTACATTATTTGAACGGGAGTGAAAAACGGGGTTAATTTCATCAGTGCGAACCAGTGTGCTATATATCCCATCCCTACACATCCAATCTTCACCCCCATTTTACATTATTTGAACGGGAGTGAAAAACGGGGTTATTTCATCAGTGCGAACCAGTGTGCTATATATCCCATCCCTACATTTTCAAGATTCACCCCATTTTTACATTATTTGAACGGGAGTGAAAAACGGGGTTAATTTCATCAGTGCGGTCCAGTATGCTATATATCCCATCCCTACACATCCAATCTTCACCCCCATTTACATTATTTGAACGGGAGTGAAAAACGGGGTTATTTCATCAGTGCAGTCCAGTGTGCTATATATCCCATCCCTACACATCCAATCTTCACCCCATTTTACATTATTTGAACGGGAGTGAAAAACGGGGTTAATTTCATCAGTGCGGTCCAGTGTGCTATATATCCCATCCCTACACATCCAATCTTCACCCCATTTTACATTATATTAACGGGAGTGAAAAACGGGGTTAATTTCATCAGTGCGGTCCAGTGTGCTATATATCCCATCCCTACACATCCAATCTTCACCCCCATTTTACATTATTTGAACGGGAGTGAAAAACGGGGTTAATTTCATCAGTGCGGTCCAGTGTGCTATATATCCCATCCTTACACATTCAATCTTCATCCCAATTTTACATTATTTGAACGGGAGTGAAAAACGGGGTTAATTTCATCAGTGCGGTCCAGTATGCTATATATCCCATCCCTACATTTTCAATCTTCACCCCATTTTAACATTATTTGAACGGGAGTGAAAAACGGGGTTAATTTCATCAGTGCGATCCAGTATGCTATATATCCCATCCCTACACATCCAATCTTCACCCCCATTTTACATTATTTGAACGGGAGTGAAAAAACGGGGTTAATTTCATAAGTGCGGTCCAGTATGCTATATATCCCATCCCTACACATCCAATCTTCACCCCCATTCTACATTATTTGAACGGGAGTGAAAAACGGGGTTGATTTCATCAGTGCGGTCCAGTGTGCTATATATCCCATCCCTACACATCCAATCTTCACCCCCATTTTACATTATTTGAACGGGAGTGAAAAACGGGGTTAATTTCATCAGTGCGGTCCAGTGTGCTATATATCCCATCCCTACACATCCAATCTTCACCCCCATTTTACATTATTTGAACGGGAGTGAAAAACGGGGTTAATTTCATCAGTGCGGTCCAGTGTGCTATATATCCCATCCCTACACATCCAATCTTCACCCCCATTTTACATTATTTGAACGGGAGTGAAAAACGGGGTTAATTTCATCAGTGCGGTCCAGTGTGCTATATATCCCATCCTTACACATTCAATCTTCATCCCAATTTTACATTATTTGAACGGGAGTGAAAAACGGGGTTAATTTCATCAGTGCGGTCCAGTATGCTATATATCCCATCCCTACATTTTCAATCTTCACCCCATTTTAACATTATTTGAACTGGAGTGAAAAACGGGGTTAATTTCATCAGTGCGATCCAGTATGCTATATATCCCATCCCTACATTTTCAATCTTCACCCCATTTTTACATTATTTGAACGGGAGTGAAAAACGGGGTTAATTTGATCAGTGCGGTCCAGTGTGCTATATATCCCATCCCTACACATCCAATCTTCACCCCCATTTTACATTATTTGAACGGGAGTGAAAAAACGGGGTTAATTTCATCAGTGCGAACCAGTGTGCTATATATCCCATCCCTACATTTTCAATCTTCACCCCCATTTTACATTATTTGAACTGGAGTGAAAAACGGGGTTAATTTCATCAGTGCGGTCCAGTGTGCTATATATCCCATCCCTACATTTTCAATCTTCACCCGATTTTTACATTATTTGAAGGGGAGTGAAAAACGGGGTTAATTTCATCAGTGCGATCCAGTGTGCTATATATCCCATCCCTACACATCCAATCTTCACCCCCATTTTACATTATTTGAACGGGAGTGAAAAACGGGGTTGATTTCATCAGTGCGAAACAGTGTGCTATATATCCCATCCCTACACATCCAATCTTCATCCCCATTTTACATTATTTGAACGGGAGTGAAAAACGGGGTTAATTTCATCAGTGCGGTCCAGTGTGCTATATATCCCATCCCTACACATCCAGTCTTCACCCCCATTTTACATTATTTGAACGGGAGTGAAAAACGGGATAAATTTCATCAGTGCGGTCCAGTGCGCTATATATCCCATCCTCACACATTCAATCTTCACCCGATTTTTACATTATTTGAACGGGAGTGAAAAACGGGGTTAATTTCATCAGTGCGGTCCAGTATGCTATATATCCCATCCTTACACATTCAATCTTCACCCCCATTTTACATTATTTGAACTGGAGTGAAAAACGGGGTTAATTTCATCAGTGCGAACCAGTGTGCTATATATCCCATCCTTACACATTCAATCTTCACCCCCATTTTACATTATTTGAAGGGGAGTGAAAAACGGGGTTGATTTCATCAGTGCGATCCAGTATGCTATATATCCCATCCTTACACATTCAATCTTCACCCCCATTTTACATTATTTGAACGGGAGTGAAAAACGGGGTTAATTTCATCAGTGCGGTCCAGTGTGCTATTTATCCTATCCCTACACATCCAATCTTCACCCCCATTTTACATTATTTGAACGGGAGTGAAAAACGGGGTTAATTTCATCAGTGCGAACCAGTGTGCTATATATCCCATCCCTACACATCCAATCTTCACCCCATTTTACATTATTTGAACGGGAGTGAAAAACGGGGTTAATTTCATCAGTGCGGTCCAGTGTGCTATATATCCCATCCTTACACATTCAATCTTCACCCCCATTTTACATTATTTGAACGGGAGTGAAAAACGGGGTTAATTTCATCAGTGCGGTCCAGTGTGCTATATATCCCATCCCTACACATCCAGTCTTCACCCCAATTTTACATTATTTGAACTGAAGTGAAAAACGGGTTTATTTTATTAGTGCGGTCCAGTGTGCTACCCGAATTTTACATTATTTAAGCGGGGTAGTGCCATTTCCAGTTTTTTTTCAACATTGAAGGGGTGAGAGGGAGGAGGGCTGCTCCACCAAATGTTACGCGGGCTGTAGTCTGTATTGTTGCTTAATTCGAAGTTGTAACTTACTTGACAGTTCTCGCTGCGGGGAAGTATACGTCCACTACTTACGTTTAGGATCTTTCAACAAGTTCCACGACACAGGTTTTTGCTGCTCTAACTTAGCTCTAACGTATTGCTACTCATTCAAAACGTCACGAGTATATTCACGTCTTATTGACTATTTTCCAGGAGGTTACTTCATTTTGTTATGTTATGTTTACGGCAGCATTTATTTTCAACTTAGGGTGAGACTAAGGTGCACAGAACCAATGGAAAACACAGTATGTGACTCAGTACAACTTTTGTGTGGTACGTGTTCTTTACTCAAAATAAAATTTGCATTATACAAGTTGTGAACTGGACTCAAAACGTACGTTGTGAGAAACTTAACTATTCACAGAGATAACATTGCTGTTGAGTTTATTCAACGGTGAGTGATTTAACTTTCTGCATCTACGTAGTAGCATGTCTGAAAGACATAATAGCCTTAGCCTAAAATAAAAGCTATATTCACCGAGGGGGCAATACACCTAAATGTTTTGCAACACTCGGGCTAAACATTTAGCACTATTCTTACAGTATCTCTTTGAGGTTTCAAGCGATTTAAAAATGCCATCATAGGCTTACAGTGGAAGGTGTCATAAAATTGTAAATATTTTCTGTAGATGTAAATTTGTTTGTAAACGAGGAGAAAGGGATTTTTCTAATTAGTTGGGAAGTAATAAAGATTTAATGACCAACACGAAAGTGCTCTAGTGCTGCCAAGGGGTGAGCATTCATCCAATATAATAAAAATACACGAGTATAGTGCCCCCTTTAGAAAGATTACAACATTAAGGTTCCCGAAAGTACCTTTGTCGTGTGCTTCCCAATCCCACACAAACTTACAAAACCCTCTTAAATTTTAAGTGCAGCCTTTTACTATGACAGCACCACTAGTTCCATGAAGATGGGTGTCAACATACACGATGTTCTGCGGAGTAACCACGAACAACGAGGTCTTCTCGTTAACTATGATATTTACAAAGTGGGTCGTAATTTCCCTCAAATCATTCAGCTGTCCACATAAGGTTGACAACTGGTGTTCATCTTTCATCCTTACTGGTAATGCCTCTTCCACAGAAATATTGGTGAAAGCGTAGAGAGCGATAGCTTCTTCAACAGACAAATATCTGTTAGGAAGTCTGTCACGACAAATATCGTACATCATATTTCCAAGCTCCACACAGCCGCAAAATATTCTTATTACATTATCGAGCAGGAATCCTTTGTCTGGAATTTGCATATTTTCTTTTTTTTTTACAAAAAGATATGCAATGAGAATAGAAATTAAACTGCATGCATTACTTCCATTGCGTCCATTAAAGGTGTTTGGCTTATCTCTTTAGGAAAATGCGTATCAAGAAATGGTCTATTGTACCGGGTCAAATTCGCACATTAAGATTTAAACAATAGGTCTTTTGTTTTAAGTGACACTGACACTGCCGAAACCACGCCGAAAAGTTCGTGCATGATCGCAAAATCTTCGGCTTGACAACCTGAGCGCGTGCATCTTTCCGAAATAGACTCATAAAACTGGTTCGGTCTAAGATTTTCGTTTTCATTTCGGTAGAATGTGCGCTCATACAAGCGCACTTTAGCGCAATTAAAGGTGTGACTTTTAGGGAGGTGTTATTTTTTTGCTTCAAAACGCCATGTGCATTCATGAATAAAGATAAAAACACGTATTTACATAAACAATTATTTTCCGCGGCGTAAGATTTAAATGCTTTCACCTCGGAACTAAAAGCCGTAGTAAAACAAAAATCCAAAATAAAACGAGTCGAGTACATTGCTAGTTTGTTATCCGATGAAAGTAGCTGCCGTTAGCCTCGCAAAATAGACTTTCAGGCATGATGAATAAAGCAACACGTTCACGTAACAACTGTTTGCGCGGCTACAAGATTTGAATGATTTATAAATGAGAAGGAAGCTCGTTTAATTTAAACCTTAAGAACGTAACCAATGTGTTGTTGTCAGAGGAATTTTTATGCCTCGCTGTTGTTAGTTTGTCGTGTCAGTTATAGCTCTGTACCTCCCTCACGGGGAACTTGCCACTTAGCTCGGTCCCGCCGAAGATTCATCGGAAATTTTGAATTTCCCTCGCTTGTTATAAGCCATTGTTTCACCGTTGATCGTTTTTGCCCTTACATGGACAAAAACGATCAAGAATACAATAGCTATTGTTGTCGAATTTGACCCGCTTTTCTTGATACGTGCCAAGCACAAATTAATATCCTCAGCTATGCGCTTCGAACGCAATGGGCGTGACACTGGCAGTTCCTCGACTATCTTGGAAAACTCTGTCAGTTCATTGTCTGCTGAAGTGGAATCTGCATTTTCTTCATCTTCTTCTTCGTCTGCTTCGTCTTCTTCACATTCCAATTCATCAGCAGGATGACCTCTTCTGCCAACTTGGCAAAATCGCCCTCGGTTTTACACGCCAATTCTCGAAATGAATGTAATTCACCCGATAACACAGACGCAAATGCTTTCAAGCCGGCTGCAACTTGCTTTAAACAGAAGTCCTTCTTCTATAACTGAGAAAGCTTTCCTTTCGTCACACGTTCACTTGAAGATAAAGCGGTATACCATGACGCCTAAAGGAAATAAAAAACAGCTCAGCTATGCCTCATCAGCCTACAGCGATTCCAATGATCGGTATAAATTTAGAGACACTTCAAACAACGGCATGGAATCATGGTAACCACGGGGAACAGCTACATCACCACTTCTGCACATCAGACCAAATTAACAGCCTATAATAAGATATACAGTATAACAATTAACAATTATTGGATGAGGTTGAGCATGATAGCGATAATTATCAAGGCCAAAGTTTGTGTAATCTGTCGAAGCCGAAGGCTGAGGCGGATAACACAAACTGAGACCTTGATAATTATCGCTATCATGCGAAAACCGAATCCAATAATTGTTTTATTATGCATATTCCTGAGCTGCACTTGTAAAGACAAGAGCGCGCACAAAAAATGATCAATGCACAGCAGTCAACTTGTAAGTAAACAACTTACGTCACTTCTGCATGCATAAAACTATTGTCTGTAGGTATGACGTCACTTCTGCATGCATAAAACTATTGTCTGTAGGTATGACGTAACATAAACAGCAAGCAATAATTAGCTGCGTGCTTATAGCCAATCAAAATCGAGCTAGTGACACCAATGTATAATAATAATAATTATCACATCTCACTTTTTTCTATTGAGGAACTTTCATTTGCAGTCTTGCATTCATCTACACTGATCACACCTTTGAAAACCTGTATTTAGAGAACAAGACAAAAAGGTTACACAATAAAAATACCCATTTGGTACATCACACTACACACAAGCCACTAAGGCTACTTGTGTAGAAGAGGCAGAAAGCTCCGAAAAAAACTGTTGCGGGATGACGCACAAAGTTAGTCTGCAAAAATAACTGTTTCCAACAAAAGAAATTATGTCAAATTATTTTCCTCCCTTGTTCCTGTGACTCCCAGAGGTATGACGGCGAAAGGTTTGTGCTCCTGGCAGATTTAACAAAGTTTGATCGGACTGCGGGATAGGGGCCTTACAAAACAGGACCTAGGAGCTTGGTGTATGGATAACAACGAGAGGTTTAACGTGCCACATTTAGACACAATCTTTTGCATGTTGCATGGAAATAGTGATCCCAAGGATAGTGTTAACTGTTACCAATCAAGGCAGCTTGCAGTTCCATTTTCGTTTCATAAATGGACGGAAAAACGCCTTCTGTGTAAAAAGAAATGAAGGAATTTATCTCCCTTGATCAGCAGCAGCTCCTCTTTGAATCTGTTTCCACCGCTGATCTCTTGGTACTTATGGAAACTACAAAGTAACGTGATATTATCGCAACATTTATTGTACAAAACAATTCAAAACCACAAAACTGAGCGTAAACAGATTGAATTAAAAGAAGATGAGTTTTATTTGCATTTGAATAAAAATCCATTTTCATATGAAAGGTTGTGCACATTGCCTCGCTTTGACAACGAGGCATAACGTAACTTGGAAATGGCCTATTATAGGCACGCCAAATGGGATACAATTAATAAACAAGGGCTCAATAAAGTAAAAAAAAACTGATGAAAAAAAAAAACGTGAAACGTTGCTGCAAAATATCCAATAACTACATATGGCAACAGTTTGCATCAAGGGAAAATACAATAGTAGAAGTTGCTAAAAATACTAATCAGGTCTAACCTTCAAGCTTTCCCATGTTGTAGACCCTATGAGAAAGGGAGTAGTGGCAACGTTCCATCTGTTTTCTGAAATGGGAAATAGCCATCAAAATTTTTTCGCCATCACCATCCACTTTAGTATTGGAAACAGCAAATCTTGAGGCTAATTGATTATACTGCTGACCATACAACTCCTTGGCAGCTTCACACAGCACTTTATCCCTTTTTCATATTTTTAAGATGCGTAGTTTTCACCAAGAACTCTCCCTTTTCTGTGAAATGGTGGCTCTTTTGGAGGTTTGAGAATTCTGCTCCTCTGAAATAATAGCAGTGAAAAGCAAGTAAACTCTTAGTAGTAATAAAGAAATACTAGATTATCAGTTGAGGCCTTGTCATCACAAGGAAAATACAAGTTATACATTGTTCTAGGCGTTTGAGCAACGGTCATTTACCAGCACAAAAATTCTTACTCTGGGCACTATGATGTAACTCATCTTTCCACCAAGACAACACATCAGCTGACACATGAAGCTCTTCAAACTGTGTTGAGAGATTCCTTTCAGCATTTAAAGTTGCATATTTGGCTGTGTAGGCAAATTAAAATTGATGTTAAGAACTGAAACTGAATAAACTGACATTTTCTCAGTAAAATGACATCAATGAATAACAAGGAGCTTTGATCCTAAAAATTGTAATCATTACAGAGTATATATCAGGGCAAGTGATTAATGCCTAATTTATTTGTACAATTTTACTTCTATATTTTGGGCTAAGAACAACTTCTAGCCAAGGGTCATTTTCTAATCAACTGAAAAAAAAAACATCTACCTTTGAATACCTTTCTGCTAGTCTGAGGCATTCTCTTTTCCTTTTTTCAATTCCAGTGAATAGCGTGCTCTGTAAGCAATTCTTTGTGTCCCATTTATTAAAAAGATAATTTCAAATAAATATCTTTTTGAATCTTGAAAGGCACTATAACATGCCATAACTAATGATATAAAACAAGGCACAGTAGCAGCTCTATTATTTAAGTACTGGGGGACTTATTTAATTCCAGGACCTAATAAAGAGGAGGGCCTATTTGAAATAAAAAATTATCACGTAAAGACTTTAAATCAGGGTAAACAGAAGTATTACCTTCAGGATATGTTCAGATGGTAAGTAAGTTAGTAAGGCTGCCCTATTTTTTTAGCCCTCAATGGTTATTATGGGCAGCCTGTACTCTCTCTATATTTAACAGTAGTTTTAATATAATGTAAATCAATGCAGAGTACAAAATTAAAATAATAAAGTTGTTGTTGACAGTGGCTAGTGATATCCACTGGATAAATTACTATCCAGTTGATAAGCATTAACAAAACCCATTGTGTTATCCGGTGGATAATGATTTATTCAGTGGATAGCAGTATCCACCTTTTGAACAACCGGGGTCAGTTGGGTATTTACAGAGCGCGACAGGGGAGTTGGACTTGGGACTATCAAGAAAAAATCCAGCTAGTGGCAGGGCACAGGATTTCAACCAGGGACCTCCAGATTTCATATTCAGTGCCCACTCAGCAATGCTGTCTTATTATTTAGAGCAAAAGAGAATAATGCATCTTCTACACCAGTGAGCCACAATCTGATACATTTCCTAAACAGCAAGCCAAATTATATAGTGCAAAAAAGTATACAGCTGTACATACCGATAGACACCCATTTTATATCACAATCTAATGAAACAGTTGGTGGGATTGACTTAAAAAAGCCACCAGTTGAACCATCATGATCATTAAATGGCTGCATTTCATGGATGAGCTGATCACAAGGTCCATGCGAAGCATGCGGGTGACAATCAAAACAGTGGACAACAGCTACATGCTGTGAGCATTTCATACAACTTGATTCGTTCACTGCATTTCCAGCTACTGTGATGTTCATCAAAGTTGAATGCAAAGATCCCCAGCTTTCATTTAAGATAGTACTCTGCTGCTCCCAGTTCTACTTTGGTGCCTTGGATGCTCTACTAAAAGTTCATTGGCTGCTTGCAAAACACTAGCCAAATCAGCTAGAATAAAAATATGATTATATTTAATAATAACAAAAATAATATTAACTAGTTTTATAGCTACTGCTTAAGTGCTAATGGCAAAGAAGAGGGAATAATTTAAAGAAAATTTAAAAGTATATTAAGTACTAGCAAGCTGTAATGGCTACAAATATGACACATAGAAGGCACTTATTAAAACACTCATTCTCAAATTTTTGGTGACCTGTAGGTGCATGAACTGGGTTCTCAATTCAATTTATTGTGTACATGTGATCTAATAAATGTTAATCCAACAATGAAAACCGCAAACTGTATTCAGTCACCTTAAATTTTAGGCAACTGGTATTCATCCAGTATCAATGGTATACAGTAAAAAAAGGTTCATAAGTTTAGCTTCAGCCGAGGAAGATAGTTGGTCCACACCAGTGGCAGTGCACCAATCAATTAATCTACAATATAAAACAACTTGCATTAGCTTTTGCATTTACAGCAGGGTTCATACTCTTTTCAGATTTTAAAATTCCATGACTTTCCATGACCTTTTCAAATTTTTCATGACCAAGAGTTCAACAGTCGTTTACAAAATTTTATCAAAATGATCATTTTTGTTAATTTTTCATCTTGCGTTATTATTCCCACAACGTATACTGCCTTAGTGATTTTGTACCATGAACATAATTTTCCATGACTTTCCATGACCCACACTTAAATTCCATGACTTTCCAGGCCTGGAAATTAAATTATACAATTCCATGACTTTCCAGGTTTTTCCATGACTGTACAAACCCTGTACAGTGCTATACTACTATTACCGGGTCAGGGTCACTCAAACAAAATTGATCAATTATCAGATTACTGACAGGATGCAAACAATTCCATCTAAAGTTGTTTGAACCAATTAGAAGGGAACAGTTTTGATTTAAATGCCACTCAACTTATAGTTGGAATTCATTGTTCTTGTTCTGGGTAAACTTTCTATTTCTCTCCTCCATGTACACTGTACACTATCACAAGCCACATATAAATATTTTGACAATGTGGGTGTGTTATTTTAGAGCTTAAACCATGGTCCCCAAAATATAATGCTACAGATGGTGTGGAGATAATTATATATGAATTTCATTTTCAAGAGGTTAAAACAATACTTAATATTTTAGACTGTATTCATTCGTAAAAATAATATTGTTTTTAACATAAGAAAATGAATTTTGTATTATCAAGCCACCGTGCAATTTTCATTTTACTATTTAACAAATGAAGAAGCCAAAGCCATGTATTATACTGTCATGGAACACAACCCAGCGGGAATTTGAGAGCACAAGAGAAATTTAGAAAGCATGAGCCACAGGCAAGTGTTTTCTGATGTTCTCACAACATCCCGGGTGGGTTTATTGCGCTGGAACAGTGGCGGATCCAGGGGGAGGGTCGGGGGGAGGGGTCTGGACCCCCCTATCAGACTTGTGTCTCCCATGTGGTTTATAAAAATAATAGAATTAAATTGTTTTATACATAGTTGTTTCACTTCCACCAATTGACTGATTGTCAAGTTTTTGACTTAACAAACGCTTTTCGCCTCTCAGGAATGCCGGAAATGGCTTTTTAGAGGGTAAAATCGACAACAAATTTCCGGGACATGCACCAGGACCCCCTGGATCCGCCCCTGCAGTAAACGAGCCTCACCTGAAACGGCATCACTGATCGGCATCATTTTTTCTACCTCTTGGACGGTATTGACAATGAGTTTTACATCGACTCGTTAGAGAGTCCTTGTAAAAACGATAACTCGCCGGAGCTCTAGTTTTTCTTACAGTTGAGGTAGAAGAAGTAGAACTTCGAGACTCCGACGACTGTGTGGCATGGCCTCGCTTCGCGCTTTTGAGTGCTTTCTAGGCTCTTTCTGAAATCTCGGAAAGCACAAGTGGTTTTTTTCGCTTTTTACCACGACCTAAGTCAACAAAATTTTAAATTTTCTATAACTGGGATTTACAATAGCAACGATTAAAGCGTAAATAAACAATTTATGATGCAACGAAAAGCACTTACTCGATCCGCCATGTTGTTTTAAATCCAGCTTTGACATAAACTTGTTACCAGTCACCGTAGAACGCAGACAAGCCCAGATTATGTATATGAGTTAATTCGGTGTCAAATAGCAATTATTGCTATGAGATAATCTCGTCTCGAGGACATGTTGGTTGGAAAGTCCCTTTCCAACTACTGTCCTCCAGTCCCTACGGGACTGGAAGAAGTGAGTTGGAAAGTCCCTTTCCAACTACTGTCCTCCAGTCCCTACGGGACTGGAAGAAGTGAGTTGGAAAGTCCCTTTCCAACTACTGTCCTCCAGTCCCTACGGGACTGGAAGAAGTGAGTTGGAAAGTCCCTTTCCAACTACTGTCCTCCAGTCCCTACGGGACTGGAAGAAGTGGTTGGAAAGTCCCTTTCCAACTACTGGAAGTCCCTTTCCAACTACTGTCCCCCCCATACGTATTGAAGTAGTCCGACACAATAGTTGGCCGCATATACCAACAAAAGATCAGCGGCAGTTTATTACTATGTATTGTGGATAACATTTGTCTGGTAACTTAAAGGCATTTAATAGCATTTTTTGTTTACATTTTTTATTTCAATTTTAAATGCCTTTCTTCATCAGGTAACAGTTGTCAAAGTTTTCCTTACTGGTTCATATTTTTAATATTGTGGTGTCTTTTTCCTATTTGGCTAAGTGAGTTTACAAAGTGTCTTTTCTCCTTTGGCACACAGTTCTATTTGGGCCTTGGAATGGATATCTTTCTCATCATCAACCTTCTCCATGGTCAAATGTTTTACAGATTTCCAACTAGCACTGTAGAAGTATATATAGGAACTTTCCAAGCCAGAAACCAACATTGTTTAGAGACAGTCCACCAGAATCTGGTGTTGGAAAGAAAAAGAATACCAACATCAATTACTTTTATGTAGTCTACAAAAGGTTTACTATAAATCATGTTATAAGCAATGCTCCGCTTTAAACCTCTTACGCCAATTGCGCGATATTAAATATTAGAAATATTGACAATCAAATGTACCTTACAATTTGTTGGGAAATAACATACATATTTGTACTTGTTCTTACATTTGAGTCCGTGAATAATGTTCTTAAGTGTGCCCATTCAAATGAAAACTACAAAGTCCTACTTTCTTGTGGTATTAGTTCCAGCTTTTAATTTATTGATTAATGTCCTAAAGGGTGTGATCATACAAAAGAACTTCCATAGTTGCACTTTCCAATGGTTCGTGTTGTAACTTTTTGAGTCCGTGTGTCATAAATACAAAATTGTGATAATTCACATAAAATCTGCAAAATCCTACTTACCCTGAATGTTCTAAAGGCTACAATGTAGTATTTCCCCGTAGTACTGGTTCTATCTTTTGGGTCCGTGGATGATCCTAATGGTGTGATCATTCAAATAAAGGCTATGGTACTGGTTCTAACTTTTGGGTCTGCGTATGATTTTAATTGTTAGACCTGTCAAGTGTCTTTCCCTGTGGTACAAGTTCTAAGTTTTGAGTCCGTGGATCGCATCCGAAAGATGTGACCATTTAAGTAATGATCCGCATTAGAAGGATAGCACTGAACGGCAATGCACGATGGAATGTCAACTTTTTTCATTGTTACAACTAGTGATCTCATTGGCCTAGACTCAAAAACTGCCAAAAAGTTAAGGTTCAAGGTGCATTTTGTCTATTTTTTTTAAGGTTTCAAGTAATTTGATCGAGAGCCAATCGTACAACATGCAAGTTTTAAAAGACATTGTATTTGGGGACTCTTCATCAAAGAAGCAAAATTATTAGCTATTGTCTTCTGCTATTCTGATTGGTTAGCACAAACATTTCCTAAAAATTGATTGACGCAAATGGATTTTCTTTATTTTTATACTGAAATATAATTATGAACAATCAGCCCCTCCTCTAATCTTGAAACCAAAGACGTTCTATATGGGAAAGAGCCAATGCCGCAGAACAATGAAGTTTACTATAGTTTTTATGTGGAGCATTACTTAAATTAATGAATTCGAATGGTGCAAAGTGGTGTTTTGCTGCAGTACACGATCAAATCTTTGAGTAGGTGAATGGAATCCTAATGGTGTGACCATTAAAATGACACCTGCAACGTATTGTTTCTCTGTGGTGCAAGCTTCAACTTTTGATTCTGTGGATATGAAACCCTAACGGTGTGATCATTCAAATAAAAGCTGTAAAGTAGTATGTCCCGGTGAAACAAGTTTAAAGTTTTTAGCCCTGGATGAAATTCTTATGGTTTGACAATTCAAATGAAAGCTGCAAAGGAGTGTTTTTTGTGGTATAAGTTCAAACTTTTGATTCTGTGGATGGAATCCAAATTGTGATCACTCAAATAAAAGCGGCAAAGTACTATTTTCTTTGGTACAAATTCTCCGTGGATGAAAAACCTAACGGTGTGACCATTCAAATGTTAGATAGATAAAATCGTTTATTAGATAAATCACTTTGCAGTCCGAAGACTGAACTACGCGATAGTAAATTTACATTATAATAAAAAGCACAAATATAAAATATAAATAAATACCAAAATTTGATGATGATTGCAAACAAGACATCTTAAGATGCATCTTAAAAATTTGTAATCTACATTTTTGAAATATGGCTGATCATCAAAGATTTCTTGAATCGATCTGTTCAAAACACGGGGAAAAGTGTTAAAAGTTCTTGAGTTCTTAAGTTGCAAAACAGTGTTTCCATGTGGTACAGGTGCTAACTTTTGATTCAGTGGATGAAATTCTAATCGTCTTACTATTACAAAGTCAGCAGTATTTTTGAGTCAGTGCATGTCATCGTAATGGTGTGACAATTCAAAGGAAGGCTGCCAGGTAGTGTCCTGTGGTATCGGTTCTTCTTTTGGGATGGGGCCGTGGATGATCCTAAGGGTGTGATCATTCAAATAAAGGCTACAACTGTGGTACTGGTTCTTCCTTTTCGGTCTGTGGACGATTTTAGTTGTGTTACCTGCCAAATTAAAGCCGCAGAGTATCTTTCCCTGTGATACAAGTTCTAAGTTTTGAGAGTCCGTAGATCGCATCCGAAAAGTATGACCATTCAAATATAAGGTGCAAAGTATGTTTCCCTGTGGTAACGGGTATAACTTGATTCTGTGGATGAAATCTTAATGCTGTGACCATTGAAATGAAAATTGCAAAAACATTTCTCCGTGGTACAAATTCTAACTTTTGAGTCCGTGCAAGCTAATTGTGTGACCTGTCAAATGAAAGGCGCAAAGCGTATTTCCCTGTGGTACAAGTTCTCACGTTTGAGTCCGTTGATGTAATCGTAATGGTATGACCACTCAAATGACATTTGCAAAGTATTTGTTTGCCTGTAGTATTTGTTCTAACTTTTAATTCTGTCGATGCAGTCCAAAAGGTGTGACCATTCAAATAAAAGATGCAAAGATAGTGTTCCCTGCCTTAGGGATTCTAACCTTTAATTCTGTGGATGAAATCCTAACTGGTGTGACCATTAAGATAAAAGTTGCACAATACTGTTTCCCTGTGGTTTGAATTTTTGGTTCTGTGGATGAATCCCTAACGGTGTGATCATTCAAATGAAAGCTGTAAAGTAGCATGTCCCTGTGGAAGAAGTTCTAACTTTTCAATCCCTGGATGAAATCCTTATGCCTTGACAATTATTGATTGACAATTCCTATGAAGGCTGTGGTTGTAGTTCTAACTATTGATTCGATTCTGGAGATGTAGTCCAAATGGTATGACCATGCATTCAAGTAAAAGTTACAAGGAAGTGTTCGCTGCCGTATAGATTCTAACTTTTAATTTTGGGATCAAAACCTAATCGTGTGAACATTCAAATGAAAGCAACAAAATACTGTTTCCCTGGAGTATCAATTCTAACGTTTGATTTTGTGGATGGAATCACACGTGTGACCATTCAACTGAATAAAAGCTATAAAGTAGACTAAGTGTTCCCTGGGGTACCGGATCTAACGTTTGAGCCCGTGGATTTAATCCTAATAATGTGATCATTCAAGTAAAGGCTACCGTGACGTGTTTCTAAGTTGTGAGTCCGTGGATCACATCCGAAAGTTGTGACCGTCCGTGGTTCGCATCCGAAAGGTTTGAGAGCAAAGTATTGTTTCTCTGTGGCAGCGAGCATAGCTTTTAATTCTGTCGATGAAATCTTAATGGTGTAGCCCTTGAAACGAAAGTTGTAAAAACGTTTTTCTGTGTGGTACAAGTTCTAACTTGAGTCCGTGCAAATATTAAATCCTAATGTAGTGATCATTCAAAGGAAAGCTGCCAAGCAGTGTCCTGTAGTATCGGGTCTATCTTTTGGGCCCGTGGATGATCCTAATGGTTTGATCATTCGAACAAAGGCAACAATGTAGTGCTAGTCCCTGTGCTACCGGTTCTAACGTTTGGGTCTGTGGATGATCCTAATTGTGTGACCAGTCAAGTGAAACCTGTAAAGTGTATTTCCCTGTTATACAAGTTCTATCTTTTGAGTCGGTGAATGTAGTCCTAATCGTGTGTCAATTCAAATGAAAACTGCAAAGTATTTTTGGCCTGTAGTACACGTTCTAACTTATGAGAGTCCGTGGATTAATCCAAATGTTGTGACCATTCAAATAGATGCTGCAAAGTAGTGTTCCCTGCCGTAGGGATTCCAACTTTTAATTATGTGGATGTGGTCCAAATGTTGTGACCATTCAAATAAAGGCCTGCCGTAGGGATTCTAACTTAAAGGGGCATTGTCACGCAGATTTTGCTGTGTTTTGGTCAAAATACACTAAATATATGACAAAGCACCTTTGCTCAAACAAAATTGCTTTTAAAACACCAAGAAGATAATATCAAGTGATTTTTTTCAAGGAGGAACAGACCATAATAAGTTTTCCTGCGATTTTTCCACGACTCTTGGGAAGAACTTGAAAAAATTGGCCAATTGTTTCCCTGTGGTAGCGAGCATAACTTTTGATTCTGTGGATGAAATCTTGATGGTGTGACCATTAAAATGAAAGTTGTAAAAGCATATTTCTCTGTGGTACAAGTTCTAACTGTTGAGTCCGTGCAAGTGATCCTAACGTAGTGATTATTCAAAGGAAAGCTGTCAGGCATTGTCCTGTGGTATGGGGTCTGTCTTTTGGGTCCGTGCAAGTAATATATCCTAATGTAGTGATCATTCAAAGGAAAGCTGCCAAGTAGTGTCCTGTGGTATCGGATCTATCTTTTGGGTCCGTGGATGATGCTAATGGTTTGATCATTCAATTAAACGCTACAATGTAGTGCCAGTCCTTGTGCTACCGGTTCTAACGTTTGGGTCTGTGGATGATCCAAATTGTGTGACCAGTCAAATGAAAGCTTTAAAGTGTATTTCCCTGTTGTACAAGTTCTATCTTTTGAGTCGGTGAATGTAATCCTAATCATGTGATGAGATCCTAAAGGTGTGACAATTCTATTGAAAGCTGCAAAGTAGTGTCATCCTGTGGTACTGGTTCTTATTTTTGAAATCTGTTTTGTAACCCGTGTGACGATTCAAGTGGAAGCTGCAAAGTGGTGGTATTGGCTGTTGTACTGGTTGTAACTTTTGAATATGTTAATGTAATCCTCACGATGTGAGCGTTAAAGTGACAGCTGTAGAATATAATACTGTTTTCCTGTGGTACAAGTTCAAAAGTCTGATTCTTTGGATGTAATCCTAACAGGTGTGACCACAATGACAAAAGCTGCACAATAATGTTTCCCTGTGGTACAAGTTCCAATGTTTTATTCTTTGGATGTAATCTTAAGGGTGTGACCATTAACATAAAAGCTGCACAATAATGTTTCCCTGTGGTTCAAGTTCTTTTTTTTTATTCTGTGGATGGAAGCCTAATGGTGTGATCATTAGCTAGCATTCAAATGAATGCTGTAAGGTAGCAAGTCGTCGTGGAATAAGTCCTAACGTTTTTATCCCTGGATGAAATCCTAAAGGTGAGACAATTTCATTGAAAGCTGCAAAGTATTGTTTTTCTGTGGTGCGGGTTCTAACGTTTGATTCTGTGGATGTAATCCAAATGGTTTGACCATTGAAATGAAGCTGCAAAGAAGTGTTCCCTGCCGTAGGGATACTAAGGGTGTACTATTAATTTGAAAGCTGCACAATGCTGTTTCCCCGTGGTAAAATTTCTAACTTTTCAGTTACTGGATGAATTCCTAAAGGTGTGACAATTGCAATGAAAGCTGCAAAGTAGTGTTACCCTGTGGTACTGGTTCTATCTTTTGAATATCTGGATTCCATTCTAATGGTGCCACAATGGCAGCTGTAGAGTAGTATTTTCCTGTGGTAAAGGTTCTAACGTTTAATTCTGTGGATGTAATCGTAATCGTGTGGCAATTCCAATGAAAGCTGCAAAGTAGTGTGGCACTGGTTCTAACTTTTGAATATGTGGATGTAATCCTGATGGTGCGTGCATTAAAGTGACAGCTGTAGAGTAGCATTTCCCTGTGGTAGAAGTTCTAGCGTTTGATTCTGTGGATGTAATCGTAATCGTGTGAAAAACAATGAAAGCGGCAAAGTAGTGTTCCCTGGTGAATGCATTAAAATGACAACTGTAGAATAGTATTTTCCCGGAGTATTTCCCTGTGATACAAGATCTGTGACGTTTTATTCTGTGGATCATGTGACAATTCAAATGAAAACTGCACAGTTCTTTTCTCTGGGGTACCGGGTCTAACGCTTGAGCCCGTGGATTTAATCCTAGTGGTGTGATCATTCAAATCTGAAAGGCTACCATGTAGTGTTTCTCTGCGGTACCTGTTCTACCTTTTGGGTCGTGGATGATCCTAATTGTGTGACCTGTTCAGGCTCTTATTTTGTTGTCGGTGACTGTAATGTAATTCTAAGTGTGTGACGATTCAAATGACAGCTCCAAAGTAGTGTTGTCCTGTGGTACCAGTTCTTACTTTGATTTTGTGGATGAAATGCTAATGCTTTCACCATTCAAATGAAAGCTGTAAAAGTTCTAACTTTTTAATCCCTGGATGAAATGCTAAAGGTGCGACAATTCCAATTAAAGCTGCAAAGTAGTGTTACCCCGTGGTACTGGTTCTAATTTTTGAAATTTGTGGATGTTACCCTAATGGTGTGACCATTCAAATAAAAGCCGCAAAGTTCTGATTTGCTGTTGTACTTGCTCTAACTATTGAATATGTGGATGTAATCCTTATTGTGTGATCATTAAAATGACAACTTGAAGAATAGTATTTCCCTGTGATACAAGTTCTATAACGTTTTATTCTGTGGATGTAATCCTAATGATGTGACAATTCAAATGAAACCTGCAAAGTATTGTTCCCCTGGAGTACCGGGTCTAACGTTTGAGCCCGTGGATTAAATCCTAGTGGTGTGATCATTCAAATCTGAAAGGCTACCATGTGGTGTTTCCCTGCGGTACTTGTTCTACCATTTGGGTCGTGGATGATCCTAATTGTGTGACCTGTTCAGGCTCTTATTTTATTGTCGGTGAATGTAATGTAATTCTAAGTGTGTGAACATTCAAATGACAGCTCCAAAGTAGTGTTGTCCTGTGGTACCAGTTCTTACTTTGATTTTGTGGATGAAATGCTAATGTTTTCACCATTCAAATGAAAGCTGCAAAGTGTTGTTTCCGTGGATGAAATAATTGTGCGACCATTCATAAAACCTGCAAAGTAGTGTTCCCTGCCTTACGGATTCTAACTTTTAATTCTGTGGATGAAATCCTAACTGGTGTGACCATTAAGATAAAAGCTGCACAATACTATTTCCCTGTGGTTTAAGTTTTAACTTTTAAATCTGTGGATGAAACCCTAACGGAGTGATCATTCAAATGAAAGCTTTAAAGTATTATGTTCCTATCGTAAAAGTTCTAACGTTTTAATCCCTGGATGAAATCCTTTGGGTTTGACAATTCCAATGAAAGCTGCAAAATTGTATTTTCCTGTGGTTGTGGTTCTAACGTTTTGTTCTGTAGATGCAGCCCTAAAGGTGTGATCATTCAAATAAAAGCTGTAAAGGATTATGTTCCTGTGGTAAAAGTTCTAACGTTTTTAACCCTGTGTGAAATCCTTATCAGTGGTTTGACAATTCCAATGAAAGTTGGTCAAAGCCGCAAAATTGTATCATTTTCCTGTGGTTGCAGTTCTAACTATTGATTGTGGAGATATAGTCCAAATGGTATGACCATTTAAGTAAAAGCTACAAGGAAGTGTTCCCTGCCGTATAGATTCCATTTTAATTTTGTGGATGAAAACCAAATCTTGTGCACATTCAAATGAAAGCAACAAATCAAAGTACTGTTTCCCTGGAGTATCAATTTTAACGTTTGATTTTGTGGATGTAATCCTACGTGTGTGACCATTCAACTGAATGAAAGTTAGAAAGTAGACTAAGTGTTCCCTGGAGTACCGGGTGTTATGTTTGAGTCCATGCATTTAATCCTAATAGTGTCATAATTCAAATAAAGGCTACCGTGAAGTCTTTCTAAGTTCGTGAATCCGTGGATCACATCCGAAAGTCAGTGTGACCGTCCGTATGGTTCGCATCCGAAAGGTGTGAGAGCAAAGTACTGTTTCCTAATGTAGTGATCATTCAAAGGAAAGCTGCCAAGTAGTGTCCTGTGGTATCGGTTCTATCTTTTGGGTCCGTGGATGATCCTAATGGTGTGATCATTCAAATAAAGGCAACAATGTAGTGCCAGTCCCTGAGCTACCGGTTCTAACGTTGGGGTCAGTGGATGAATTAATTGTGTGACCAGTCAAATGAAAGCTGTAAAGTGTATTTCCCTGTTGTACACGTTCTATCTTTTAAGTCGGTGAATGTAATCCTAATCGTGTGCCAATTCAAATGAAAACTGCAAAGTATTGTTTGCCTGTAGTATATGTTGTAACTTATGAGTCCGTGGATTTAATCCAAATATTGTGACCATTCAAATAAAGCCGGGCTGCAAAGTAGTGTTCCCTGTCGTAGGGATTCCAATTTTTAATTCTGTGAATGAAATCCTAACAGGTGTGACCATTAAGATGAAAGCTGCACAATACTGTTTCCCTGTGGTTGAAGTTCTAACTTTTGATTCTGTGGATGAACCCTAACGGTGTGATCATTAGCTGTCATTCAAATGAATGCTGTAAAGTAGCATGTCCCTGTGGAATAAGTTCTAACTTTTCAATCTCTGGATGAAATCCTAAAGGTGTGACAATTCCATTGAAAGCTGCAAAGTAGTGTTACCCTGTGGTACTGGTTCTTATTTTTGAAATCTGGGCTTGTACCCCTAATGGTGTGACGATTCAAGTGTAAGCTGCAAAGTTGTGGTGTTGGCTGTTGTACTGGTTGTAACTTTTGAATATGTATATGCTCATGATGTGAGCGTTAAAATGACAGCTGTAGAATATAATACTGTTTTCCTGTGGTGCAAGTTCCAACGTCTTATTCTTTGGATGTAATCCTAAAGATGTGACCATTAAGATAAAAGCTGCACAATAATGTTTCCCTGTGGTTCAAGTTCTAACTTTTGATTCTGTGGATGAAACCCTAACGGTGTTCAGTATCATTAGCTACAAGCAGTTGCAAAAAGGTTGAGACACTTTCCAAAAAAATGTTCATTCCGTATAAAAGCGACCGCGTAACACAAATCAAATCAATGCCATGTCCTACTGACCCCCCTCCCCCTTTCAATGTTGATGACTGTCAGTTTGAATGGCATTTTTGATCTGGTATAACATTGATAAGGGGGGAGGGGGTGGGGACTTGCTGAAAACCATGTTGGCTTCGAAAT
Organism: Cladopsammia gracilis; assembly: GCA_022457155.1. Classification (NCBI taxonomy): domain Eukaryota; kingdom Metazoa; phylum Cnidaria; class Anthozoa; order Scleractinia; family Dendrophylliidae; genus Cladopsammia; species Cladopsammia gracilis. The sequence goes on from JAJGOT010000155.1 coordinate 1,500,099, forward strand.
ATGCTCTACAGTACACAATGTCTCAACTCTTTTTGCAATTGCTTGTAGCATTCAAATGAATGCTGTAAAGTAGCATGTCGCCGTGGAATATGTCCTAACATTTTAATCCCTGGATGAAATCCTAACGGTGTGACAATTTCATTGAAAGCTGCAAAGTATTGTTTTTCTGTGGTGCGGGTTCTAACGTTTGATTCTGTGGATGTTATCCAAATGGTGTGACCATTGAAATGAAGCTGTAAAGAAGTGTTCCCTGCCGTAGGGATTCTAAGGGTGTGACTATTAATATGAAAGCTGTTTCCCCGTGGTACAAGTTCTAACTTTTCAGTTACTGGATGAATTCCTAAAGGTGTGACAATTCCAATGAAAGCTGCAAAACAGTGTTACCCTGTGGTACTGGTTCTAACTTTTGAATATCTGGATTCCATACTAATGTGTCGCAATGGCAGCTGTAGAGTAGTATTTTCCTGTGGTAGAAGTTCTAACATTTAATTCTGTGGATGTAATTCAGTGTTTTCGTGTAACAATTCCAATGAAAGCTGTAAAGTAGTGTTATATCCTGCGGTGCTGGTTCACTATTGAATATGTGGATGTAATCCTGATGGTGCGTGCATTAATGTGACAGCTGTAGAGTAGCATTTCCCTGTGGTAGAAGTTCTAGCGTTTCATCCCGTGTGGATGTAATCGTAATCGCAATCGTATGACAATTTGAATGAATGCGGCAAAGTAGTGTTCCCTGATGGTGCGTGCATTAAAGTGACAACTGTAGAACAGTATTTCCCTGTGATACAAGATCTATAACGTCTTATTCTGTGGATGTAATCCTAATCATGTGACGAATCAAATGAAAACTGCACAGTTCCGTTCCCTGAGCCCGTGGATTTAATCCAAGGTGTGATCATTCAAATCTGAAAAGCTACCATGTAGTGTTTCCCTGCGGTACCTGTTCTACCTTTTGGGTCGTGGATGATCCTAATTGTGTGACCTGTTCAGGCTCTTATTTTGTTATCGGTGAATGTAATGTAATTCTAAGTGTGTGACGATTCAAATGACATCTCCAAGTAGTGTTGTCCTGTGGTACCAGTTCTTACTTTGAGTTTGTGGATGAAATGCTAATGTTTTCACCATTCAAATGAATGCTGTAAAAGTTCTAACTTTTCAATCCCTGGATGAAATATTAATGCTAAAGGCGTGACAATTCCAATTAAAGCCGCAAAGTTGTGTTTTGCTGTTGTACTTGCTCTAACTATTGACTGATATGTGGATCGGCAATCCTTATTGTGTGGAGCATTAAAATGACAACTTGTAGAATAGTATTTCCCTGTGATACAAGTTCTATAACGTTTTATTCTGTGGATGTAATCCTAATGATGTGACAATTCAAATGAAACCTGCAAAGTATTGTTTCCCTGGAGTACCGTGTCTAACGTTTGAGCCCGTGGATATAATCCTAGTGGTGTGATCATTCAAATCTGAAAGGCTACCATGTAGTGTTTCCCTGCGGTGCCTGTTCTACCTTTTGGGTCGTGGATGATCCTAATTGTGTGACCTGTTCAGGCTCTTATTTTATTTTCGGTGAATGTAATGTAATTCTAAGTGTGTTACCATTCAAATGACAGCTCCAAAGTAGTGTTGTCCTGTGGTACCAGTTATTACTTTGAGTTTGTGCATGGATGAAATGCTAAATAAATGTTTTCACCATTCAAATGAACTCAACTGCAAAGTGTTGTTTCCCTGTTGTACTGGCTCTTTAAATACTTTTCAATCCGTGGATCGATTAAATAATTGTGCGACCATTCATAACACCTGCAAACGAGTGAGTCTGTGGGTGAAACCTAAAGTGTGACGATTCAAATGAAAGCTACTGAGCAGTATTTTCTTGTAGAGAAGGCAATGGCAAAATTGAAAAAATATGGTGTACTTATCTGTGTTTCTTTGTTTGTTTCTTTCGCTGTTACGCTTTCTTTGAGTTGAATGGATGATTTCAGCAGAACGCTTCACTTCAGATCCTTCCGGATTGTTTTAAAAACCCCTGTTCAACCTAAAGAAAAGAGCAGTAAACCTGAATCAATTAATGTTAAAATACAACATAATTAGCCATGACTTGCGTTAATCACCTTCAACATCAGTTCACCGCCCGTGGCTAATAAGTTAACCAAATTCGTCAATTAAATCTAAACAAAAATTCAAATTTCGAATAGAGAGCTAATTTTTGTCTTTTCCTGTGTACTTTTATATTTTCTATTTCAAGAAGTGGTGAAAAACTAAATAAACCGCACGTACACCATGATCGTGCAATAACAATTGGCAGATAATGTGGCGAAAAATTAATCAGGTCAGTTATATGGCCTTATATCTCAAGTCAAAATAAGTACGCCGCCATACCTGCCAGGAACTGATGAAACCGAATAAAGCTTCGGCAAAGCCACACGTATTAGTCAGAGGACGCGTACGTGATTCTCAAGCATAGTTTCAGGTTGGCTTTGAGACGTTCCAACGGAATAAACTGTTCGAAAGAAAAAACATCATGAGTTAGTTTTGTAGACTTCTCAGTTAATACTGTAAAAACTTTACTAGTGACTTATTTTTTATCTACGACTTTCGCTATTCGAGTTACTGAGAAAGTTCGACATCATTTTTACATACTGAACAATGAATAACTTTTCACAAAAGAAAAAACATTCAATCAGAATAAATCACCCACGAACAAACGCAACGAAATAAAGGTTACACTAAGGAAACGATTTTTCTTTGCTCTTCCAAATTGTATCACCAAATCACAGACCGAAGCAATAAATACAGTTTCACTTTGTAAAGTTCTACCTGACGCGAATTGATGGAAATTTAAGTAACGGGAATATTCGACACCGCTTCGTCGTTGCTATCAATACATCTAGATTTCAAAACGGCCTGACTGTAATGTAAATTAAAACGTAAAATATGGTCGAAATGACATTTCAACAAAGAACAAACCTGGTCTTCTCCAATACAGATCCACAAGACGACAAACCAAAGATTTCAAATTGACCCTCACAGCACCACGTTTGCCAACTTAGAAACATACATGGGCGCGCCACGTTGCTTTTATACGGGCCGATTAAAATCTATTCAGCTTAGTCGACAAAAATTCTTGAACAATTTGAAAGCAGTAATTAACAACGATAACAAAGCGTTCCCAAATTTTTGCCGTGCTTTGTGTGAAAGGAAAATAATATTTCATGAGTATTCATCAGTATTAAGTGAAGCGCGTAATTTGCACTTGGCTTTAATTAGGCCCAGTTCAAACGTCGAACTTCACATGTGCCGAACCTAATGCAAATGAGTAAGAACAATAGATTTTGCTCATTTGCATTAGGTTCGGCACATGTGAAGTTCGACGTTTGAACTGGGCCTAAGCCCCCCTGTATATGCACGTGTAAGGCGAGTTATATGACATCACGCTATTGTGAAATTCTTCCAATGGGAACTTGTAGCCAAATATTGTGCATAATTATCCGAACACCCATCTGTAGGGGCCGTACGCAGCTCTTACAAGGTCTTCTCTGATTTGATGAGAAAACAATAGAACAAACAACACAATAATGGCTAACAATAGACCCTAGACCTAAAAACAATAGAGCTGCATGATATACAGGTCCAATGAAATTAGAGGTTGTAAAGAGCTGCGTGGTATCTGCATCTGTATTGGAGGTACGTCGATGATACCCTGGCCAGAATACCTAACACTGATGCTGCTGATGCGTTTCTTACTACTCTGAATGACTTACACCCCAGCCTAATATTTACGATCAGAGCTGCTGTGGATTACAAGATCCCTTTTATTGGCATTGAAATCATCAAGAAAGGAACCAAACTCGAAACTCGAGTTTACAGAAAACCAACAAACACTGGCTTGCAAAGACTCTTTATTTAAGACAATGATACACCGTGCTCATGCTTTATCTTCTACAACAGAAGCTTTCAATGCAGAATGCGACAAATTACACTCTATTTTTAGTCGTCTCGACTATCCTAAGGGTCATATAGATTCCGCCATTAGCAATTTTGTTCTTCGAAATGCTTCAGAGAACATAGGGGAAAGAAGCAATGACAGTAGCATGGTTAGAATTAGCCGTCCTTTTAAGGATCAAGTGTCTGCTAATGCGGTTCGGAGGCATTTTCGTGATCTTAGTCATAAGATTGGCCCTACATTACAGCCAGTTTTCGTGAACAAGAAATTAGAACAAGATCTTTAACCCAAAGAAATCAAGCCGTCAATTGTGAGTCGGCAATGCGTTGTTTATCGTTTTTCATGTGATCTGTGTGATGCAGATTATGTCGGGTACATAGTCCGACACCTTCATCAACGCATTGCTGAGAACAAAAACTCGACAATCGGTAACATTTCGTCGAAGCTCACGGTAGCAACATTGGCTTTTTAGAAAGAAACTAAACTTGCTAAACTTGTTGTTTAACCTGTAACTTATTCGTTTGTTACAGTTTCTTAATTATCTATTGTTGGTTTTACTATTAATATACTTTTGACATATCGACATTTTTTGACTTGATAATGACGTTAAGCTAGCGTCAAAACGTCGTCACTTTTAAATCTTAAAATGTTTTTAAGTAATATTTTATCGCAATTCTTTATAGTTAAACAAAACGTTGGACGGGAAATTAAGTCTCGTTCGTTTTACCGGGAATTAGAATAAACACAATAGTCGATGCAAATCTGTTAAAACGTGTTAAAATACGGCATTGGGATGATGGTGGCTCCCAAAACACGATTTTTAACAATTCTGCATATTCTTATTGCGGAATACATTCAATGTAATGCACCGTAACTCGTGACTCGATTTTTGGGGTTTAAAGGGTTTGCTAGTTTTCTTTTGACTTTCATCTTTTACCCCGTTTTTCATAAACCCAAATAATGCTTGTAGGAGTACTGGTTTAATTAAAGACACAACCGAAACTTCAGCTGGAAAAGTTGTTAAAATCGATGTTAAAATGAACATCTGGCCCCGGTTGTTCAAAGAGCGGATAACGCTATCCACCGGATAAATCACTATCCAGTGGATAAACGTTAACAAAACGCATTGCGCTATCCACCGGATAGTGATTTATCCGGTGGATAGCGCTGATTCACGTTTTGAACAACTGGACCCAGCCGTTTATCAACAGACTCCCTTTCGGTATTAAATAATGATTATAATTAAAAATATAAGGTATAATTATAATAATAGTTTTCACAATATTGCGTTTATGAGAAAAACGATCAACTTGAACTGAAAGGCATTGATGTGCGTTATTGTAAACTGTTGTATTAATACCTGCGACAGGCTGCGTAAAAAAGCTATGAAGGTTTTCTTTACAAATTTGAGGAAATAATCTCTATATATTAAAATTTTGGGTTTACCTCGGTGTAAGAACCTGTGACTTTTTCCTTTGTTTTTTTACCTTTGTAGTATTGCATTCCCAGTTGACTCTATTGTTTTATGCCTTTTGTTTTCTTTGTTTTACGTCACTCGTGAGTTTCACAGGTTCTTACACCGAGGATGAGCCAAAATTTTACCACTGTTAGGAAGCGAGTGTCGATATGGAGCAGCGGTTTGATTTAGGTTTGATCCTCGCGTATGTAAATCTAATTTTCTGTGTTTGCTGTACTAGTCTTGTATTGTCTTGTTTCCAGTCCGCGGGAATAATTACAGGCGAACGTATTGTATCTGCGGTTCCAAGAGTATGCAGTCTTTCCTAGTTTATTTTAAGTTGAAATGGAGTATGAAATCAGTTTTTATATTATCGATAAGATTGTAAGGAAATATAAGCCCAAGGAGAGATTTTAATCTCTGGAGGTTTTAAATTATACAGGGCTGATTGTGTGGAAAGTATCCAGCAAGAGCAGGAACCCTGACCCTGCAAGAGCAGGAACCCCAACCCTGCAAGAGCAGGAACCCCAACCCTGCAAGAGCAGGAACGCCAACCCTGCAAGAAATGATTTCAACTGCACGTAAGATCATCCGAGTTGGATTGGGAGACAGAGGGGGTCATTGGCAAGGGAATCCGAGAAATAAGTAACAAGTTATAAAGAGGGAGGGTAAAGGATAAAATAATTACTTAAGGTGACGGAAAATAGGAGCCTTCGTTGCAGGCATTAGAAATGGGAGAGAGAAGTGGAGAGTTTTGGAGCGCGCGAGGAGCGCACGAGGAGCGCCCTAGGAGCGCGCGAGGAGCGAACCTGAAAAAAGTTAGGCTAAATTTGTTCAAGTTGCCATTAATTTAGACCCAGTCCGTCCTTGACTAGAAACACTTATTAACAGTTTGGACAATAAAATACAATACTTTATTAGTTCCTCTAACTTGGTTTTTCTGAGCACTAATTTACAATATGATATATAATTAATCAAACCTAAGAAAAATATTAATACAATATTTGTATTATAAACATTTGAGAACAAAGATTAGCGAAAGAAGTCTGACACAACGTTTCGATGTCGCCATGACTCGGGCAATTTCTACAGCTTCTGAAAACACAAGTGATATTAATCCTTAATTTTACGAGGGAACATGCGATTACTTGTTTATAATATAGAGGGCAAAATTATAGGGAAAGCTTTCAGACTTTTTAAGAGTCACTCAGACTTGAAACTACCCGAAGTGAAAATACTCTCTCGCAAACTGACAAGAAAAACTTTTCAATTAATTCACTGTGGTTAAATAAATTTTTCTATTCGGTCAAAGCATACATTTGGCTGTTATGTACATCTAGAGAATATAGCCTGATTTTTATCGATAATAGACACTTTACGACAAAAACAAAGCAAGTTTTATTTAAGCGTACCTGTGTTGTGAAGTTTTTGCCGCTTTGATAACAACAACAAATGGCGAGAGTTCAAACTTGCTTGCACGTTTGGCGATTTAATTGCTTTCTTTCACTTCTTTTAGCCTTATTCTTTCTCCTGTTAAACGTATATTTGCCCTTTCAGGAAAATCTGTCAAAGTTCTTTTCTTTAGGTCCGCAGAAATCCGCATTTTTTTTTCACTGAAGCCATGGAACTTTAAAACCTTTTGTCGCCATGAATGAATTTCTTCGAGGTCTTCAACGTCGCAAAGTGGCCTGCAGGCGCCTAGTTAATCCAAGATTTTACACCAATTATCGCTTCCTGTTTGGCGTAAAATGCTGTAATTCACCTGTAGAATTCCTTTCATAGGTATATTCCGATTTCATTCCTTTTTTATAACAAAATCTCCCGCAAAACATGCGAGCGCTCCGTTTGCAAATTTTCTTCAAAATCCCGCCAAGCCAACTGAATGCAACGAGAACGACGCGCTCAACCAATCACGAGTGAGAAATTTTGACGCTCGACCAATCAGGAGCGAGTAATTTTGCCCTCAATTAATAAAAAATGCCCTCTTCGTCAGCCAATCAGCATTCAGTAATTTTGCCCTCTATATTATAAATAGTTATATAAACATTAGAATCCCTTCTTAGGATGTATCAGTTATTTGCTAAGACGCCGCGCACAATCTTATTAATACTTATATAAACATTAGAATCCCTTCTTAATCCATGTATCAGTTATTTGCTGAGACGCCGCGCGCACTCTTATTAATACTTATATAAACATTAGAATCCCTTCTTAATCCATGTATCAGTTATTTGCTAAAACGCGTGCATACTCTTATTAATACTTATATAAACATTAGAATCCCTTCTTAGGGTGTATCAGTTATTTGCTAAAACGCGCGCACACTCCTATTAATACTTACATAAACATTAGAATCCATTCTTAATCCATGTATCAGTTATTTGCTAAAACGCGCGCATACTCTTATTAATACTTATATAAACATTAGAATCCCTTCTTAGGATGTAGCAGTTATTTCCTAAAACGCGCGCACACTCTTATTAATACTTACATAAACATTAGAATCCATTCTTAATCCACGTATCAGTTATTTGCTAACGCGTGTACGCTCTTATTAATACTTATATAAACATTATTATCCCTTTCTTATTTCATGTATCAGTCATTTGCTATAACACGCATACTCGGCTTAATACTTATACAAACAATATTATCCCTTTTTAATTTATGAATCAGTTGTTTGCTAAAACACGCGCATTCTCATATTAATAATTCTATCTGAAACATTATTATCCCTTCTTAATTCATGTAACAGTTGTTCGCTAAAACAAGCCCACACTCTTAATATTTATATAAACATTATTATCCCTTCTTAATTCATGTAACAGTTGTTCGCTAAAACAAGCCCACACTCTTAATATTTATATAAACATTATTATCCCTCTTAATTCAGGTATCAGTTGTTTGCTAAAACACGCGCACTATTGTTCATACTTATATTATCATTCCTTCTGTTCACGTGACATTTATTTGTTAACACGCTCACATTCTTATCAATTAATACTTATATAAACATTGTTCTTTTTTTAACCGTGTATTAATTGTTTGCTAAAACAGGCGCACCACACTCTTCCTAAATTTATTGATCAGTTGTTTGCCAAAACGGGCATCTTATACAAATATTATCACTACTCAATTAATGTATCATAATGTATAATGTATTTTTTTTTTTACTTTTATTTGCTAATACGCGCACACTTTTGTTAATACTTATATAAACAACATTATCCCTTCTCAGTTATTTGATAACACGCGCACTCTTAATATTTATAGACATTATCCTTTTTTTTAAAATTCATGTAATAGTTATTTGCTAACACGCACACACTCTCTTTCTTCCATCAGTTGTTTGTTAACATGCGCAATCATTTGATTCTGTAGTTCACTTACACGCGCACACTCCTAAGTTTTATATAAACACTATTATTCCTTCTAAAGTCAATTATTAGTTGTTTATTACCTCGCACACCCTCGTATTTATTATACATATATTTTCTTCTTTATTATTAATTTGTCAGTTGTTTGCTGAAACGCGGATATTCCTTATTCTTATATGAGCACTTTCATTCCTTTTTGAGTCATGATCAAACGAAATCATTATGTAAACATCATTATCCCTACCACTCCTGATTCGTATATAAATTAAACACGATTATTCCTCTCTTGATTCACACGCGCATACTCTTAATTCTTGTGCAAAAATAGCTATCCCTTTTCAATATGTTATCCATTGTATGATAACACACGTACACACGCTTACTTGTACAATAAATTAATTAACGTCAAATTTGTTACTACATTTTTAAAGTTCAATGATCATCATCAAAATTATCCCTTGATTTTGTAAATTTGTCCCTTAAAATATTTGAATTTGAGCGAATATTAACATAAGCCTACAATATTAGCTTCGAAAAAAGATCAGTATAGAAAGGAAACTGTTAGAAATTTCCCGAGTTTGATTTGTTTGCACCCCCCCCCCCCCGAGAAATCACGTGGGTAATTAGCATTATAACATAAAAACCAAAATGGTGGCTACCGTGAATAAGGCCTATTGACTAAAAATACCGGTTAAAGACAGCATGTGGTAATGGATACATTTTAAAACAGCCCTTAAAAAGCGCTCTTGTACGACTTAGATTATTCACTCTGATTTCTTTGAAGCTAACAGAAGCATGCAACAGGAACAGCTGGTGGTCCATTATCCGATCCTGATTATGAGTCCATTTCATCTGATCAAGCTGAATATCCTTTCATGGAGTTCCAAAAGCGTTGTGAAGTCGCTTGAAATAGCTGAAAGTACATGGTATATTGAACAATTAGACTGCAATGTCGCAGTTTCTTACCGTGGTGGGAGAATTAAAATTCACGAAAAGTTTGGCTGAACACCAACGTAAAACATCTGTACCCAATTTTAAGATTTAAAAGAAAATCATGGGTTCGAAATATTGAGAGATGACGGAATTCCAGAGTTTTTCAGGGTACAAAAAGAATATAATCCCAAACCAAGAAAATCACAATTTTCACGGCTTAATGGTTAAAACATTAAGCTTTTATCGTACGTGACATACTAAGTGTGTGTGTGGAGAAACGTTAATTAAATTCGGGAAGTTTTCCAGGAATAGTGTGAACCCTGTAGACCATAATACCCAAACGAAAAACGAAAACAGCTCAAATTCCAATTCTTCGGGGCCTCACATATCTACATAGGGACGTACTACCCGGATCAGACCACAACTCCTGCACCCAATTTTTATAGTTTACGGTTGTGGGTAATTTAATACCAAGGATTTGAGCGTAAATACAAAAAGACTATGACCAGTTTCTCTTTTCTCCAAAAGTAAGGTGAGACAGAAGCGAAACACAGAGGCCCAAGTTAAAACGCGACCACGAGGAAGCTCCACGCGTGAACCCACGTAAAAACAAGTGTAAGTTTAAATTATTATGATTCAGGCCCCGGTTGTTCAAAAGGTGGATAGCGCTATCCACCGGATAAATCACTATCCAGTGGATAAGCATTAGCAAAACCAATTGTGTTATCCACTGGATAGTGATTTGTCCGGTGGATAGCGCTATCCACCTTTTGAACAACCGTTTTGAACAACCGGGGCCTGGAGATGTACCTGTGATGTGATTTGTTTCGCGTCTTTAGTCTCCCTTGAATCCCTCTTCCTCTTCTGTATAACCTGAAGTGAAAACGAACTGTGTATAAGGCCAGGCCAAACAAGATCGGGAGTCAACGAGAGCTAAAGAATAAGAATTAGACGAGAGTTTCCTTTAAGTCTCAGTGATTATATTCAGTTCATTCCAGTGAAACGAGATTTAAAGCGTACGAGTAGCATGTATAAGTGATTTTACTGAAAGTGGTAAATGCTTGGCTGAGATCTCTTCATTTAACGAACGGGTGTAAATAGATTTGCAGTAGGTTGGTTAGCGAATGAACACAATAATTTTAAAATGCTCTCCATAAACTTAATACTGATTGGACATGATTAAAAAGTTGCTTACTGCAAAACTCTCATAAAAATCTCAGGCGAGGGCCAAACGAGAGAAAACTCTGAACGACAACTTTCAACACCAGTTTCAATTAGAGCTCTTGAGAAGTGCATGATCGATTTCAAGCCAAACCGCGAGAGGAAGTCGGCGACTCTCGTCCTCATTTACTCATGGCTTTAAATCAATTTCAATAATAAGCAATGACATGTTTGAGCAGCTGCATGATAACCTTTGACTTACCTGTAATACATTTCTTGTCATCAGCTATCCCTGGGTTCTTTTTCCTTTCCGTCATGGTGAAAACCACAGTCTAATCATAAATACAGATTATAATAAATTCTTCATAAAGAGTAAGGCAACATCATTCAGTTAAGCTCTCCTCACCTTCTGAAGTGATCAGCAAACTGCATGAATGCAATCACAATAATTGCTGTTTAAAGGCTTCCCTCCACACTCCCCTCAGAAATCAACCTATAACATATAACAATATTGTATTAACTATCGATTTTGTGACATCATCAAAAAAGCAAAAAAGCAGAATTTATAGCAAATTTTCTCGAGTTTTATTCCAAATTGTGAGACACAAACGCTAACTTTCAGATATTCTTTTTAGGGAAAAATAAACGAAATTGCGTGATATTGGGAAAATTAACCGTCTCAATGACCCTGCTAAGTATGTTTTTTCCTTTACAAATGATGTCCATATCCATTTCCGCTACATAGCCATTCTCAAGGTGCTGTGTTTCCATGGCAATGACAACTTATAAATAAGAAAAAATATGTTGGAATCCTCTTGCAAGACAAGAAAATTATGCTTTATTAATACCCTAGTGAGCCGCCTAACTCTCGTCAGCAGCTGATTCTCTGATTTGTTTAATCTCAGCAAGAGAAAAACTTATTTTGCTGCGATGGGCTGGAATGAATGAATTAGAAATAACTAGCGCGTATATATACCTTGCTGCAATTAGTATCTAACATCTTAATATCTCTAGTCTAATAGGCTCTTGGCATCCCTGAGAACTGCAAGATTAAAGCATTGCAAAACTGTACGATTAACATGCAATTGGTAAATATTAGTTATTAATCTGATATCGTAGAGGGATTTTCACACGAGTGTCGTAAAACCAAAACCAAATTAATTACTCTGACTAATCGAAAATAAGGCAGGCAATCCAATGAACCAATCAGAGCTCGAATCAAATACATGTAGCCGGCGCCAAGCGCGAGAAAACGCGTGCAGGCAAGTCAGAATTGATTTTGGTTTCACCCCTGATTGGTTGAAAAATTGGCGTGAGATATTTTAGCCAATCACAAAGCGCAGCATTACAAAACCAAAGCAATAGTAAAATTCCTTTCGATACTCAATTGAAAACTGCACTATCACTTTTCCTTTCTTAATCGTAAACATTCACAGGTATTCCAAGACATACCTTTTAGTAAGTTGCCTTTTGTGTTAGGCGGTGGATTGTTGATAGACTTAAGACCCATTTTCTTCATAAGGAGCCATCTGTCTTCAATCAATGATCACCTGCAATTCTCAAAAATAAAACTGTTTACGAGAAAAAAGAGCGTTAGTAATATAACACAGACATTTCTAATCGATGTAATTATGAAGCATGTTAATGGCTATAACATGTGCTTAAAAATTATCCTCGCGCGTGTTGCGTGCATGTGCTCTCGCAGTTACAGGTGTCGCGCACACACAGTCTCTTTCTGTCTCTCTCGCACGCACACACGAAAGAAAAACTAAGACGTATAATTTTTCAATTATTTACCTAGCTGCAATTAGTAACTCGCCATTGGCTCAGTCCCCTGTAGCGGATTTGTCAGCATCTCCAATCTAATAGGCTCTTGGCATCCATGAGAACTGCAAGATTAAAACATTGCAAAACTGTGAGATTAACATTGCGTGCAATTGGTAAATATTAGTTAGAACCTTATTTTTACTCGAGTATTGTGGCCCCAGTCTATTTATTAAGCTGACATCGTAAGGCGGTTTTCACTCTATTGTCGTAAAACCAAAACCAAAGTAACTACTACGACAAATAAAAAAGAAGCAGAGAACTGATCCAATGAACCAATCATGCAGAGCTTGAAATAAATACATGTCGCTGGTGCCAAGCGCGGGAAACGTGTGCAGGCAATTCACGATTGGTTTTGGTTTTACCTCTGATTGGTCGAGAAAGTGGTGCAAGATGTTCTACCCAATCACAAAACAAAGTATTGCAAAACCGAATCAACAGCGAAATTACTTTCGATACTCATTGAAAACCACACTGTCACTTTTTCTTTGTTAATCGTAAAAAAATCCAGACTTACCTGTTAGTTACTTGCATTGTGTGTTAAACGGTGAATTTTTGATAGACTTGAGACCCATTTCCTTCATAAGGAGCCACCTGTTTTCAATCAGTAATCACCTACAGTTCTCTACAAATAAAACTTTTTACGAGACAAGGGCATTAGTAATATAAAACAGACTTTTCTAATCAGTGTAATTATGAAGCATGTAAGTGTCTACAATATGTGGTTAAAAATTATCGCGCACGTGTTGCGTCTATGTGCTCGCGCAGTTACAGGCATCACGCACACACAGTCTCTCTCTCTCCCTCTCTCTCTCTCTCTCTCCCTCTCTCTCTCTCTCGATCATCATCATCATCATCATCATCATCATCATCATCTATCCTCTCTATCTCGTGAAGAACAGGGCCATCAATCCTCTTCCTCCTGGTATTTTCTGTCTCTGGCTGCAGTCTCTGTTTCTCTCGAGGTTCAAAATCCTAGCTACGTCCTTTCCTTATAGACGGTTCTCCGCCACGTCTCTCTTGACCGTTCTGTCCTACGCCTGCTTTCGGGTGTCCATGTTAGTATGATCTTGGGGTTATTGTCAGTGATATTCTTTAAACATGATCTAACCAATTCCATCGCCTGTATCTTATTTGTTCACCAATATTTCTTCTTCCTCTTTCTTGAGAAGATGAAGGTAAATAGGCTGTCTAGTGCTAGAAGGCAAATGGATTACACAAGACCGCGAAAAAAGCGTTAAAATTGCATTATGAGACAACGGGCGTGTAATTACGGTCACCCCTTTCAAGACCACTGCCAAAGGCCTTTTATTTCTCAGGTGAATACATACAAATTCTATCCCACGATTTATTATTTTAAAGCTGTTGTTGAGTGTATTTCATACATTATAGCAGCAATTATAAAATCTACAAAGGAATTTATGACTTTGTAGAAATGAGTAAAAATAAATAATATCCAATGTGTTAGGTTTACCCCAAATCTGAAGCTTATTTTACTGCTCTCAGTGCATAGATTGATGTCATGTCTTTGAGTATGGATATATTTGAAAGTTATAGGGATTACCAACTATATCATAGATGAAGGGAGGGGGTAACATTATGCTTTATAATTCGACTGTGACGTCATTTTACCTTATAAGGAAGAGAGGACACACAAAATATCCGATCGTATTACAAAGTAGATTGCAGTATCACACCTTACTGTCCCGGTTCAAAGACGTCAAGCTATTAAAAATATAATAATTTTAGTCGAATAATAAATCCCTTATTCGATGGTTTAACAGATAATACTTGCGGATATTTTACTCATTGCTCGCATTTTTTCTCGCCCCTGCGGGACTCGAAAAAATACTACGCATTTCGTTAAATATCCGCGCGTATTATCTGTTAAACCATCGAATACGGTGTGTTTAAATAGACAATTTCTGTGGCAAATATTCATAGAATACAAGTTGGATGAACGAACACACAGCCGTGTGCAGAAAGTCGTATCGACATGGATTGCACGCACAGGATGATAATGGTTTGGAGTAGCATACAGTGAGATATCCCACGAGTCACTTGATTTTTCTTAGTATACACGGGAGCCTTTTGCCTCATGTGTATACAAAGAAAAATCAAGTCATGAGTATTCATGACTTTATAACTTGAAGGTATTCCGAAGATTTCTGACAGTTTTTTGACAATTTCCGGATATTTTTATGATGCTAGTTGCAAGTTTGTGATCAATTTCTGAATTTTCCGAAGTTTATCGAAGACTCTCGACAATTTACCGAAGGTGTTACGAAAATTTCCGATGATTGTCCGAAGGTCATTTTAATGTTTTCAGTCATATTTGCCGAAGATTACCGAAGACGTCCGAAGATTAGAGAGGAAGATACCAAGATATTTCGACTGAAGCCCACTTACATTTCTTGCTCAGAACACTTGCCAGTTCAATTTACGACGCTGATAAACTGACTGCACGAACATCTTTGAATTCCATCAATGGTGTGACAAAACTGCGCGACACAGGCATCAAATGTGATCAAAGGTTTTACCGTACTTTTGTCTATGCTTTTGACACTCTTTTGAAGCGCGTCAAAAGTGCTAGAAATTTGATGCACGTCACAGGCGAATCAAAGGTACCTTTGTACAAGACAAAGCAGCATTTGACAGCACCTTTAGTATACTTTTGATAAGCGTCAAAGATGCACAGCATCAAAGATGCACAGCATCAAAGATGCACAGCATCAAAGATGCACAGCATCAAAGATGCACAGCATCAAGGATGCACAGCATCAAAGATGCACAGCATCAAGGATGCACAGCATCAAAGATGCACACCATCAAAGATGCACACCATCAAAGATGCACACCATCAAAGATGCACACCATCAAAGATGCACACCTTCAAAGATGCACACCATCAAAGATGCACAGCATCAAAGATGCACAGCATCATAGATGCACAGCATCATAGATGCACAGCATCAAAGGTGCACTAACTTTGACTTAAATCAAAGACGGGCTTTGCCACCATTGACACCCGTGTCAAAGACTTGGTAAAGAAAGTCTTTGCCATCTTTAACATAAGTCAAAGATGTGTGGCAACGAAAAGTGAAGATGTAGGATGTAAAAAACGCGTTTAAAAATTACTAAACCGAAATGCCGCGTCGTTGAGGCATATGCAAGGATTGTATCGTATCGTGGAATGTGAAGAAGCTAGGCAGAGAACGTGAACTGCCGAAGTGCACATTGAGTCTGCGTACTATATAGTTTTGGATCAGTCTCGATTCCGTGACGTTCAGAAAATCTTGGAAACACTAATTCAAACAAGTAGAGTCTCCTCGGGCTATAAAAAACACGCCAAACTTTACGGTCCGCTATGTCCGCTGGTCTTTGCCACGGTATTAAGATCCGTGTCCCGCCAATTAAAGCAGATCTATGTATGCAAGGCCCTGTCCCCCTGGGTCGGTTCACAGAAGACCAAGTCACCAGTAACCAGTTCAGGGTAATAATAATATAATCGAAAATATTTACACAGAATAACAATATTCTGAATAATAACAATGACAATGAGAATAACAATGAGATTAACGAGATTCCTGTGGGGTGCAGTTTCGTATCCAGCCAGTTGGAATCTCTTTCTCCTGATGTTGACAGCTAGGCAAGGCAGATCGCCATATATGACTGTTTCTGACCCTATTCCTCCATGAGACATTGAGTACCATTCTGAGTATGCGAGTGTGGCAGCTGTCAAGGCGAGCCTCTTGCTCTACTGTAAGAGTCCATGCCTCCGAGCCAAAGGGTAGAATAAAGTCTTCCAGCATGCTGGATTTCCAGATGTTCTTGAGGTCATGGAGTACTTTCCAGGACTGTGCTTTCTTCGCCCGGATGTCTTTCTCAATGGAGCAGATATATATACGAGCCAAGGTACTTCAAGTCCTTTTTGGCAGCGAATGATAAACCATCTTTGGTGGTGATTTTGACTTCCTCTTTAATGTTGAAGCCCATGACCTCTGTTTTCTTAGCGTTGAGCCATAGACCCACCTTCTTGCAATCGCCCTCCACGCAAAGCAGCAAAGCCTGTGCCTTCTCAACTAAGTCAGTCCATACACGATGTCATCGGCGAAGTCGAAGTCAGTCTGGACCACAGGACCGACTCTTCTGCTCTTCCTAGGATTGAACCTGAAATGAACCTGTAATGCTCCTCTTTCCCTTCAACCATTCCAGTCACAGGAATGATTATGAAGCAATAATAATATTAATAAATAATAATAATAATAATAATAATAATAATAATAATAATAATAACTGATAATAGAAGTGTACATTGAACAAAGCAATAACCATATTGAAAAAAGTTGAGAGTTAGAGAAAGTGAAAATGCGTGGTCAAGGGTATTGGAGAAAGTTAGTTTGCAAGCGTAAGTATTCAGCTTAAAAAGCTTCAGACTTTAGAAAAGGTAAAACTCAAGAGAAGGTCCAAGAAGTCGACAAGTGAGCTATATATAGTGTAGAATGTATAGCATCATGAAACTAAGAACAGACAAAACCAATCGGCACTCCACCTATTCCGTCTACACCTGTCACGTGACCTTTCAGAAGGACGTCTCAGTTCAGAAATGATCTTGTGGGTATGTACTAAAACAAGGAAACTATAGCATTGTAGCACCAGGATATAAGACCATGGAACTGACACCGGAACAGCCCAGAAGACCTAAATTAGGAGGCCCTAGGTTAGCTGTTTAGCGTTTGGTTTGGGTTAGGGTTAGTCGTTATATACAGTGTTCTGGGTGTCCCGGATCAAGTGCCAATATTTCTGGTTCTGATTAGAGGCGCGCGTCATATTGTTGTAAGAGACAGATGAGACTGGCCAGCAATAGACTTCAGCCTGTATCAGGGCTTTTCTGATTCATCTTTGCTCGAATATTCCTTTATAAGCATCTTATGGCCAACAATATTTCATACACTCTCTTCTCGAGATGCCCTAACAACCACTGCGTCGACCTAACGGCGTACTCCTACGAATAGTAACAACATGACATTTAATTAATAGAATAGTAAACCATGTACAACAAAAGAGTTTTCGCTTAGATTTTGTTTTAAACCTCCTGCAGTCCATCGTGTTGAACACACGAGCTGTACAAATCGTTGTTCTTCATTTTCAAAAGATGCAACCTAGCAGAGTAAATAAAGAAAAATAAACAATGTTAGTAGAGTTATACGAACGTGTTACCACTGACAAGTACTCGGTTTCGTCGGTTAAGCTGTCAGGTGGTCCACAAACCAGTTGCGCTCGTCTTGTTCACGTTCGTACGGTGGTCGCTTTGTGAGAAGTGGGGTTGTACGAAGACTGGTCTAGTAATCTGTCTGAATGAGACGGTTTCCTATATATAGAAGTCTGTAGTTTGTTGTCATTTTGGCTAGTAATTAACATGCCGTTGAAATTCAAATTACTGAACCGGCTTTTTAAAATACACACGGAGAAAATAGATTGTACAAACGTTAATATTTGAACACGGTTCAACTTTACATTTACACAAACCGCCTCTTATTGGAAACAGTGGAAATCTACCATAAAATAGAGTTAGAAATAACATTGCCTTAGCTGTAATATGCCAAAGTTGTTGAACAACTATCAAGTCATGTCTTTAATAATCTTTCTGTTAGCTTTTCAAGAACTTCGTGCATCGCTTATAAAAGTTTGACACTTTAACGCAGCTCTGGAGGCTTAGAGCTTTCTTCCTGGTCCTGTAAAACGTAGAAAAAATGGAAGAAATCTAATTTAAAGAGAAACATTAACTTTAAGAAAAATATGACTCAAGAGTTATTAAACTTAAGTCTCTCGGGAAGTTCACCCCTTATATCAATAACAGACTATAAATATCTTTATCGCAGCTCTTGAACATTCTTTCTGGTCGTGTAAAACCTAAACAAATGTAAATAGAATTGATTTTAGGTTTTAGGACACTGAAACATCAACATTAAAAAACCCAGAAAGTTTTTTACATGCAACGCGTGGAACTTACTCGGTAAGTTACTCTGTAACTCAGTTACTAGCGGTAAGTTCTTACCTTGTATCACGGAAAATATGCCTCCGAGGTAAATTGTTGTCCCTTTCGTTTTTAGCGTACTGCGTGTAATACTTCTAAAACAAGGTTTTCACTAGTTCTTTAGTAATAACTTCCTGAAATTTGAATAAGCATTATTCCCTTTTAAGAGATTGTGAAGTACGGACTGAGCAGTGTTAAAAAAATAAAAAAATAAG
The DNA here is from genome assembly GCA_022457155.1 of Cladopsammia gracilis. NCBI lineage: Eukaryota > Metazoa > Cnidaria > Anthozoa > Scleractinia > Dendrophylliidae > Cladopsammia > Cladopsammia gracilis. The sequence continues at coordinate 1,519,048 of JAJGOT010000155.1, forward strand.
CAAAAGAAAAAAAGACCGCGAATTCCGCACGCGCGATCGACGGCTTGCTGCAACTCTTTCTTTTTTCTGATTGGTTGGGCGAAATTGAGGTGTTTTCCTGTTGGTTGAATGGTGACATACTATCATTTGTCTCAGTAAATAGTCGTTTGGGAATTGAATCGATAATTTTCTTCTTGGGTTTGTTCAATGACAATGAGTTTTTGTTTGACCATAATGATGGTTTGATGATAATTCGGCGATGGAATATTAAATGCAAATGAGATCATAGTCAAACCTGTTTTAAAAAAATATTGGACACCGTTTATGCCGACACCCTCTATTAATTACGGCGTCTTCCTATTGGTTGAATGGTAACATACTGTCATTTGTCTACATATATGCATAGTCTTTATTTAGATAAGGTTAAAATCATCAGGTGAGGTGTTAAACTAAAAAAAGTTTAAAGAATGTTTTTAAAAGAGTACTGTTTTCTATGATTACCGTTTAGGAATCGTTATGTAAAAGATTAGTAGAATTTGTAGATTTGTAGAATAAAGGAGACATTATTGATTAAGGATTTAAAACCAGCTTTAAATGAAAATGTGGGTGGTGAAAAACTTTTTCTTGACTAGCCCTGTATATATGTTTATATTTTCTAGCAGACTTCAAGAGAGGTCTGTATATTATCATTTTTTCACTATTGTCATTTTTTTAATTAGGTTCCAGTGTTTCTCCATAGCATTTAAATTTTATTGTATTATATCCAACTGTCACTTCTGAAAATGTATGTTGAAGCATACGAAACGTCAAGTCATTAATCAAAGTTTTTTACAACATGCGTTGTTTTGTCATGTTTATAACACCGCAGTGTGTATTTAATTTCTGTAAAATATTTGGTTGATCTTTCGTCTGAACTGTCCAGTAGAGCCATATTTCTCAATTCTTGGGGCAGATTGTTGCAAAAAAGGACCCCACTATAGCTGAAACTTTGTTTCAAATAATTTGTGTGCGGCTGAGGCAAGGCGAATTTATTTTCTACGTTTCTCAGAATGTATTCTGCGCGGCGGGGAGTGAATAGTTGCTGTAAATACACTGGGGAAAATGGAAGAATGGTCTTTCCCTTTGATCGAGCTCAAATTTGTCTGCAAGCTGGGGCAAGTATTTTACCCTCCAGCCTCAAAAAGGTACCCCTTTCGGGCGGAGCATCCCCGTATAGCCTATTATAGGGAGTACCCCCCCCCCCCCCACCCCGGGATGGAATTTATATCATCATCATCATCATCATCATCATCATCATCATCATCATCATCATCATCATCATCATCTTTATTTAAAAAACACGGTAAATACATCAGGTGTTAACAATTTAATATAAACTACAACTTAATATAAAAACTATGCATGTAAATTAATCTTCTATAATTTAAAAATATAACTAATGAAATATAACTAGCGGAGCACTTGCCAGGCCGAAGGCCTGGCTGCGCAGCTCCATACTCATAGAACCTATTCCGTGATTTTTCATGGTCATGACTAGCGGAATGTTTCGCGGGCGCGTGTTTGCCCGCCCGCCCGCCGTGTTGGAACAACATCCGGGATCTTGAAAGCAAGGATTTGTTTTTCGCGCGGCCACACAGCCGTGAGCTCGGTAAACACTGTAGTTGTTTTGTTGTGTCTAGCGGAGAATTAAAGTCGTTATTTTCCTGCATTTTTTCGCGGTTTGCTACTCAAGACAGGGATACTAATTAAGGTATACTCAGAAGCCGCTTTAGTGGAAAAAGACGAGCTTTCAGGGATAAAATCTTGCTTCGAGGAACTTCATGTATTACGTTTTTATCAATGCGGGAGATGTTTGTTTTCTACGGATTTCAGAATTTGAATTTGAATTTCCAAGCAAGCGAGGGCGGACTTAAAGGTAAAACAGATTGCAGTTTACGATGAGAATTTATGTTGATATCAATCTGTGAGTGACTTTTTATTAGTGTTATTGTTAGTTTTGGAGAATTGATTTTAAAACGTCTTTAAGTTCAGTTGTATCGATCTCTTGAATTTCATCGAAGAAAGCTTGAACTTGATGAGCTATAATTAAATGGTACGCGTTTTGCTTTTAAACGTAAACTAATGGAGATTTCAATAATTTTTTTCGAAAGAAGATTGTGTTGTCCATTTTTATGTGTTTGTTCATTCATTAGATAGATTGAAAAGCGATTTTATGTAAACAAAACAAGACTTTGATTTTATAGTACAGTTCTATCTTCACTCGCATCGCCTTATGCAAATATGTTTGTGTATTTTTGCAATTTTTGATTTTCAAATCAGTTTCTCGGGCAATTTTTGACAAACATAAACTGTATTTTATTCGGAAACTAGTGGTACTAGTTATTTTAGACAGAGAAAAGTTGTTTTAGTGAACTTTTGTACGGTCTATAAAAATGTACTGTGCAGACGGTCAGGTAATACTGGTTTTGAGAATTGATAAAATTGAAAATAGCCCGTTCGTCAATCTTAATTCTTGTGCTTCCAACCTTTCACCTTAGTTAAGTTTCACCTTAGTTAAGTTTCACCTTATGTTAAGCTTGTTCAAAGTGCGACGCTGTTAGGCTTGGGCTGTATATATATTTTAGCGGGTGTTTTTTCGTCATCAGACGAATTCGTCTGAAATTTTAAAGACCTGAAGACAATGAGTTAAGATTTGTATGGTGTTACCGTAACAACAAATGAAAGCTAACCATTTCGAGGCAGTTCTTAGTCCTAATCACTAAAGATCAGCGCTTAACCCACAAAGTTTAAGATGTGTATGGTGTTACCGTAACAATAAATGAAAGCTAACCATTTCCATGTAGAGCCCTTGTAGATCAGCGCTAAACTCCGAATTTTAATTGCCAAAAAATGTAAAAATTATATTTTCGACTTATCAAAGCCCGCGTTCTTTTTATCGAGCGGTATTCATGATACCGTGAGACCGCGGACCGCGGTGTCACAAATTTGAACTTATTCATTCACTGTGGGACCGCGGGCCGCGATGCATGAGTAATGCGACTTCAGAGTGGCCGGGTATTGTAAAGTCTAGCCTACATCCCTTACAGTTATCATCCATCAATGATGTTATGTCAAGCTTACGGATTCTAATTTTAAAGATATTTAAAGTTTCAGATAGTCTTACTTTCACGGGCAATTTAGCCCATAACTTAGGACCCAAATATCGCAACGAATGCTTACCATGAGTAACAGTGTTGAATCCGGGAATTGAGAAGTCCGTTTGTCTCAAGTTATAAGATGAATTGTGACTGCCAAATATATTACAAATATTGCTCGGAGTTGTCCAATTTTATATTTACACGTATTTTGATTAAGCAAGGTCCAATATCAATATGGAAAAGAGTACATATGCAATGAATCCCTCAGTTTATTTGTTGATAAGAATGGCACAGGACCTCCACAGTGACGAGTGCACTAAAATGCACAGGACACCCACCACTGCTGGTTCACATGTTTGTGATCCTCCATTGATGGACTCTGTTTTCTTTTCTTGGGAATCTGTCTATCATATTTTTCGCGGGACAAGTCATTAAGAGTTTTGTTAAACATAAGTAGAAAAAGAGGCTAACGACGGTATACCGGTGTTACATTTGATGTCCGTGTAAAGGGCCACAACTAACCAATAAAAGCGGTAAGAAAAATCAAGCGTTTTTAGGGCACTTTAAGAACACCCCGCCCAAGTAAGTGTTACTGCTGATCCCTGCTCAGAGACATGCAGTCCTCAGTTTGCAGGTTTGGATTCTCAACAACTTCAGTAACAAGGTGACACTTTGTCAACAGGCCTTTATCTTTGTATCACAGAGCTTGTCAAACAGATGTGACTGTTGAAACCTGTTATTGGTGTAACAGATTGTGGGTTCCAGGACTTTCAACAACATTCATCAGCGGTTTCCCTATATACACCACAGGCTTAACCAAGCTCAAAATTCGTCTTTTTGATGTGTTTTTGAGATCCCTTCGGGCGGCCGACTCTACATACGTGGTGTATGCGACAGCTTGTGTTATAGAGGAATGTATGGGAAAATCACGGTTCTCTAAAATTGGGTAAATAACTATCTATTTTGAAATAAAGTTTACCTACCTCAAATGTGTCGCTTACTTGTGTCTTGTACCGAATTTGAAGCCATTCCGCGCCATTTAGCGAAGTTGTTCTCAAATAGATAGTTATTTACCCAATTTTAGAGAATCCGTGATTTTCCCATACATTTCTCTATATACACAAGCTGTCGCATACACCACGTATGTAGCACGTTTGTAGCTTGGCCCTTTTAACCGCCGGGGCCTGAGTACGAAGACCAAGGGGGCACGTATGACAGGCGCTTTATGAGCCAACATCGCCAACATGTAAATCACTGTGAGTTCGTTGCTCTTCGCCCTTTGCATCTTTAATGTCAGGTACATAATATCGCGTTTCTTTCGTTTTCTTTCTTCACGTATTGCAACAGCAAATTTGTGCTTTATGTTCTAGAAACCACCAGTATGGACATTATAATGTGACAAATGGCGAAGCTTTACTTTTGAAGTTACAGTATATCACTTGAGTTGTGATTTCGTGAGATAGAGTTTCTACTGGTGCGTTCACTACAGAGACATTAGGATGAAAACATGCCTTTTTACTTACTTATGGAGACATGTAGTAAAAAATTCTGACTTTTGAGTCTGTGGACAAAATCCTATGACTTTTGAGTCTGTGGACAAAGTCCTGTGGTGTCGAATGGTGTGACCATTCAAATGGAACCTCCTCGGCAGCATTTTGCATGGTAGAGGCCATGCCAGGGTAAATTCCGACAGGCGACATGATCCAAAAGGTAGCGACAGCACGTAAAATGAAATCCCTTCCCGGCAGGGCCTCGTGGTACCATTTGTTTTTTCTATAGCTTTCATAAGCTTAATTTACAAAGTGAAATTTGGAAATTTTTCATGTATGTTAATGTTTGGCACTCTTAGGAGTTTAGAAGATCCAGCTGAGGCAAGGTGGTAAGGCTGAAAAGAGATTTGAGAAGGGCCGACATGACTAGTTTTTTGTGAAAAAACTGTTGGTGTTGGGATGTTAGTTCTCGTTATTTTTTTTCAGTACCCGCAGATGTAAAAGTAGTGAACCAGTTATTATTTAAATGAAACCACCTCATGCTCTAGTTCATGGCTTAATAACTATCCTGTGAGCAGTAGATTCTGCTACGCCGAGCTATGCCGAACGAGAGAGAAACCACTACGAGCATCCGTTAGTTCCTTTGATTGAGCAGCCGTCAAGCACCATGGACGAATAAATAAACTTTGAACTGGCAAAACAAGTTTGCAAACATGTTTAGCCTCTCGTGCATGCACTCATCCATGTAACTGCTGTATTTTAGCGAGCCCGCTATGCACAAAAATGGTGTCTGTCTCAATCGGTCTTTGCATTGACAAGTGCTCTTCATTTTTGTAAAATTGTTGTTTTGTTGCATAACAGTGAGCTTGGTGGTATTCCAATTTTGGTTCAGTTCCTTGATCATGACTTGGAGGAAATTCATTGATCTGCTGCAGCTTGCCTGAGGAATTTATCATACAGTAAAGTACAAGACGAGAACAAGGTATGTTGTTCAATTTGTCGTGTGTGAAAAGAAACAATTCTGTGTCCTCGACAGGAGTAGAATGTGTGACTTTACACAGACCTGTTAAACCACTGAATTCATCATTGGTAGACTAGTAAGTAATTGGTTGGTTAATATTTGACAAATGGATAGATCTGCAATCTCCATCTGGATAAAAAAAATCCACACATTTTATGTGGTGTGATGCATTTCCAGTAACGGTTCACACAATTTCTTCAAAAGTTTGCCACAAAAACACAACCCCGAGATGTAGGGGGGGGGGGGGTACTTAACAAAGTTTTGCAGGGAGATGCTCTGCCCTGAGGTCCAAACCTTTACCCTTTCATATACCGTTTTTGACAGAAAAGGTACCCCTTTCATATACCTTTCATTGAAAATGGTACCCCTTTCATATAGCCTTTACGTGCGTCTGTTTGATATTATTTTGATAGGCGCTTTTTATAATACTTAGATGGCAGTTTTTCCTACTTTTTTTATACTTCCACTCGTGTTTACGCTGCCTTTTCCTGGTTCTTCGTGAAATCCCTGCCCTTTCATATACTTCAACTCGTGAAATCCCTACCCTTTCATATACCTCCAGCCTCAAAAAGGTACCCCTTTCGGCGGAGCATCCCCGTATAGCCCATTATACAGGGTTCTCCTTATCAGGCGGTAACCGGTAAAATTTACCGCTTGAAGCAGCAATTATTACCGCCTGCAATCGCTTGCTCCCGGAAAATTTTTAAGACACACAGTTTCCCTTTACCGCTTAGCAAAAATCCCTTACCTGCTGAGCTGAAATTTAGGGAGAATCCTGATTATAGGGAGTACCCCCCTCGGGCCTGTTCCAGGCATTCGGATAGTAGGGAAAGTGCGAATAGTTGGGGAAGGCGCGAAGAAAAGCGAGCGAAAAAAGCGGGGAGATTGGGGAGAGGAAGTGTCTCCCCGCAATTTTTTTCGCTCGCTTTTCTTCGCGCCTTCCCCAACTATTCGCGCTTTTCCCACTATCTGAACGCCTGGAACAGCCTAGATCTCTTCGATGATATAAACCTTTTGATCTAGGCGGATTATCTCCGAGATTGATAGATGGGTTCATGCTGTCCAGAGCCGTTAGAATTGTTTTATTTCTTTATGCCATTATTCGCTGTAAGCTCTATTGGCATACATTGTGGTTTCTTTGGCTCACTTTTGATGCAAGATAAGTACTTATTGGCTAAAGTTTGTTATCGCTTTGAAATTGAAAGCAGGATCGTTAAATTTGTCAGGCCGTGATTTAATGTGGTCTAAAGTCTGCGGCATGCAAGACTTGAGAGAAAGTGTTTCCGGCCCGGGGGTACTCGATATATCCTTGGGTGGGGAGGTACGGCCCGGCCCGGCCCCTCATATCCTGACCCTGCTTAAGACAAAAATTGCTGATTTTCCTACCCTGTTTAAGACAGAATTCCAATTTTTGATACCCTGTTTAAGACATTTAACCCGAAAAAAATTTGCTGTAGTTTAGTTCGTAGAACATACGCTTAGGTTGTTTATCGTCCAAGAAAAGATACCCTGTTTAAGACAACAATTGATAAAATCAATGCCCTGATTAAGACAAAAAATGATAAAATCGATACCCTGTTTAAGACAAAAATCCCGAAAAACATACCCTGGCTGGCCGCACATCCCCATTAAGCCCTTATAAGGGAGTACCCTTACAAAAACAAAAAGGACAAGGAACATAAACTCTCCATGGATTACAGGTGATCTGTTGTGCCAAATGCACAAAAGAGACTTTTTAAAAAAGAAAGCTGCGTCTACTAATGATCCTTTCTTTTGGAGAGAGTTTAAAAGTACAAGAAATACGGTCAACAATTCCATTAAACAAGCCAAACGTAGATATTTTACAGACAAATTTGATGAAAGCAAATGTGATTCTCGTAAAACATGGCAATTAATTAATGAACTTCAATCTCGCCAATGTAAATCAACCAAAGTGTCTCAAATTAAATCAGGGAATCAAGTATTTACTTCATCTGATGACATAGCAGAGGTGTTTAACAATCATTTCACCAATATCGGCCAGTCCCTAGCTCTTGAAATTCATGCTACAGAAATTGATCCACTAGACTTTGTCAAACCCACTGACGGGGCATTTTCTTTCAAAAGGATCGATGTTCAAGAAGTCATTAAGTTAGCCAAAGATATCGACGGAAGTAAAGCAACAGGTCCAGATAAAATTCCATGTTAATTTCTAAAAATTTCTGCCAATGTTGTTGCGCCTTCTTTAACGCATATTTTCAATCAATCTCTATTGTCTGGCATCTATCCTTCAGATTGGAAGTTGGCTAAAGTCTCTCCTATCTTTAAGAATGGCTCTAAGTCTGACCTTAACAATTATCAACCTATATCTGTCGTTCCTGCCGTGGCCAAAATCTTCAAGAAAATTGTTCATCTCAATCATGACCAATTATATTATTATCTTAATGAAAATGCTCTATTATCCAATTGTCAGTCAGGCTTTCGCTCTCTTCATGTAGTACTCTCACAGCTTTGCTGGAAACCACCAATAATTGGTGCATTAATATTGACAAAGGTTATCTTAATGGCATCGTCTTCATTGATCTAAAGAAAGCTTTTGATACTATAGACCATAAAATTATCAGATTCTTACAAAAACTTGATAGATATGGAGCTGATCAAAATTCCCGGGCATGGTTTGAATCTTACTTAACAAATCGTATGCAAAGATGCAATATAAATAATAATTTATCTAGTGCTAGCCCTTTAAACTGTGGAGTACCGCAAGGGTCAATAATCGGTCCGCTACTATTTTTGATTTACATAAATGATTTACCAAATTGCCTAAATCGAGGCTCCCCAAGAATGTATGCTGATGACACGAATGTCACTTTTGCCGCATCTAGCCTTGTTGATCTCGAAAATCAAATTAACAGTGAACTGAAGTATATCAATCTCTGGCTCAAGGCCAATAAGTTAAGTCTCAATGTTGCTAAAACTGAGTTTATGGTCATTAGTTTGCGTCAAAAATTACAGTATCTAAATGATTGCACAATTAACATCAATGTAGATGGCGTCATAATAAATCAAACTAGTTATAGCAAATCTCTTGGGCTTTATATAGATGAAAACCTTTCCTGGAAAGAGCACATATGCATAATTTCAAAAAAAGTTGCTTCCAGTATTGGTGCACTTAAACAAGTCAGACCTTTTTTATCCATGCACACTGCAATCAAAATTTACAAAGGCCTGATCCAACCACACTTCGATTACTGCAGTGTTGTTTGGGATGACTTGTCACAACAGCTGAGTGAGAAACTTCAAAAACTACAAAACCGGGCTGCAAGAGTTATTACTAAATCAAGCTATGACACGAACTCTAGGTTTCTTCTTAACTCACTTGGGTGGGATAACTTGTGTGTTAGAAGGGCCAAGCAAAAAGTTAATATAATGTACAAAAGTGTTAATAAACCTGCCCCAGTTTATCTCTGTGATATGTTTACACCAAGAGTTATGTCTTATGATCTTCGTGACATTAAACAAAGACTGGCATTACCTAAGCCAAGAACTGACTACCTTAAGCGAAGCTTTAGCTATAGTGGAGCTTTCCTGTGGAATAACCTTCCAGAGGAACTAAGGACAACCCAATCACTGAGCCTTCTTTAAAAGGGTATCAGTGAATGGTTTTCCCTATCGGACTCTCACACGGCAAATATGTAAAACAGTGAATTGCTTTTTATATTGTAAATACTGATATTTTTAACCGTGTATAAATAAAGATTTTGATTTGATTTGATAACCACCCCCCCCCGGGGACCTCCCCCCCTCCCCGGGGGAGTTTCCGGCATCACGGATCCGGGGGGGGGGGGGGCGGTACTCCCTTATATAAGCTATATAGGTACCGTATTTTCTCAATTAAACGCCCCCCGGCGTTTATTTCAAACTTGGCCTAGTGGACCCGGTGTTTCTTTGAATCAGCAGTTTTTTCTTGCCTGCCATTTTTTAAGAAAGGGTTATTATTCGTTTTTCTTGGCAGCCGTGTACCTTGCCCTTAAAAAGTAAGTTTATTATACCACAAATAAACGGTCGAGGGACTTACTTACAACTTCCTCTATTATACCCGGTGTTGATGCCGCATTGTTTTTTTTTACTAGTTTTTTAACAATTGTGTACCGTTTTCGCGTTAATTTCCTTTGTTTTGCTTTCGTCTATTTTGCTCATCGTGTTTTCGTGCTATTTATTCTGTTAGGTTTTTTCAGCATAATCGCGCTTTCTTTTAGTTTAGCCTTATATGTACTCTGCCATTTTGGTTAGTAGGCTCTGTTTGCTTCGTTTAGTATCAACGTTCATATCGTCGTTCTTCTTTTGTCCATTCGTTTCGGAGTTTCCTGCCATACAACGTTTGTAAGTGTCTTTCTTTACCGTTATGTTATTTTGTATTTTTGTACACGCTTTTTACTTGTATTTTTATCTTCGTTTAGCAACCGCATCCACCGTATAATGATTAAAGACTTCGTTATTATTTGCGTGTTGACGTTTGGCTGCTATATTCGTTGAAACGTTACTTGGATCCAATCGAAATTACGGGAGCCAACTGTACAAGGGAACAAATATTTCGGAATGGACAACGTCAGTTTGGATAGTTTAGACCTGGATTCGGACGCCGACGGCGAGATCAGAGAGCCGAGATGAAGACAGCGAATCAAAAGGGAAGAGAATACATTGCCCATCTCCGTTGGCGGGATTGCCAGTTAATCGGAAAGAAGATTCAGCGACAGATAAAGGAGATAAATTCGTTGTCGAACAATGTAGAAAACGTGACTGTCATCGAAGGAAATCTTTCTTCATTTCGCATCACTGTTGAGGAATTCAAAGGATTCGTTGCAGCGCTATTACGAGACCTCGACACCGACGAAGAGTTAAGCATTGCTAACGACTGGTATGCCGAGCAAAACAAATGCATCAACGATTTCATCGAGAAAACAGTCCGTTGGATTTCATCAGCTAAGGATTCGATCGAACAGAATTTAGAGGAGAGATCGCAAGTCAGTTCTAAGCACACTCGTGCGTCACGTCGCTCGCAAGCGTCTTCAAGACCTTCAATTACCACTCACAGAGCTAAAGAAAAGGCAAAGGCAGCGGAATTAATGACAAGAGTTGCCATGTTGGAGCGGAAACAAGAGTTGGAGAAAACAGCCGAGAAATTACGTTTAGAAGAACAGTTAGCAGTTGCACAAGTTCGAGAACGCGTGTTTGCAGAAATTGAAGATGGCGCCGAAAGTGATTTACGCCCTCGAACGACCATGCCTTTGGAAACCTCACGTGCTCAGGCGACTCCTATTTCTGGATCAGAGTTTCCGCCCTTGTCAGTAACTTTAGCCACTCCAGCTTCGTTCACTACTCCGCCTACCTTCTCCGCATCACACTACATTCACCAATCCGTCCGTGTCAAGTACCTTCACCACTCGAGCTTCTTTCACTACTCCAGTTGCTCTTACCGCTCCAAGTTTATCGTCGATTCCTGCACCTAATTACACTAAAGGCCGTACAATGTTCCCGAGGTGAAGATTCCTCCAAAGCCCGCTCAGCAGATTCAGTTTTGTGACGTTCTTCAGGAACAAAACAGGTTAACCAAACTGTTGGCCGAACAACAACAACGAAGCTTGTTGCCTTCTTTGACACTCCCTAAGTTTACTGGCGACCCGTTGGAATACTCCACGTTTATTAGAAGCTTTGAGTCGCAAGTTGAGGCTAGAGTCAGCGCCAATGATATCCGCTTACAATACCTGGAGCAGTACTTACAAGGAGAGCCAAAAGATCTTATCAAAGGATGTCTCCACCTCGATCATCACAGTGGTTACGAAGAAGCAAAGAGACTTTTGAAGGAGAAATATGGCGATCCTTACAAGATATCGAACGCGTACATTAAGAAGATCAACGAGTGGCCTTGTATACGAGCAGGCGATCATCGAACGTTGGACAGATTCTCCGTATTTCTCACCCAGTGTCGGAGTGCAATGTCAACCTTGACCTTTCTATCCACCCTCGACCATCCCCACAACCTGCAAAGTATGGTGACAAAACTTCCATTTTATCTTCAAGATCGATGGCGTCGAGAGGCGAATAAGAAGAGAGTTGCTAGAGGAGAGATACCCCCTTTACCGATTTCGTGAGCTTTGTAAAGGCAGAAGCGAGAATTGCAACCGACCCAGTCTTCTCGAGAGAAGCTCTCCGCCGCCTGGACAGTACCTCAGAACGATCTGACCGTTCCAATAGAGGCAAGGTTCTGGTAGAACAAGACCTCCTGGAGACCGATCTCGTGACCAACCTCACTTCTCCAGTCATGCAACAGATGTGACCACTGACCGAAGGACTGCCAATGTAAGGAGGGACTTACGTAATCTCATCAGTCTCTGCAAACTTTGTGGCAGGGGCCATGACTTGGATGACTGTCAAGCCTACCTGAAGAAAACGCTTTCAGAAAATCGGCCACAGATCTAACGGATGTGCCCAGAGACGTACTTGCAAGAGATGTTTGCGTCGTCATCCCACAGGTCTTCATGATGACAACTTCCGTCCCACTCAGCCAGACTCAGAACAGCAGAGCGTGCCTCATGTACGAGAAAAAGGTGAAACGGTTAACGCTTCGACTGAAACTGAAGCTGCTTGCAATGCTACAGGTGCTGGAAACTCTGTTTCAGCTGTGCCCATAGTTCCCGTTAGAGTGCGATCCCCACTACGCGAGGTCCTTACTTATGCTATGCTGGATACGTGCAGCACGGGTACTTTCCTTCTGGAGGACTTGGCGGTTAGCTTAGGCGTGACAGGCAGCGATACCCAGTTGGTGGTCAAGACCGTTAATGGTACGAAGAGTCACAATGCTAAAGTCCTAAATGGTTTAGTCGTCACGGACTTGAATGGAAGCAACGCTGTTCAGCTACCCAAGACCTATACCAGGGAAGACCTTATCTCGTGCGAGAATGTGCCATCACCTGAAATTGCCTTCAAATGGAAACACCTTGAACGTATTGCAGGAGACATTCCACCTCCGTTACTTGATGCCAGGATTGGCTTGTTAATTGGCACAAACTGTCCAAAGGCTCTTGAGCCAATAGATGTTCTGGCGAGTGAAGATGGTGGTCCGTTTGCCATAAAGACGTTCACTGGATGGGCAGTAGTTGGCCCCCTGTACATGTCTAACAAGGAGCACCAGATGGTAGATTGCAATAGAATCGCTGCTGAAGAAGTACACTGTAGGTACAAATAGACACCTCGAACATCATTTCATGGTTGAGAGTCGAGTCAAAGAGATTGTAACGCCGCAAGCACTGAACATGTTGCTAGAACAAGACTTCAGCGAACGTATTGGCGACAAAGAGCAAGAGTACTCACTAGAAGACAAGAAGTTTCTAAAGATAGTGAACCGTGAAGTTCGACGCACAGAGGATGGCCATTACGAAATTCCTCTTCCCTTCCGCTGTGATGTTCCTTCATTTCCTGAAAACAGGCAGCAAATCCTTGAAAGAATGGAATGGCTAAAGAGGAAGATCAGCAAGAGCGAGAAGATTCACGAAGATTATACTACCTTCATGAATGGCATCATTGCTCAGGGTTTTGCCAGTAGGGTTCCGCCAGATCGTTTAACCACAAAGCCAGGCCGAGTTTGGTTCATTCCACATCACTGCGTGTATCACGCCAAGAAGCCGAATAAGATCAGAGTTGTCTTCGACTGTAGCGCCAGATTTGGTGGTGTATCGTTGAACGACCAGTTAATTCAAGGACCAGATCTAATGAATCGATTGGTTGGTGTCCTTACAAGGTTTCGTCAAGGTCCAATAGCCTTCATGGGGGACATTGACGCCATGTTCCATCAGGTTCGGGTACCTGATAGCCATCGAGACTTTCTTCGTTTCTTGTGGTGGCCGGAAGGAGATTTGACTCAAGACCTGGAAGAGTATCAGATGAATGTCCACTTGTTCGGTGCCGTCTCCTCACCGAGCTGCTCGAACTTTGCGTTGTTAAAGGCTGCTGATGAACTGAGAAGGTGGTTGGTTCAGAGACAGCTGATGTACTAAGGAAGAATTTCTACATTGACGACTGTCTTCGCTCTGAAGAAACAGAAGACTTCGCCATCCAAAGAATACGTGGCGTTCGCGATGCCTGCGCACATGGAGGCTTCAATTTAGCCAAGTTTGTTAGTAACAGTAGAACCGTACTGGAAAGTGTTCCGGAAGAAGCCCGCGCCCAAAATGTCAAATCTCTGGAATTGAGTAATAGCATCTTATCAGTAGAGAGAGCTCTTGGCGTACAATGGGCCATCGAATCAGACACGTTTGGCTTCAGAATCATCCTCAAAGACCAGCCGTTAACTCGGAGAGGCATACTGTCTACCGTATCTTCCGTTTATGACCCCTTAGGAATTGCAGCACCCGTTCTGTTAGTCGGGAAGCAGATTTTACAAGACCTGTGTCGTAGGAAGCAAGGCTGGGACGAAGAGGTTGATGAAGAGTTCCGTGCACGTTGGAAAAATTGGAAAAGCCAGTTGCCTGCCCTGGAGCGTTTCTCGATGGAGCGATGTTTAAAGCCCACGAACTTTGGTACTGTAGTCTCCAGACAAGTCCATAGTTTCTCAGATGCTAGCTCTACTGGTTATGGTCAAGTATCATACCTTCGGATTGAGAATGAGAAGGGTGATATCCATTGTGCGTTCCTTATGGGGAAAGCCCGCGTAGCACCTGTTAAGGCCATGACGATCCCACGTCTTGAACTCACCGCCGCAACAGTGTCAGTACGTGTGGGAGAAATGATTGCCAGTGAGTTGGATGAACCGGTTGAAAGCAAGACTTATTGGACAGATAGTACAACTGTGCTGAAGTACATTCGGAATGAGAAGAAACGTTTCCATGTGTTTGTAGCGAATCGCGTACAGGCGATACGAGAAGCCACGAGTCCCGAGCAATGGAAGTATGTTGAGTCGAATGTTAAGCCAGCCGATGATGCCTCGCGTGGACTAAAGGGCTATGAGCTCTTGAAAGAGCATCGTTGGATCACGGGTCCGAATTTCCTGTGGCTACCTGAGAGTGAATGGCCTCAAATTCCTTACGACTTGGGTGTGTCAGCCGATGATCCTGAAATCAAAAGGGTTCAAGTGCACAGTCTAGTCATTGAAGAAAGCTCCGATCTCTTGAAACGGCTTACACGCTTTTCTGATTGGCGATGCATGAAGCGTTCTGTCGCCTGGATGCTCCGTCTAGCGAATAAGGAGAGTCACACCGTACCGGATAAAGCAGCAGATAAAGCCGAAGATTTCGCGAAGTTGAAAGGAAAGCCCATAAGAGTGGACGAAGTAGAAAAAGCCGAGGCAGCAATTCTTAAAGTGGTCCAGAAGAGTGCGTTTCCCACAGAGATAGAAGCACTAGAGAAGATTAAACGTGAAGATTGTGAGAACGACCGCTACTATGAGAAATCCAAGAAGCATGAAATTAAGAAATCAAGTGTTCTGTACCGCCTTGATCCGTTCCTGGACCAGAATGGCCTTTTACGTGTTGGTGGCAGGCTTAGCAAGTCACAAGAGTTTCCCGAAGATTTCAAGCATCCGGTGATTCTCCCTAAAAGAAGTTCCGTTGTAAACCTGATAGTTCGTGATGCTCACAAGAAGGTCGCCCATGCTGGCAGAGGGATAACGCTGAGTGAGTTACGAAGTCAGTAACAGCATTTATTTATTTAAACACGATAAAAATGCAGCAAAAGCTGATGTGGTCGTGTACAAACAATAAAACTAAAATTTCCTAACTAATTACAATTAATAAGTATTGGATTGTTAACGCTAATTCGGTTGTCAGACATTTCATCTCAAAGTGTGTTGTGTGTCGTCGCCTTCGTGGTACATCAGGTGAACAGAAGATGGCTGTCCTTCCGCGTGAACGAATAACACCTTCTCCTCCTTTCACTTATTGTGGAGTCGACTACTTCGGTCCTTTTTTCATAAAGCAAGGAAGAAAAGAGGTTAAGCGGTATGGGGCCGTATTTACCTGTCTTGCAAGCAGGGCAGTACACATAGAAACAGCCGAATCACTGGAAACAGATTCTTTCATCAACGCCCTACGATGGTTCATAGCTAGAAGAGGGCCAGTACGTGAAATAAGATCGGATCAAGGAACCAACATCGTGGGAGCAGCAAATGAGCTTAAGAAGGCCTTAGAAGAGATGGACCACAGTGTTATCCAGAGGAGTTTATGCAGAGGCTTCAAAGCTGATTGGATAATCCGGTGGAAGAAAAATCCCCCAGCAGCGTCCCATATGGGTGGCGTATGGGAGCGCCAGATACGTTCCATACGTTCGATTTTATCCGCGCTCTTGAAGGAATTTGGCCATTGCCTAAATGATGAGACGTTTAGAACATTGTTGACCGAGGTGGAGTGCATCATAAACATTAGACCACTTACTGTCCCATCGAGCGATCCTGACGATTTGGACCTGCTTACACCTAATCACATCCTGACTATGAAGTCAAGGGTCGTAATGCCTCCCCCAGGAAATTTTCAGAAGGCTGATGTCTACCTACGGAAAAGATGGAAACGCGTGCAGTACCTGTCAAATGTCTTCTGGTCTAGATGGAGGAAAGAGTATGTCCAGAGTCTTCAGCAGAGAGTTAAGTGGAATCGCCCAAGAAGGAATCTTCAAAGTGGTGACCTTGTGTTAATCGTCGATGATCGCGTGGCGAGAAATGAGTGTAATTTGGCTCGCGTTGTTGATACAAATCTGGATTCTAATGGACAAGTACGTTCGGTCAGAGTTGCCACAGCCACGACAACCTTGGATCGTCCCATTGACAAACTTGTGCTGATCATGGAGAATGAAGAGTAAAGACTCGGGGTATTCCCAGCCAGAGGAGCCATAAGTTCAGATTTAAGCTACGAACTCAACTGTTTTTAAAGACTTATAAGTGACTCACTAAGTGACTTAAGAGTTATATAACTCTTAGGGGGGCCAGATGTTGATGCCGCATTGTTTTTTTTTTTACTAGTTTTTTAACAATTGTGTACCGTTTTCGCGTTAATTTCCTTTGTTTTGCTTTCGTTTATTTTGCTCATCGTGTTTTCGTGCTATTTATATTCTGTTAGGTTTTTTCCGCATAATCGCGCTTTCTTTTAGTTTCAACCTTCAATTTGTATCGTCGTTCTTCTTTTGTCCATTCGTTTCGGAGTTTCCTGCCATACAACGTTTGTAAGTGTCTTTCTTTACCGTTATGTTATTTTGTATTTTTGTACACGCTTTTTACTTGTATTTTTATCTTCGTTTAGCAACCGCATCCACCGTATAATGATTAAAGACTTCGTTATTATTTGCGTGTTGACGTTTGGCTGCTATACCCGGCGTTAATTCGGGGCCCGGCGTTTAATTGAGAAAATACGGTATGTGCGGCCCTAAAGGGTATGGTTTTCAAGCCGTTTTGGTCTGAAATAGGGTATAGATTTTGACCATTTTGGTCTGAAATAGGGTATCGTTTGTGCACTCTGGTCTGGAATTGAGTATGGCTTTTAGAAGAAGCTACTTTTTTCATCCCTTTAGAAATACGGTTTAATTAACATCAGGAATTAGAAGCCCTTCTCAAATGTTTACGCAAATGAAAGCACTTCCTGGTCTGAAATAGGGTATCGAATTTTGGGTCAGGTCTGAAATAGGGTAGGGAAAATCACATGTTCTGGTCTGAAATAAGGTAAGGGTTTTGAGAAGCGTGCCGCACACCCTCACCAAAATTTTCGGGAAGTACCCCCCCGGGTCACGGATAGGCGACAGACATTTCATTTTAACTGAATGGTTTCATATCATTCTACGGTACTTTAACATGGTAGCAACTGACGAGGTTCACCAAAGAATGGAAACTTGCTTAAAGACATTAAATTGTGTTTAATGGCCTTGTTTAAGGAAGGGACTCAAGAATTTACTGGCATCCGTGACAGCCGTCCGTGAGATTAACAAAACAATAACTATACTGCAGATTATCTGTTGGATGCCAAATCAAACGCTATTACAAAGCAACGGAGTTTTATCCTAGCTCCACTAAGACACACTACTCAACCAAAGAACTAACTTACGAGCTAAAAATTATTGCAAGAATTCATGATTTCACTGCAATGGAATTATAGACTATAGCTTCTTGACAGTCAGATCTAAGACGCCTATATCCGTTATGCCGGAAACACTTTCTCTCAATGAGCGTTATTAATAAACATGCACCTTTGAAAACAAAAAGGACAAGGAACATGCACGCCGCAGACTTAAGACATTAAATCACGACCTGAGAAATTTAACGATCCTGCCACTTTCAAAGCGATAACAAACTTTAGCCGATAAGTATTTAATTTGCAACAAAAGTGAGCCAAAGAAACCACAATGTATGCCAATATAGCTAGCAAGTAATAACGGCATAAAGAAATAAAATAATCATCTAACGGCTCTGGACAGCATGAACCTTCCTATCAATCTGAGATATAATCCGCCTAGATCAAAAGGTTTATATCATCAAAAAGGCACAATTTCATAAGTTACTTTACAAAAAACGACATGTTTTTAAAAGTAGTAATGCATAAAAAGATTTTATTTAGATAGTCAAAAGGTAGAAGTTTTATCTAATTTTGACTCTGAAAATGTGCCATAGAATTTCAGTCACTTTTTTGGCATGAAAATCTTTGATAAGCGCCTATCCTCTGAAACAGATAAAGTTGTTGCTTTCGAGAGATGACCATTTACGAGGGATTAATTTGAAACTGAAGTGTTTCACTGAGAACAGATGAAAAAGCTGATCGCTTGTTTGACAATCAACATTACTTTTCAATCTTTTCAGATCAAAGAAGTGGCTCTAGGAGTTTTATGGGACCTTTCATCTTGTGAAGTACATGTAAGTTCTGTTAGGAAGTTATTTTAGTATCATCAGCGACATAAATACCAATAGCACTGGGTATCCTTAGATTAGTTATTACTGGGTCAAACAATAAAGAGAATCAGCGAGAGTTGATGAGAGTTTACATGTAACTCTTTGAAAATGCATGGGAGTTGGTTTGAACAACCAAGACCAGGGGCCACTTCTCAAAAATCCTGATACCTTTTTTTTTGGGCCTGAAGGTGTGAGAATATATTTCTTGGCAAATAACTCTTACTGTGCAATTACATGTATAATTTCTATTTTTGTTTCTTGTTGTTTCTAGTATATTTTTCTCTACTTTTGATGTCATTTTTGATCCTGTCACGAACAACTTGTACTCGAAATTCTGATCCCTGTTTTCAAATACAAGACAAAGTTTTGATCTCTGATCCCGCACAAACTGCACATCCCTATCCTGGGCTGATCCCGCACAAACTGCACAGCCCTATCCTGGGCCAGTTCCATAGCTCGCCATCCAAGGTTCCTGGCTTGTGATCATTTGGTCACCATTTAAATCCTGATGCCATAATACCTCATTAATCTGAATAGCTACATGTACTGTAGTTTTGCTGACAGCGGGTGTCAAGTTGTTGAAAGATGTTGTTGCAATCATAAATTAATTTCAATCTTTATTTTTCTTCAGTAGGATCTAAAACTCTGTGTCATCAAAATCTGCTTCATACATGTAGTACTCACTCTGGTTACTGCAATCATCATCATACCATATTCCAGTTGGACCAAGGCTGCTGCGTAGAGTAATGCACTGATTCCGTCAATCAAATGGTAGACCGTGTTTTGCAATGCCAGTGGTGTTCTTAGAAATGTGTTTTTCGGCCAGGCCTGAGGCCAGGCAAGTAATGAGGGACTGTGAAGGACTTGTGGACTCATTTGTGTGGATCATTAAGGCGCCTATTGGCAAAAATGATATTGATAACAAGGTACGATAAACGATAACATCATGTTCTAAGTTCTCCCTACTCCAGATTATGTACATTATGTATGGGTGAAGTGAAACATTGACTATAGCAGGTGTGAAAGTAATTTTATCTTGATTAAGTATCTATGACCCACGTACATGTATGTAACAGGTGATTTAGTGGTGCTAATAATTAGCTTGAAGGCAAACAACAAGTGCGAATTAAGCAGGGTTTTCATTAAGAATTGTAGTAGCAGGAGAATAGTGTAAAGTAACAGGAGAATATTATGAAAGAGCGAAGATAGCTACATATTGCCATTGAAATTTAGCCGGAGAATTCTGCATAGGAGGTGGAGAATTCTCCAATCTCTGATGCCTAATGAACACCCTGTTAAGCGGTTCAAATTCTGCACTCATTGCTCATGTTCAACCTCATTCCCAGGGGCGGGAAGCATAGAGACCCCGGGAACGAGGTTGGCTGCGTTTTGCGCTTGTGGTCAATTTGCACCATAAAAGCAGGGTGGATGTATTACTTTTAAGAGTACTACACTTCTCTCAAGGAGATAACAATTATGGATAATCTAGGAATGATCTACAATCGGCGACAAAATTGTTGTGACACGTTCGTTTAAAGGGGTAAGTTTTGGGAAAATAAAACCCGAACCCCCCACCCCCATCCCCCTCCCCTCAACCAAAGTTGCCTTTATTGTTGCCCACAGACTACCTGACCACTGGTACAACATTTGATAGGGGGTGGGGGTAGGGGTGGGGGGTTGGTTTGAAGATCACTTTTTTCAGATGACCTTATGGTATAAGTTTAGGAAAGGGTAACCAAAAGACATTTTGGACAAAGTGTCAACTAATTTTGATGCCAGCAGTAGCTTGCAAGCTCAATAATTGGTGGTTGTCATTTTTAGTCTGTAGAAAACTCCATTTGTATTCTTTGAAACTTGCCATTATTTTCATCTGGAAAATGAAGTTGACAGAGAAAAATACAAGGACGCTCCTACAACTGACCCAACCTGCAAGGAACCCGAAAAATCTGACCCAGGCTGCATTGCGGATGCATCAAGGGATCGAAGAAGAACAAAAAGAAAGGAACAATCAAAGAATCAGACCAGCCCCAAATAAGGAAAGACCCAGTGGAAGGAGTAGAGTTACTATGGCAACCAGATATAGTGAAGTTGTACTTGTCAATAATGGCAGAAGCATCTAATCCTGAGACATTAGAGGTTCAGGGTGCTATACATAATCTGACTGCGTATGGATGGCGGGTAAGGCTGAATAGTGCCCCTTAGTGCTGCAGGATTTGATTAGGAAAATGTTCACTTTCTTAAAGTAGCCTCTGACAGCTGCTTCCTCCCCTCAGAAAAAAATTGTGGAGAGAAACTTCTCCCGATTTTTTTCTGAGGGGAGGAGGCAGCTGTCACAGGCTATCTTAAAGGGGCAGTGTCAGTACAGGGATTGTGAACCATTTTGGTGAAAACCATGCTACAATATCTTTACTTATTTACAAAACAAGATGCCGTGGGAGCGTATACTTGGGCGTCGTTGCATTACGCGTATTGGAATAAAAATATCTTGGAAAATCTGCATGGACGTCAGTTTAGGGTTTGATGATAGGGAGTGCACTGAGTATTGGGATAGTCTTGTATGTCGTTGACTGTTGGTGCACATCTGTAAAGTGGAACACGTGAAGACTTATGTGAAGTGTGGGTGCAAGGATTATATTTAACGCTTGTAGAATTTGGAAAAGCTTAATTGTAATTTGGCCAGTGAAACTGCAAGGAAAACAGAGAATTCATGGCAGTGCATAGTCTGTATTCAGGTTTCAAATTACCCTTTTGACATATGCAAATTCAGTGCACTTTTTCCTGGCAACTACAACAAACTTAAAAGGGCTAAATTTCTTTTCTGCTACGTACCTTTCCCCACTGTATGACATCGATTATTATATTTAGTTTCATTCAAGATTTATCTTCACAATAGGCCATTTCCGAGTTGCCTTTAGCCTCTCTATCAAAGCGAGGCTAGGTGCGAAACCTTTCATATGAAAATGAGTTTTCATTCAGATGCAAATAAGTTTTATTTGCATGTGAATGAAAACTCATTTTCATATGAAAGGTTGTGCACCTAGCCTCGCTTTGATACAGAGGCTAAAGGCAACTTGGAAATGGCCTATTGGTAAACATGAAGTTCAGAAAGAATTTTACACATGAATTTTGCGTGACTAATGCACTGGCACTTGGGGCCTTTGTTTACATAAAGTGACCTATTTTGGTTTTGTTTGCTTTCTGACTGAAAACAAACTCCATTCGAAATTTTTCCATAGCCGTTCACAACCGCCGTTCACAGCCGTTCGAAATTTTTGTTCTGTTTTGGCCGTTCACTGCGAGCCGTTCAAAATAATTCTTCAGGCGTTCAAATGAAATTTGATCTGTTAGCAAATCTCGTTGCCTACATGTAGCACGTGATCAAAATCTGCTGAAGAAATTGTTCTTTCTTGTTGCACCTTTGTCGATGTAGTGCGAAAGTTATTTTATTGTTATATCTAGAAGAACTAGTCGTTTGAAACTGTATTTTTGTAATGGACGATTTTATATAAGTGACGATTTGTCCGCCCGTTTTAGCACATGGATGGGAAATTGTCATAAATCGGATCGTTCCATTCTAAAGAGTCTAAAGATGTACATATACCTTTGAGAATTCATAACTCAAATAATATTCCATCGATTCAATTGAATTAAAGACTGAATAACAGCTAAAGAGTAAGCAATCAAGATATCAGAATTTATCTGCCGCTAGAATTTAATTTTCGCCGGCGAGCCTATCAAGAAAGCATTCAAGCTAGCCGAGACACCAGCTGACCAGTATTCTTCTCATCGTTATGCTTGACTGAGTTTGACACCCGCACATTAGAGCCCAATTGCAAATTTGTGCACCACCAAACTGCATTTTATAACTTGGGCTCCTCTGCCCGAGTAATAATATAAACAACAAAAGAAAGCAATCAACCAAATACTTTAAAGAGGAACAATTCATGGTCTGTTCTTGCTCATTAATTTTTGTCTGGCTCAGACCACTGAAAAATTCATTGACAGTTTTGCTCAGTTGCTGTCATTCAAGAGAAAATGAGGTAACAGTACAGATCCCCCTTACATCGACCTCCTCATCGAACTTATTGAAAAATGGCGGCCCAATTTATTATTCTTTTATATTCATGCTAATTAGCCTACCAAGCCTTACAGTCAACTTTTCAAATGCAAAATTAAAAGAATTTTTGCTCTAAAATGAGACTTGGTAGGCTGATTAGCATGAATATTAAAGAGTATTAAATCCACTGCCATTTATCAAGGGGTGCAAACTAATAATAAATTATGATCAAGGGGCACGGACATTCTGTTCTCTTACCTCATTTTCTCTTGCTTTCAACAGAATGTCATCTGCAGTGTCAGCCACGGTTTACTTGAATATGAATATATGAAAATCATATAATTATGTGTACTGCGGATGAAACATGAGTGAAATTTGATCCTCGCAGTGCGCTATCAACTTAAGCAGTTGAAAAGCAACCTGAAAAAAATTCAGGCCTGAACAAGATTCGAACCCATGACCTTGCGATATCGGTGCAATGCCTAAATTTTTTTCAAGTTGATAGCGCACTGCGAGGATCAAATTTCACTCACGGTTTAAGCTGTACTTGCTCAATCGGTGCAGTGAGAAGGTGGCTGACACTTCATACCAATTAGGATGGTCACACGTTAAGTATTCATCCAAAGATTAGAAAGTTTTAACTTATTCACAGTTTTACCCCAAGGGAAAACAGGTTCAATTTTTCACACTTCTTTGAGTTTCTCGGGTTGCTGGGAGCCATCATTGATGTGTTTTCATTGCTTTTTGTAGTGGTCTATGGTGGTTCATTCAGCCATGCAGAAAGAGAATGGTCTTCCCATTTTTAGTGGAACTTTTACTAATGAACTACGATCCTACAGTAAGAGAAGTACATGTAGCTACCGCACTGAGGAATCTTGCAACTGACCCAAGGAACAAAGACCTCATAGGTGTGTATATACTTGGATTGTATTTATACATTAATCATATCAATAACAAAATTCTTGATGGTGATTAGTCTTTCATGCACCTATTTCTTAGGTAATTAGTGGGCGTTCATGCCAGTGTCCAATTACAACTTTTTGTAATTGTATACCTGTTATTGGACACCTGCATTGCATGCACGTCAATCAGGCACAGTTAAATGGGTCAGTTATCCTACTGGTTTCAAAACTGATAAAAAAATTCTTGACCTTTTGCTGTAAAATTACTTACAGGGTTAAATCTAACATTTGTTCCATCACTTTGTACAGCCGCACTCTCCTGTCAAGAAATATTAAGGGTAGGGGGCAATAAAATTATTGTAGACAGGCTAGTACTTTCTGGTACTGTATGGTTCGTGTGGACTGCAAGCCAAGGCAAGTGAAAATGAATGCGAATTGAAAGTGAAGAGAAAGCCATACAAATTAGATTAGATTATTTGGTGACTTTCTTTCTGGTAATGTCAACAACAACAACAGTTAATAACACAGACGATCACACTAGACAGACTATTGATACTCCTGGGTTGAAACCAGTTACCTTGTTGGCGGCTTTCATATGCCTTTAGCTGTTACAGTGTATAGTAAGTTTTATTGTTTGATGTTATTGCTTTTGACGGCAGGTAAATATGCCATGACGGATCTTGTTCACCGTCTTCCCGATCCTCAAACACAGAATGCATTAGAGTAGAAGAGAATACAGTTGGCGCCATATTGTGTGTCATTCATCAGGTGGCGAATAAGAGTATTGAGAATGGAAGGTAGGATACGCATAGGTTAGAACTGGCCAGTCCAGGTTATTACCGGTTTGACAGGGATAGAACAGGTTAAACGAAAGTTGGGGTCACTCTGTACGTGATTCATCGGCCGGTGAAAAAGAGTATCATAAATGGGCTATGTCCAAATCACACGGTTATTTGAGCATTATCCTATGCGCTTACAGACTTGTAGCTGACCTTATAATTATGTCAGGTATGTTGTGTTAGTCTGCTCAGTAGGCGCAGGTTAAAAAAGGTCACAATTTCCAGGACGTGCGCAGCTAAGAGTTAGTGTGTAGTTTGGTTAGCATTGAAGGTTAAAAGGTCACAATTTCTAGGACGTGTGCAACTAAAAGTTAGTGTGTAGTTTGGTTAGCATTGAAGGCTAAAAGTTGTTGTGTTTCCACTTTCCCAGACATGTCCGTAATGTTGGAGGAATAAAGAAGATTATTCTGATAGAAAAGTCTAGGGACAGATACTCTCCCAAGATTGTCAAGACAGCTAACCAGGTATGATTCTGAAGTATTTTTTTTGGGTCACAGTTCTCTTTTTGAATGCGCTTATACATAATCTTACTTTAACTCAATAAATCTGAATTTGATACCAGATGTAAGGCTTGGATGAAAGTTTTGAGCCATGCTCTTTTTATGCTAATCGGCGTTTCCATAGCAACGGTAAACAAACATGGCGAAAACAGTTTTTCCTAATTATCTTTTGATTTTGGGCCTACCCGCGACAAGCGAATAAATACGCTATAATCTACACAGTCTAGCATACTAAATGGGAAAATTTCAAACAAATTAAACAGTTCAATTTTGAATAAATCGCTGAAACATTTTTTAACATGTATTTTTTCATGTTTGAAATGTAAGCGGTCAAAACATTCCATAGGTCTTACAAATTATCATTAAATTACCACAGAAAATTTCCTCAGACTTAAATTATTACTCCTAAATAGCTGCAAATAGCTCTGACTAACTCCTCGGCAATAAAGAGATGAAGCTTTTCATTCAAATGCAGTTTTGCTTGACGTTTTCACTCTTTTTAAACTGCATTTGAATGAAAAGCTCGTTTTTTTTATTGCCCAGGAATTTGTCAGAGCTATTTGCAGGAAGTGATGATTTTAGACTTAGGAAACTTTCAGTGGTAATTTAATGATAATTTGTGAGACCTATAGAATGTTTTGACCGCTTATATTTCAAACATGAAAAGATACGTGTATAGCGAATATTATTCAAAATCGAACAGTTTAATTTGTTTGAAATTTTCCCATTTAGTGTGCTAGACTTAACTAGAAAATCTGGGAAAATCTTTCATTTCTTGCTTGATTACTTGTGACTAAGGAAGAAAAGGGAATGTAAAGAATGAAAATTCAAGGAGCTATGTCACCATTTTTAGTGTTATTAAAAGCCGAAATACATATTTATATCAGTGGAAACCCAACAATAATGGTTCAGTTTTGTTTCAAATTATTCTACTAGTGCTCTTAGAGTAAAAATAAGTGTGTTGGGCTGCAGATAGACAGGATGGAAATGGATTGCAACTGGTCAATTTTTTCAAGTTCATCACCCAGTGTCTTGAAAAACTCTGATTATGTTTTATTCTCTGTTCAAATATTCTCTTGATATATTCCTCTCAGTGGTGTGTAAGCATTTCTTGTATAACAAAATTCTCTTGATATCTTCCTCTTAATGGTGTGTAAGCATTTCTTGTATAACAAAATTCTCTTGATTTCTTCCTCTTAATGGTGTGTAAGCATTTCTTGTATAACAAAATTCCTTGATATCTTCCTCTTAATGGTGTGTAAGCATTTTTTTGTATAACAAAATTCTCTTGATATCTTCCTCTTAATGGTGTGTAAGCATTTCTTGTATAACAAAATTCTCTTGATGTCTTCCTCTTAATGGTGTGTAAGCATTTCTTGTATAACAAAATTCTCTTGATATCTTCCTCTTAATGGTGTGTAAGCATTTCTTGTATAACAAAATTCTCTTGATATCTTCCTCTTAATGTGTATAAGCATTTCTTGTATAACAAAATTCTCTTGATATCTTCCTCTCAATGGTGTGTAAGCATTTCTTGTATAACAGGTTTTTAGTTTTAATTTGAGGCAGTTCGCAATACACATGACAGCTCATATAAGTGTGGCAGCATTTGTTACGTTGCCTCAGAAACATGAACAAATTCAATGGCGATGTTTTTAACTGTAAGACAACATCAGTAGTTTTGATAGAAAAAATATAGGCTAACAGTGCTTTTTGTTTGTATAACGCAGGTTTTAATAACTAGTTGGAATCTAGTGCCTCTTAGAAGTTCGCTGAAAAACGAGGGCTGGGAATTTACGAAAGAAATAAGCGACGAGTTTGGGCATGTGCCTCCAACACCTCACCCCTACGAAGACATAACTATACCACGAGGAAGACAACAACCTCCTGCGTCTTCCAAAAGAGAGCCTCGACCGGTAAGATCCGACGAGACATCGCTTCCCGAACCTCAACGATACGAATCCGAACAAAGCGTCCCTCTACCGAGGTTTGCCGAAGATGGTGACGAAGCATACAATGATGCACACCGAGTAGGGGGGCGAGAGGGCGGGCGGTTTTCGGGAAATCGATATTCGTCCGGATCTCGAGCGTACTGGCGGTGTCCAAGTGTTTCCACTGGCGTATGACAGCAAGCAGTCACAGGAGGAACCACAATACGCTCAGGTGGATAAGAACAAAAAGAAAATGTATAAATTGCAAGGAACTGAAGGTCCACAAACTGATTCCTGGGTTTAAAGCAGTTTGCAGTGAAATGCGTCAAGTTGTTTCATCATTATGTTGGTTTTCTAGTATTTTTAGCCGATCATAGCGCGAACAACATTTGCGATTTTGATGGCAGAGTATATTGGGGGACCAACAAAAGTTTCCTTTTGAAACATTTGTACGCTGCTACTTCGAATTGCTGGCTTCATGAACAATTCATGATTAACTCTAGAGCGTCGTGGCAGCATAGTTAATCGAGATACTGGTTGTAAAACCTGAGAATTGTCTTTGTTCGATCTTTTTGTTATCGTTTTTCAGCCTTGACCGTGCACAACACAATAGATGTTGATCTTTTGTTCGAGCAACTGGCCAATAGAAATGGTGCTATTAAGTTATTCAGTCATAGGGTGTGATCAAAAAACAAAAGATGTGCACGGTCAAGTAAGGTTCAACATAAATTGTAGCTCCTTTGTTATCGCCATTGAAGTCTGCAAGGTTTCATAACCAGTCTCTCGATTAACTATGGTGGCAGCGGCTTGAAGATCATTTGGCAAAATTTCTTGTTGCGTAGAAAAATCACGACTGTGGCGAAATAGAGTTGAGTTGATGCAGATGCTAGGATAATTTAAGAGCTTTTTAAAACCGTTTAGGGTATTTTTCATTATTTAAATAAAGTTTCGTCTATTGATCAAAACTGTCGTTCGTGACGAATGCAAATAACATACGACTCAAGGCGAGGAATAATAGTGACTTTAATTGCATTAGTGTAAATTTTCTTGAATTCCTTGTAGTTCTGTATGAAAATCCTTCTGGTGAATTATGTTGGAGTCCATTGCTGAAAGTCACACCTATATTTTTTTAATATTTACTTTATCTTTTTCATCTGTTTATAATAATATGGCTTCGAGGCTTCCTGGGAAACATATATTTAGTCATGTTTTCTTTGTATCATTAAAAGTCAAAGAAATCTTGTCAAAATATGCTAGTTTGAACAGAACGCCTCGGAGTTGGACTTTTCAGGAAAAGATCGTGGACCATTAAGTGGTGATGTCACAAAGACTAGATTTCTGGATTTCATTTATGGCATGCGATGAGATATTCCAAAAATCAGCATCTTATTGCAATTTGGGCGTGAGATATTAGGCAATTTAACTATTTGTAACGTCCTATTAGAGTATTGCGAGACAGGAGTAAAATTTGTGTACCCAGCAAATCGTGCCCAAGTATATCACCCTTGAATGCAATGCCCATTCCACGCGACGGTTGGTTTATCACAGAAGTAACAACAAAAAGTAACGTTCACATTTGTGTGCTGTCTGAGCAATCATGTCTGAACGGGCCCCAAGCCAAGTGAAAGTCTAAAAAAGGCTATCGAAGTGGTTTTTAGCTTTTGTAGGAATTATTAAAAACAATGAATAATTGGTTGTCCATACGCTTCTTTTTCTACAAAACCCCTAACTTTGCTTGCATTAAAGGATACATCCCATTCTGGATCCCAGTGCCTCCAGTTTTCTTTACGGGAAAACACGCCGTTTGGCGCATTAGATGCATTTTAATTCGTAAATACTCGAATGCGCAATGAGTGAGTTATGGAGAATTTTGCTATAACGTTCATGCTCAATACGGGTAAAGAAGCGAAAGTAAATAGCGTGCTCATGTATGCAACTGATTCAACAACGTTGCCGCTCCCAAAAAAAAAAATATCACTTGAAATGGAGAATTCCATTTGTAAAGTTGCTTGCATTCCACCATCATAAAGACAGCTGGGATTCCCAGCCTCGTCTCCCTTGTTACAGAGACTGAGTGAAATAAGACGTGCACACGAGGTACTGGGCTCCTCCCAATCAGATTCTGATACACATGCAGACAAAAACTTGAATATGAATAAACTAAAACCCTCTCCCTTTGGGAGTGGAAAAAGGTTGGATGGAAGTGAGTTGCAAAGTCCCTTTCCAACTACTGTCCTCCAGTCCCTACGGGACTGGAAGAGGTGAGTTGCAAAGTCCCTTTCCAACTACTGTCCTCCAGTCCCTACGGGACTGGAAGAGTGAGTTGAAAGTCCCTTTCCAACTACTGTCCTCCAGTCCCTACGGGACTGGAAGAGGTGAGTTGCAAAGTCCCTTTCCAACTACTGTCCTCCAGTCCCTACGGGACTGGAAGAGGTGAGTTGCAAAGTCCCTTTCCAACTACTGTCCTCCAGTCCCTACGGGACTGGAAGAAGTGAGTTGAAAGTCCCTTTCCAACTACTGTCCTCCAGTCCCTACGGGACTGGAAGAGTGAGTTGAAAGTCCCTTTCCAACTACTGTCCTCCAGTCCCTACGGGACTGGAAGAAGTGAGTTGGAAAGTCCCTTTCCAACTACTGTCCTCCAGTCCCTACGGGACTGGAAGAGTGAGTTGAAAGTCCCGTTCCAACTACTGTCCTCCAGTCCCTACGGGACTGGAAGAGTGAGTTGAAAGTCCCTTTCCAACTACTGTCCTCCAGTCCCTACGGGACTGGAAGAGGTGAGTTGGAAAGTCCCTTTCCAACTACTGTCCTCCAGTCCCTACGGGACTGGAAGAGGTGAGTTGAAAGTCCCTTTCCAACTACTGTCCTCCAGTCCCTACGGGACTGGAAGAGTGAGTTGAAAGTCCCTTTCCAACTACTGTCCTCCAGTCCCTACGGGACTGGAAGAAGTGAGTTGAAAGTCCCTTTCCAACTACTGTCCTCCAGTCCCTACGGGACTGGAAGAGTGAGTTGAAAGTCCCTTTCCAACTACTGTCCTCCAGTCCCTACGGGACTGGAAGAGTGAGTTGAAAGTCCCTTTCCAACTACTGTCCTCCAGTCCCTACGGGACTGGAAGAGTGAGTTGAAAGTCCCTTTCCAACTACTGTCCTCCAGTCCCTACGGGACTGGAAGAGTGAGTTGAAAGTCCCTTTCCAACTACTGTCCTCCAG
The DNA here is from genome assembly GCA_022457155.1 of Cladopsammia gracilis. Taxonomy (NCBI): domain Eukaryota; kingdom Metazoa; phylum Cnidaria; class Anthozoa; order Scleractinia; family Dendrophylliidae; genus Cladopsammia; species Cladopsammia gracilis. Next base: position 1,549,005 of record JAJGOT010000155.1, read on the forward strand.
TCCCTACGGGACTGGAAGAGTGAGTTGAAAGTCCCTTTCCAACTACTGTCCTCCAGTCCCTACGGGACTGGAAGAAGTGAGTTGAAAGTCCCTTTCCAACTACTGTCCTCCAGTCCCTACGGGACTGGAAGGTGAGTTGAAAGTCCCTTTCCAACTACTGTCCTCCAGTCCCTACGGGACTGGAAGAAGTGAGTTGGAAAGTCCCTTTCCAACTACTGTCCTCCAGTCCCTACGGGACTGGAAGGTGAGTTGGAAAGTCCCTTTCCAACTACTGTCCTCCAGTCCCTAGGGACTGGAAGAAGTGAGTTGAAAGTCCCTTTCCAACTACTGGACTGGAAGTCCCTTTCCAACTACTGTCCCCCCCATACGTATTGAAGTAGTCCGACACAATAGTTGGCCGCATATACCAACAAAAGATCAGCGGCAGTTTATTACTATGTATTGTGGATAACATTTGTCTGGTAACTTAAAGGCATTTATAGCATTTTTTGTTTACATTTTTTATTTCAATTTTAAATGCCTTTCTTCATCAGGTAACAGTTGTCAAGTTTTCCTTACTGGTTCATATTTTTAATATTGTGGTGTCTTTTTCCTATTTGGCTAAGTGAGTTTACAAAGTGTCTTTTCTCCTTTGGCACACAGTTCTATTTGGGCCTTGGAATGGATATCTTTCTCATCATCAACCTTCTCCATGGTCAAATGTTTTACAGATTTCCAACTAGCACTGTAGAAGTATATATAGGAACTTTCCAAGCCAGAAACCAACATTGTTTAGAGACAGTCCACCAGAATCTGGTGTTGGAAAGAAAAAGAATACCAACATCAATTACTTTTATGTAGTCTACAAAAGGTTTACTATAAATCATGTTATAAGCAATGCTCCGCTTTAAACCTCTTACGCCAATTGCGCGATATTAAATATTAGAAATATTGACAATCAAATGTACCTTACAATTTGTTGGGAAATAACATACATATTTGTACTTGTTCTTACATTTGAGTCCGTGAATAATGTTCTTAAGTGTGCCCATTCAAATGAAAACTACAAAGTCCTACTTTCTTGTGGTATTAGTTCCAGCTTTTAATTTATTGATTAATGTCCTAAAGGGTGTGATCATACAAAAGAACTTCCATAGTTGCACTTTCCAATGGTTCGTGTTGTAACTTTTTGAGTCCGTGTGTCATAAATACAAAATTGTGATAATTCACATAAAATCTGCAAAATCCTACTTACCCTGAATGTTCTAAAGGCTACAATGTAGTATTTCCCCGTAGTACTGGTTCTATCTTTTGGGTCCGTGGATGATCCTAATGGTGTGATCATTCAAATAAAGGCTATGGTACTGGTTCTAACTTTTGGGTCTGCGTATGATTTTAATTGTTAGACCTGTCAAGTGTCTTTCCCTGTGGTACAAGTTCTAAGTTTTGAGTCCGTGGATCGCATCCGAAAGATGTGACCATTTAAGTAATGATCCGCATTAGAAGGATAGCACTGAACGGCAATGCACGATGGAATGTCAACTTTTTTCATTGTTACAACTAGTGATCTCATTGGCCTAGACTCAAAAACTGCCAAAAAGTTAAGGTTCAAGGTGCATTTTGTCTATTTTTTTTAAGGTTTCAAGTAATTTGATCGAGAGCCAATCGTACAACATGCAAGTTTTAAAAGACATTGTATTTGGGGACTCTTCATCAAAGAAGCAAAATTATTAGCTATTGTCTTCTGCTATTCTGATTGGTTAGCACAAACATTTCCTAAAAATTGATTGACGCAAATGGATTTTCTTTATTTTTATACTGAAATATAATTATGAACAATCAGCCCCTCCTCTAATCTTGAAACCAAAGACGTTCTATATGGGAAAGAGCCAATGCCGCAGAACAATGAAGTTTACTATAGTTTTTATGTGGAGCATTACTTAAATTAATGAATTCGAATGGTGCAAAGTGGTGTTTTGCTGCAGTACACGATCAAATCTTTGAGTAGGTGAATGGAATCCTAATGGTGTGACCATTAAAATGACACCTGCAACGTATTGTTTCTCTGTGGTGCAAGCTTCAACTTTTGATTCTGTGGATATGAAACCCTAACGGTGTGATCATTCAAATAAAAGCTGTAAAGTAGTATGTCCCGGTGAAACAAGTTTAAACGTTTTTAGCCCTGGATGAAATTCTTATGGTTTGACAATTCAAATGAAAGCTGCAAAGGAGTGTTTTTTGTGGTATAAGTTCAAACTTTTGATTCTGTGGATGGAATCCAAATTGTGATCACTCAAATAAAAGCGGCAAAGTACTATTTTCTTTGGTACAAATTCTCCGTGGATGAAAAACCTAACGGTGTGACCATTCAAATGTTAGATAGATAAAATCGTTTATTAGATAAATCACTTTGCAGTCCGAAGACTGAACTACGCGATAGTAAATTTACATTATAATAAAAAGCACAAATATAAAATATAAATAAATACCAAAATTTGATGATGATTGCAAACAAGACATCTTAAGATGCATCTTAAAAATTTGTAATCTACATTTTTGAAATATGGCTGATCATCAAAGATTTCTTGAATCGATCTGTTCAAAACACGGGGAAAAGTGTTAAAAGTTCTTGAGTTCTTAAGTTGCAAAACAGTGTTTCCATGTGGTACAGGTGCTAACTTTTGATTCAGTGGATGAAATTCTAATCGTCTTACTATTACAAAGTCAGCAGTATTTTTGAGTCAGTGCATGTCATCGTAATGGTGTGACAATTCAAAGGAAGGCTGCCAGGTAGTGTCCTGTGGTATCGGTTCTTCTTTTGGGATGGGGCCGTGGATGATCCTAAGGGTGTGATCATTCAAATAAAGGCTACAACTGTGGTACTGGTTCTTCCTTTTCGGTCTGTGGACGATTTTAGTTGTGTTACCTGCCAAATTAAAGCCGCAGAGTATCTTTCCCTGTGATACAAGTTCTAAGTTTTGAGAGTCCGTAGATCGCATCCGAAAAGTATGACCATTCAAATATAAGGTGCAAAGTATGTTTCCCTGTGGTAACGGGTATAACTTGATTCTGTGGATGAAATCTTAATGCTGTGACCATTGAAATGAAAATTGCAAAAACATTTCTCGTGGTACAAATTCTAACTTTTGAGTCCGTGCAAGCTAATTGTGTGACCTGTCAAATGAAAGGCGCAAAGCGTATTTCCCTGTGGTACAAGTTCTCACGTTTGAGTCCGTTGATGTAATCGTAATGGTATGACCACTCAAATGACATTTGCAAAGTATTTGTTTGCCTGTAGTATTTGTTCTAACTTTTAATTCTGTCGATGCAGTCCAAAAGGTGTGACCATTCAAATAAAAGATGCAAAGATAGTGTTCCCTGCCTTAGGGATTCTAACCTTTAATTCTGTGGATGAAATCCTAACTGGTGTGACCATTAAGATAAAAGTTGCACAATACTGTTTCCCTGTGGTTTGAATTTTTGGTTCTGTGGATGAATCCCTAACGGTGTGATCATTCAAATGAAAGCTGTAAAGTAGCATGTCCCTGTGGAAGAAGTTCTAACTTTTCAATCCCTGGATGAAATCCTTATGCCTTGACAATTATTGATTGACAATTCCTATGAAGGCTGTGGTTGTAGTTCTAACTATTGATTCGATTCTGGAGATGTAGTCCAAATGGTATGACCATGCATTCAAGTAAAAGTTACAAGGAAGTGTTCGCTGCCGTATAGATTCTAACTTTTAATTTTGGGATCAAAACCTAATCGTGTGAACATTCAAATGAAAGCAACAAAATACTGTTTCCCTGGAGTATCAATTCTAACGTTTGATTTTGTGGATGGAATCACACGTGTGACCATTCAACTGAATAAAAGCTATAAAGTAGACTAAGTGTTCCCTGGGGTACCGGATCTAACGTTTGAGCCCGTGGATTTAATCCTAATAATGTGATCATTCAAGTAAAGGCTACCGTGACGTGTTTCTAAGTTGTGAGTCCGTGGATCACATCCGAAAGTTGTGACCGTCCGTGGTTCGCATCCGAAAGGTTTGAGAGCAAAGTATTGTTTCTCTGTGGCAGCGAGCATAGCTTTTAATTCTGTCGATGAAATCTTAATGGTGTAGCCCTTGAAACGAAAGTTGTAAAAACGTTTTTCTGTGTGGTACAAGTTCTAACTTGAGTCCGTGCAAATATTAAATCCTAATGTAGTGATCATTCAAAGGAAAGCTGCCAAGCAGTGTCCTGTAGTATCGGGTCTATCTTTTGGGCCCGTGGATGATCCTAATGGTTTGATCATTCGAACAAAGGCAACAATGTAGTGCTAGTCCCTGTGCTACCGGTTCTAACGTTTGGGTCTGTGGATGATCCTAATTGTGTGACCAGTCAAGTGAAACCTGTAAAGTGTATTTCCCTGTTATACAAGTTCTATCTTTTGAGTCGGTGAATGTAGTCCTAATCGTGTGTCAATTCAAATGAAAACTGCAAAGTATTTTTGGCCTGTAGTACACGTTCTAACTTATGAGAGTCCGTGGATTAATCCAAATGTTGTGACCATTCAAATAGATGCTGCAAAGTAGTGTTCCCTGCCGTAGGGATTCCAACTTTTAATTATGTGGATGTGGTCCAAATGTTGTGACCATTCAAATAAAGGCCTGCCGTAGGGATTCTAACTTAAAGGGGCATTGTCACGCAGATTTTGCTGTGTTTTGGTCAAAATACACTAAATATATGACAAAGCACCTTTGCTCAAACAAAATTGCTTTTAAAACACCAAGAAGATAATATCAAGTGATTTTTTTCAAGGAGGAACAGACCATAATAAGTTTTCCTGCGATTTTTCCACGACTCTTGGGAAGAACTTGAAAAAATTGGCCAATTGTTTCCCTGTGGTAGCGAGCATAACTTTTGATTCTGTGGATGAAATCTTGATGGTGTGACCATTAAAATGAAAGTTGTAAAAGCATATTTCTCTGTGGTACAAGTTCTAACTGTTGAGTCCGTGCAAGTGATCCTAACGTAGTGATTATTCAAAGGAAAGCTGTCAGGCATTGTCCTGTGGTATGGGGTCTGTCTTTTGGGTCCGTGCAAGTAATATATCCTAATGTAGTGATCATTCAAAGGAAAGCTGCCAAGTAGTGTCCTGTGGTATCGGATCTATCTTTTGGGTCCGTGGATGATGCTAATGGTTTGATCATTCAATTAAACGCTACAATGTAGTGCCAGTCCTTGTGCTACCGGTTCTAACGTTTGGGTCTGTGGATGATCCAAATTGTGTGACCAGTCAAATGAAAGCTTTAAAGTGTATTTCCCTGTTGTACAAGTTCTATCTTTTGAGTCGGTGAATGTAATCCTAATCATGTGATGAGATCCTAAAGGTGTGACAATTCTATTGAAAGCTGCAAAGTAGTGTCATCCTGTGGTACTGGTTCTTATTTTTGAAATCTGTTTTGTAACCCGTGTGACGATTCAAGTGGAAGCTGCAAAGTGTGGTATTGGCTGTTGTACTGGTTGTAACTTTTGAATATGTTAATGTAATCCTCACGATGTGAGCGTTAAAGTGACAGCTGTAGAATATAATACTGTTTTCCTGTGGTACAAGTTCAAAAGTCTGATTCTTTGGATGTAATCCTAACAGGTGTGACCACAATGACAAAAGCTGCACAATAATGTTTCCCTGTGGTACAAGTTCCAATGTTTTATTCTTTGGATGTAATCTTAAGGGTGTGACCATTAACATAAAAGCTGCACAATAATGTTTCCCTGTGGTTCAAGTTTTTTTTTTTTTATTCTGTGGATGGAAGCCTAATGGTGTGATCATTAGCTAGCATTCAAATGAATGCTGTAAGGTAGCAAGTCGTCGTGGAATAAGTCCTAACGTTTTTATCCCTGGATGAAATCCTAAAGGTGAGACAATTTCATTGAAAGCTGCAAAGTATTGTTTTTCTGTGGTGCGGGTTCTAACGTTTGATTCTGTGGATGTAATCCAAATGGTTTGACCATTGAAATGAAGCTGCAAAGAAGTGTTCCCTGCCGTAGGGATACTAAGGGTGTGACTATTAATTTGAAAGCTGCACAATGCTGTTTCCCCGTGGTAAAATTTCTAACTTTTCAGTTACTGGATGAATTCCTAAAGGTGTGACAATTGCAATGAAAGCTGCAAAGTAGTGTTACCCTGTGGTACTGGTTCTATCTTTTGAATATCTGGATTCCATTCTAATGGTGCCACAATGGCAGCTGTAGAGTAGTATTTTCCTGTGGTAAAGGTTCTAACGTTTAATTCTGTGGATGTAATCGTAATCGTGTGGCAATTCCAATGAAAGCTGCAAAGTAGTGTGGCACTGGTTCTAACTTTTGAATATGTGGATGTAATCCTGATGGTGCGTGCATTAAAGTGACAGCTGTAGAGTAGCATTTCCCTGTGGTAGAAGTTCTAGCGTTTGATTCTGTGGATGTAATCGTAATCGTGTGAAAAACAATGAAAGCGGCAAAGTAGTGTTCCCTGGTGAATGCATTAAAATGACAACTGTAGAATAGTATTTTCCCGGAGTATTTCCCTGTGATACAAGATCTGTGACGTTTTATTCTGTGGATCATGTGACAATTCAAATGAAAACTGCACAGTTCTTTTCTCTGGGGTACCGGGTCTAACGCTTGAGCCCGTGGATTTAATCCTAGTGGTGTGATCATTCAAATCTGAAAGGCTACCATGTAGTGTTTCTCTGCGGTACCTGTTCTACCTTTTGGGTCGTGGATGATCCTAATTGTGTGACCTGTTCAGGCTCTTATTTTGTTGTCGGTGACTGTAATGTAATTCTAAGTGTGTGACGATTCAAATGACAGCTCCAAAGTAGTGTTGTCCTGTGGTACCAGTTCTTACTTTGATTTTGTGGATGAAATGCTAATGCTTTCACCATTCAAATGAAAGCTGTAAAAGTTCTAACTTTTTAATCCCTGGATGAAATGCTAAAGGTGCGACAATTCCAATTAAAGCTGCAAAGTAGTGTTACCCCGTGGTACTGGTTCTAATTTTTGAAATTTGTGGATGTTACCCTAATGGTGTGACCATTCAAATAAAAGCCGCAAAGTTCTGATTTGCTGTTGTACTTGCTCTAACTATTGAATATGTGGATGTAATCCTTATTGTGTGATCATTAAAATGACAACTTGAAGAATAGTATTTCCCTGTGATACAAGTTCTATAACGTTTTATTCTGTGGATGTAATCCTAATGATGTGACAATTCAAATGAAACCTGCAAAGTATTGTTCCCCTGGAGTACCGGGTCTAACGTTTGAGCCCGTGGATTAAATCCTAGTGGTGTGATCATTCAAATCTGAAAGGCTACCATGTGGTGTTTCCCTGCGGTACTTGTTCTACCATTTGGGTCGTGGATGATCCTAATTGTGTGACCTGTTCAGGCTCTTATTTTATTGTCGGTGAATGTAATGTAATTCTAAGTGTGTGAACATTCAAATGACAGCTCCAAAGTAGTGTTGTCCTGTGGTACCAGTTCTTACTTTGATTTTGTGGATGAAATGCTAATGTTTTCACCATTCAAATGAAAGCTGCAAAGTGTTGTTTCCGTGGATGAAATAATTGTGCGACCATTCATAAAACCTGCAAAGTAGTGTTCCCTGCCTTACGGATTCTAACTTTTAATTCTGTGGATGAAATCCTAACTGGTGTGACCATTAAGATAAAAGCTGCACAATACTATTTCCCTGTGGTTTAAGTTTTAACTTTTAAATCTGTGGATGAAACCCTAACGGAGTGATCATTCAAATGAAAGCTTTAAAGTATTATGTTCCTATCGTAAAAGTTCTAACGTTTTAATCCCTGGATGAAATCCTTTGGGTTTGACAATTCCAATGAAAGCTGCAAAATTGTATTTTCCTGTGGTTGTGGTTCTAACGTTTTGTTCTGTAGATGCAGCCCTAAAGGTGTGATCATTCAAATAAAAGCTGTAAAGGATTATGTTCCTGTGGTAAAAGTTCTAACGTTTTTAACCCTGTGTGAAATCCTTATCAGTGGTTTGACAATTCCAATGAAAGTTGGTCAAAGCCGCAAAATTGTATCATTTTCCTGTGGTTGCAGTTCTAACTATTGATTGTGGAGATATAGTCCAAATGGTATGACCATTTAAGTAAAAGCTACAAGGAAGTGTTCCCTGCCGTATAGATTCCATTTTAATTTTGTGGATGAAAACCAAATCTTGTGCACATTCAAATGAAAGCAACAAATCAAAGTACTGTTTCCCTGGAGTATCAATTTTAACGTTTGATTTTGTGGATGTAATCCTACGTGTGTGACCATTCAACTGAATGAAAGTTAGAAAGTAGACTAAGTGTTCCCTGGAGTACCGGGTGTTATGTTTGAGTCCATGCATTTAATCCTAATAGTGTCATAATTCAAATAAAGGCTACCGTGAAGTCTTTCTAAGTTCGTGAATCCGTGGATCACATCCGAAAGTCAGTGTGACCGTCCGTATGGTTCGCATCCGAAAGGTGTGAGAGCAAAGTACTGTTTCCTAATGTAGTGATCATTCAAAGGAAAGCTGCCAAGTAGTGTCCTGTGGTATCGGTTCTATCTTTTGGGTCCGTGGATGATCCTAATGGTGTGATCATTCAAATAAAGGCAACAATGTAGTGCCAGTCCCTGAGCTACCGGTTCTAACGTTGGGGTCAGTGGATGAATTAATTGTGTGACCAGTCAAATGAAAGCTGTAAAGTGTATTTCCCTGTTGTACACGTTCTATCTTTTAAGTCGGTGAATGTAATCCTAATCGTGTGCCAATTCAAATGAAAACTGCAAAGTATTGTTTGCCTGTAGTATATGTTGTAACTTATGAGTCCGTGGATTTAATCCAAATATTGTGACCATTCAAATAAAGCCGGGCTGCAAAGTAGTGTTCCCTGCCGTAGGGATTCCAATTTTTAATTCTGTGAATGAAATTCTAACAGGTGTGACCATTAAGATGAAAGCTGCACAAAACTGTTTCCCTGTGGTTGAAGTTCTAACTTTTGATTCTGTGGATGAACCCTAACGGTGTGATCATTAGCTGTCATTCAAATGAATGCTGTAAAGTAGCATGTCCCTGTGGAATAAGTTCTAACTTTTCAATCTCTGGATGAAATCCTAAAGGTGTGACAATTCCATTGAAAGCTGCAAAGTAGTGTTACCCTGTGGTACTGGTTCTTATTTTTGAAATCTGGGCTTGTACCCCTAATGGTGTGACGATTCAAGTGTAAGCTGCAAAGTTGTGGTGTTGGCTGTTGTACTGGTTGTAACTTTTGAATATGTATATGCTCATGATGTGAGCCTCCAGTCCCTACGGGACTGGAAGAGGTGAGTTGCAAAGTCCCGTTCCAACTACTGTCCTCCAGTCCCTACGGGACTGGAAGAGGTGAGTTGCAAAGTCCCTTTCCAACTACTGGAACTACTGGAAGTCCCTTTCCAACTACTGTCCCCCCCCCATACGTATTGAAGTAGTCCGACACAATAGTTGGCCGCATATACCAACAAAAGATCAGCGGCAGTTTATTACTATGTATTGTGGATAACATTTGTCTGGTAACTTAAAGGCATTTATTAGCATTTTTTGTTTACATTTTTTATTTCAATTTTAAATGCCTTTCTTCATCAGGTAACAGTTGTCAGAAGTTTTCCTTACTGGTTCATATTTTTATTATTGTGGTGTCTTTTTCCTATTTGGCTAAGTGAGTTTACAAAGTGTCTTTTCTCCTTTGGCACACAGTTCTATTTGGGCCTTGGAATGGATATCTTTCTCATCATCAACCTTCTCCATGGTCAAATGTTTTACAGATTTCCAACTAGCACTGTAGAAGTATATATAGGAACTTTCCAAGCCAGAAACCAACATTGTTTAGAGACAGTCCACCAGAATCTGGTGTTGGAAAGAAAAAGAATACCAACATCAATTACTTTTATGTAGTCTACAAAAGGTTTACTATAAATCATGTTATAAGCAATGCTCCGCTTTAAACCTCTTACGCCAATTGCGCGATATTAAATATTAGAAATATTGACAATCAAATGTACCTTACAATTTGTTGGGAAATAACATACATATTTGTACTTGTTCTTACATTTGAGTCCGTGAATAATGTTCTTAAGTGTGCCCATTCAAATGAAAACTACAAAGTCCTACTTTCTTGTGGTATTAGTTCCAGCTTTTAATTTATTGATTAATGTCCTAAAGGGTGTGATCATACAAAAGAACTTCCATAGTTGCACTTTCCAATGGTTCGTGTTGTAACTTTTTGAGTCCGTGTGTCATAATACAAAATTGTGATAATTCACATAAAATCTGCAAAATCCTACTTACCCTGAATGTTCTAAAGGCTACAATGTAGTATTTCCCGTAGTACTGGTTCTATCTTTTGGGTCCGTGGATGATCCTAATGGTGTGATCATTCAAATAAAGGCTATGGTACTGGTTCTAACTTTTGGGTCTGCGTATGATTTTAATTGTTAGACCTGTCAAGTGTCTTTCCCTGTGGTACAAGTTCTAAGTTTTGAGTCCGTGGATCGCATCCGAAAGATGTGACCATTTAAGTAATGATCCGCATTAGAAGGATAGCACTGAACGGCAATGCACGATGGAATGTCAACTTTTTTCATTGTTACAACTAGTGATCTCATTGGCTTAGACTCAAAAACTGCCAAAAAGTTAAGGTTCAAGGTGCATTTTGTCTATTTTTTTTTTTAAGGTTTCAAGTAATTTGATCGAGAGCCAATCGTACAACATGCAAGTTTTAAAAGACATTGTATTTGGGGACTCTTCATCAAAGAAGCAAAATTATTAGCTATTGTCTTCTGCTATTCTGATTGGTTAGCACAAACATTTCCTAAAAATTGATTGACGCAAATGGATTTTCTTTATTTTTATACTGAAATATAATTATGAACAATCAGCCCCTCCTCTAATCTTGAAACCAAAGACGTTCTATATGGGAAAGAGCCAATGCCGCAGAACAATGAAGTTTACTATAGTTTTTATGTGGAGCATTACTTAAATTAATGAATTCGAATGGTGCAAAGTGGTGTTTTGCTGCAGTACACGATCAAATCTTTGAGTAGGTGAATGGAATCCTAATGGTGTGACCATTAAAATGACACCTGCAACGTATTGTTTCTCTGTGGTGCAAGCTTCAACTTTTGATTCTGTGGATATGAAACCCTAACGGTGTGATCATTCAAATAAAAGCTGTAAAGTAGTATGTCCCGGTGAAACAAGTTTAAACGTTTTTAGCCCTGGATGAAATTCTTATGGTTTGACAATTCAAATGAAAGCTGCAAAGGAGTGTTTTTTGTGGTATAAGTTCAAACTTTTGATTCTGTGGATGGAATCCAAATTGTGATCACTCAAATAAAAGCGGCAAAGTACTATTTTCTTTGGTACAAATTCTCCGTGGATGAAAAACCTAACGGTGTGACCATTCAAATGTTAGATAGATAAAATCGTTTATTAGATAAATCACTTTGCAGTCCGAAGACTGAACTACGCGATAGTAAATTTACATTATAATAAAAAGCACAAATATAAAATATAAATAAATACCAAAATTTGATGATGATTGCAAACAAGACATCTTAAGATGCATCTTAAAAATTTGTAATCTACATTTTGAAATATGGCTGATCATCAAAGATTTCTTGAATCGATCTGTTCAAAACACGGGGAAAAGTGTTAAAAGTTCTTGAGTTCTTAAGTTGCAAAACAGTGTTTCCATGTGGTACAGGTGCTAACGTTTGATTCAGTGGATGAAATTCTAATCGTCTTACTATTACAAAGTCAGCAGTATTTTTGAGTCAGTGCATGTCATCGTAATGGTGTGACAATTCAAAGGAAGGCTGCCAGGTAGTGTCCTGTGGTATCGGTTCTTCTTTTGGGATGGGGCCGTGGATGATCCTAAGGGTGTGATCATTCAAATAAAGGCTACAACTGTGGTACTGGTTCTTCCTTTTCGGTCTGTGGACGATTTTAGTTGTGTTACCTGCCAAATTAAAGCCGCGCAGAGTATCTTTCCCTGTGATACAAGTTCTAAGTTTTGAGAGTCCGTAGATCGCATCCGAAAAGTATGACCATTCAAATATAAGGTGCAAAGTATGTTTCCCTGTGGTAACGGGTATAACTTGATTCTGTGGATGAAATCTTAATGCTGTGACCATTGAAATGAAAATTGCAAAAAACATTTCTCTGTGGTACAAATTCTAACTTTTGAGTCCGTGCAAGCTAATTGTGTGACCTGTCAAATGAAAGGCGCAAAGCGTATTTCCCTGTGGTACAAGTTCTCACGTTTGAGTCCGTTGATGTAATCGTAATGGTATGACCACTCAAATGACATTTGCAAAGTATTTGTTTGCCTGTAGTATTTGTTCTAACTTTTAATTCTGTCGATGCAGTCCAAAAGGTGTGACCATTCAAATAAAAGATGCAAAGATAGTGTTCCCTGCCTTAGGGATTCTAACCTTTAATTCGTGGATGAAATCCTAACTGGTGTGACCATTAAGATAAAAGTTGCACAATACTGTTTCCCTGTGGTTTGAATTTTTGGTTCTGTGGATGAATCTCTAACGGTGTGATCATTCAAATGAAAGCTGTAAAGTAGCATGTCCCTGTGGAAGAAGTTCTAACTTTTCAATCCCTGGATGAAATCCTTATGCCTTGACAATTATTGATTGACAATTCCTA